>OW119927.1:83378089-83728089 GCA_933210815.1 Meta bourneti | reverse complement strand
TTTTCAGAATTATACCTTCAAGTATATAACTGGTGTAAAACAATGAGAATATTAATCAAACTAAATATTTACTGATAGATAAGTTTTAGAAAATGCTTATTATGTTCTGCAGTATTTATGTTTCATTACATTCTATACATACCATAGTAACACCATAAATAATCGGTCCAGTTTGGTTTCACTATTCTCAGATCTATTTATCACACCGGCTGTTACAATAAATGGCAACTCCTGCTGATCACTTATGTACGGAAACAGTATGTTCTACATCGTAATAATTCAGACGAGTTATCTCTAATACATGTATCTTACAGTGTAGTCTTATATTCATAAAATTTTAGGAGATGCTCGGATGCAGTGATTTCAGTGAAAGATTAATCGTACATGGCTGCAATTTGATGTATAATGAATTATGACAAATTAATGCAGTGTCCTAATTTCTGCAGAGGGTTTGATTAATGGTGGGATCAGTTTGCCATTTAGGCGGAAGATGATTGGGATTGTTGTGTTTCTGTAATCTTCATAATGACTTTAAAATGATGAGACGAGACATTAATAAAAATAGTTATGTATAGATAATTTATGAAAGTCGAGTAATGTGATTTTAGATGTTACTTCTCTTTGAGTGATGTTGTCAACTAGTGCGATTTGTATATAAGGGTTGTATAGCTCTAATCCTCAAATACGAGCTTTGTGAGTCATACTTGTGTTGGGAGACATAAGTTGTCTCCGAAGAGTCATACTTGAAATTTGGACAGAAACTGGACCAAATTATATGGAAAAAGGAATGGTACATTTATAAATTTTATAATTTGCTCTTAGAATTTTGTGGTGAGCATCACTTATTAGATTTATAACATTAGGATGTTGTTAAGTACATCAATATCAATCATCAACATATGTAATTTGAATTGATAGTGAATCAGAATTGATAATTTTTTTCACCAATACCTATCTTGTTAAAAACTAACTGCGTTGGATGCTTATCGAATAGGTACAAATTTTAATTTTTGCATGTTATTATTATGCTGCACGTTGATTGCATTGAGTTTCATGAAACAAGGGTATATTTGGTCATACTGTGACAAGCAAAAGAGTAATGCATCGAGGGAGGAATCGAACCTGAGCAACCTACAATTCACAGGTTGATGACACAGTTGACAAATTCACTGAGCCACGGTGGCTCTTATTTTGCACGTTGATCCCAAAGCAACGATCTGTTGTTGCATACTTGTAGTAAACACATGCAATAAGTGTAATATATTTATTGCACATCTTATATAACAGGAATAATGTAATAAGTGCTTTATATATACTTTTTAACAGGAAATATGTCTCGTAATGTTTTTTACGAAGTCCTTCAAAAATACTTTTATTTCTTTCATAATGAAGATTCTTTAAGCTTTTCATTCTTTAGCATTATTTTATCCTAAGATGAGTTAAGAAATTTTGAATTCGATACGAATTTTCTGATCACTCAATTTTTCACTGAATAAATTAAAATGTGAATCGCTCAAATGACAAATTTAAACTAGAAAACATCTTTGTTATTGCGTTTCAAATTTTCTGAAAATGTTTTATCAGTACATGTTTTGTTCCTAACACGGCACGAAGCTTTGGAATCTTACTGACAATTGAATAATTTAATTAAATTTTAATTGCAAGATCCAAATTAGCATATTATTCTCTTTCCCCGGTACGATAAATGCTCCTTGGTGCTGATGAAAAGAAAAGACAAAGAATTTGCATAAGATAACGAGATAACGTTTTAATTAAGAAAAGTTAAAACAAAATTGAAAATTAAGCAAGCGATGGAGAAATGAATAACCGAATATATTTTTTACAGAATATCTTATTTTAATGAAATATATCTCAAACGCGTACCCTAATGTGTTTAACCATATCAAATAACCAAGGAAATCATTCATTTAAAAAATAAGTATTTGTTATGCAAGATTTATTTTATCCCTAAATTGTTTGAAACACGAACCTTAACCCCTCATGACTTAAAAACAAAATAAATAATTCATAAATTCTCGATGTATCATTACAAAAGAGTACTTATTCGAATTCATTAACCGAGATAATGACATAAAAGTAGAAATTTACTTCGGGATCTTTAATAATCAAAATATACAGCCTCGGTAATTAAATTCGGCATCTCTACTCAAATTACATCGTAAAGCATTTATTTTGATTTCCCCTCCCCTCCATATCTCTTCCCAGTGAAGTTTCATTATTTTGGGATTCGAAACCATTCCACAGGAATCTTCACAATTACTTCACTGCATGAGTTTCAAGAGTACACCATTAATGTTCCAATAACGCGCGAAATTTAATGATTTAAATGTTATTCCAGAGCCAAGTTCTCTTTATGATTCCCTATAGGCACGGACCGTGCCGAAACAAAAACTCGAGATTGGAAATTAATATCATATTTATTCGGAAAAGCTAATGGTCTGTCTGTAGTGTCTTCCAGTAAATGATCCTTCATGGCCTATCTCTTCCGCAGCTGTTTCGCATGATTAATAAGAGAAAATAGATTGTTCTTTTTCAGGGAATGAATAGCAGTGTAAAATACTTTGTTTCCCAGATTCCGTGCTCGATTTTATGGCATAATTGATGGGAAAATTAATTGCGGTTCTCGTTCCTTAATGCGCCTTCTTCGTTAATGCCTTTCGGCAGAAGTGACATTTGTATCAATTTGTTTCATTCGTGAGTTTCAAATGCTCTGAAGTGCATCAAATATTTAAGCTCGAGTTTGTATCATTTCCTGTTGTCACTTACTCCCTCATGATTGAGTGCGAACTATATCAAGTCCGTAACTGCGATGGCCATAAGAATCTTTCTCAGAATATACTTTTGAATTCGATTACTTTTAATGAGTTCATGCCATAGTTTTGCTGAAAGATAACATACATAAATAAAGCAGGTATAGAAATACAAAGTTGGCGTACGTTCAGAATGTTTTATTAATGAAAATGCTGTATAATTCTACGCTGGAGACATGCCTATACTTCAGACATATGTCAGGTCGTATAGTGCTATATCGAGCCTGCGAGTTGTAGGCGACGCACATTCAATTTCTGTAATTTACTCAGGAGATGTATTTCTCTCTTCTTTATCATTGAAACTTTCCTTGGGGACCGCGGTAACCTGGTTGGAAGAGTCGCGGATTGGCAACTGGAGGTTTGCGAGTTTGAAATTTAATCCAACAAAAGACCATCGTGTAAGTGTGGGCTGGAGCACGTTAAATCTGACCTGACTTCAAATGTTTTCACTTTGGCATGGAGTGGAAATTTCGAGAGTGCCAGCTCATCTTTCCCTTTGGGATGGATCTCGCACAGTCGCTAATAGCTCATTGTGTTGCTTCAGTGCTATGTTAATTCAACAACCTACTTCCCTTGGGTATGTGTGTCCATTACTTGATGTTGTTTGCCTTACGCTAGTCGCACCGTGCCCAAATATGGCCCTTGCGTCATAAAACCCAACCAGCATGCATCAAGAAACGAATCAAGTACATCAAAATACCATGCCATAAGTCAATACTTTTACTCCTTATCTTAGAAATTTTACTTGCAGTTATAGCAAACAGCATTAACGAATTAATGAAAAACACTACCATTAGTTGATAACACTATTGTTATGGTTAATACACCGTAAGTGTGAGATTTACATAAATTACGTAAGCATACTTAGTTCACACCAATAAATTAAAATACTTAATGGTATAAGTTTTGTTAATATTGTTGAATTCGTAAAACTTAATTGTTTTACAGGAAAATTGTTTCCAAGATAAGTCATTTTACCATCAAAAGGATATATATTCCACCAGAAGAACCGGCGTCTACATCCTTCTGGTATTATTAACTCTCACAAAAGGTTTAGTTTCATGCTGCAAGGTTCAAAACATGGATTAACTGCATCACCAAACACAAGACGCAACCATCGAAGTCAACTCTCACAATTGGTCTGTCCATTTGGGTATTATACGAATTTTAACAAATATTTACAAGCGTCTTAACCCCTTTGAGCGTCACGAGGTTTCCGAGTACTGTAATATTGCTTTTATCCCATAACACTCATAATGGCTAAATAACAACATTTTTTGGTTGCATGGGAACGTGAATGTTCCCATAACCATATGTCCACTTTTTCAATGAATAATAAGTCAGTTAAAAAGTAACTATAAAAATTCAGCAACAATTAAACAAACATAATAAACTGATTATTGTAGCGTATTTCCTAAAAATAAAAAGGATTAACATTAACTCTAATTTATAAATCAACCTTGATCGCTGCATTCTAAAGATATTATAATTCGTATGCGCAGAATGACGGAAAGAAAAACTAATTGAATTTGATTCATTGCCAGAACCACGCGACTTATTTTCATACGTAGACTGATGGCACCACAGTTAAAAGCATCCTCGGAAAGTTTCTATTGGTCAAGTTCAAAACCGGTTAAAAGTCTTGAAGGGAAGACTGCAAATTCCAATAAGGATACGTATGAACCCCTCTGCCGAACCACACACTGCAGCCAGCTTATGCATACATATGATAGGTACAAGTGTATTCCGTTACTGTACAGACAATAACGTACGATCAATGCGCATTTTAGCAAATTTAGTGTCATAGGACAGACGTTGGACCAGTGTGCCTCAGAGGGTTAAGAGTAAGCTGTTGCGATGCCGTCATGGTGGCCTTGCAATTTTTAAATCTGATGACCGGGTTTAGTCATCCTGGTTGGGGGATGATCGTGGGGCTGCGCAGGTGGAAGGGAGGCGGTTGGTCGATGAGGGTCTCCTGGTGCAAGCTCCAAAAATGGACAAAAGGAAGGGCTGTGATCGACTACCCTGAGGTCAATTCGACCCATCTTTCCGATAAAATCCAACTTATATGAGTCAGAGAATATCTTACCAACAATTAACCCTTTCAAGTAAAGTGGTTTCTCAGCGAAACCGACTATATAAATTCCTAGGCTAATATTATAGTAGATTTTTCGGGTAACCACATGACAGATGCTATGTGGTACCACTATCTGTTTACCATAGGGTACAATTTGTTCAAGTATATTCAACGGCTAATTGAATTGAAATTTATCCAGCACTACAAGTTTATTGAATAGATGTGTGCTTGAAAATGTTAAGATGACGTTCAGATGGATACCGTAGAGCTATTTCGATGTAATTGTGCAAATAGGTATTAAAAGATCGTAAATATTTATTCCTTGATTTCATGTAAATATAAATCACAAAAATTGATTTTATCTGATAAAACTTTATGAAACTGATAACACCACGGGTTACATTTCTTGCAAAAGACGTCTGATAAAAACTATTTTACGTGCATCTTCTACCTTGAATCCGTTGTTGAATCTTCATACATGATTTTAATATAATTTAATTCTCTATAGTTAGTTGTTTGGGATTTCATGATGCAGGGGCCGTATTGGGACAAACTGCCAAGCAAAAGACCGGTCATCAGAAATCTACATACATACACAAAGAAAGTTTTGCTGAAACAGAAGATATAAACGCACACACAGATTACGTTAACATGAATAGAATCTGCACCACCCATAACTCACAGGTTGATAGAGCATTGGGCAAACCCACTGAGCCAATGCAGCCCCTTTTTGTCTTTCTAGAAGCAAATCTCTAGTTTTTCATTTATAAACCAATCTCTCGTATGGTTTCAAATCAATACTTCGTTTCATATTATTTTCTAATTAAATATGTGGGTTTAAAAACTATGCCACAGAAGTACGGAAAGCTAATTTTTCTTTAACAGCATTATTTTATAAAATTCATATTTATAAGGAGGAAGTACCTTTTTAAGATTGTAATGTATCTTGATCTCGAATTTTGAAATTAAGCATCCAAAATGTATGACCAAAATATGATATGCCGTGTCACAAAACCATAATACTCAAGATACAAACGTATTACTAAACGCAGGCCCGCATAAATATCAACCACTAAGCTTATTACTTAAAGTGAGATGAACCAACAAAGTTTTAATATCGATTTCAATATATTTCCTACACGGGCATTTAAAAAACTGTCTTTTGCATGGAAAACTAATAAACGTGTCTATTTATCACGATACTTCAGTGGTGTCTATTTAACTTCTGCGATACAATCTTGCTTTTATCCGCACTTCTAAAGTTGATCAACGCTTTAAAGAATGAAACAAAGGGTTGAGGTAATCACTAGTTTAATCGCTGTTTAGATCCACCCACCATTGGCTAAATGGCTGTAAAGTGATGATAAATCATCCGCAGATTACGAGATTAGCTTCGAACAAGGAAATTACAGTAAATTACCTCTAAACATGTCATTCGAAGCCAGTGTCCTTTAACGTAATTGTGATCAGGATTAGAGAGGTGTTTTTACTTGTTAGGTGGAATTCTTTCAGCTAAGGGATTTCATACACGCATAAAGCATGCCCTTAAAGAACCGAGGTAATTTTAAATTGTTACATCTATTTAATTATTTTAATTGGTAAAGTTACTCCACTTTCGGTTGGTTGGGTTTTATGTTGAAAGGGCCATATTTGACCAATCTGCGCCAAGCAAAGAAAAACTGCGCCAAGTAATGGACATACACACAAGAAAAGTCTTACTGACACAGAAGAGAGAAATACCTCCGGGTTAAGTTTCATTTTAGAAAGATCCTATATTGAAATTACTACCTTTAAATTAATTTTAATATGAAATTAATTTACTCAGCACATTTACTAAATTTATAATCAACATGCCTTAAGAAATTTATATAAAATAAATTTATACTGAATACAATATATGACTCGTACATTTCGGATTATACATGATTTCTGATCTTATAGATGACGATACTAGTCTAATAATTCTAATCCGATTATATCAAATAACATATTTTCAGAAAAAATAAATGATATTTCAATCTATTTTCCGAATGGTTATGGGAATCCTTCATTTACTCCAAATACAATCTAAAATAATGAAAATTTATATTTGCATTGTTAATTAGGTAGCGTTACTATTTACCATCATTATCGCAGTGTTACTATTTAACAATGAAAGAACTGAGTTAAGCCTTAAAAGTGTATGCAAAGAAATGGGTTAAAAAATAAATATTCTAAGCTAATTGGGCCTTAATATTATTTTGAGTGTCTTAATGAGAAAAACCAATTTTGAGAAAAACGTATTTTTATAACTGTAAATATATTAGAAAAACAAACATTTAGGTATCAAATAGTTAGGATTAAAACTAACTAGTAGTTTTAATGAAAAATGTGACATATAATTGTATTACAAAATTCATAAATTTTCTCTTTATTTTATGGAATAAAATATTTGTGATTTTTTTACCGAATTTAAGTATTAGAAAATATCAGTATTATTACCTGTGAAAACGTATGTATGTAAAAGTTGTTAGATCAGCGTTTTTATCGGCAGTTTACTTAGAGTATGAATTGTAAAAAGTTTTGAATGGAAATATTTCGTGGTAGAAAAAGGGAAACAAAATGTGAAATTCTTCATTTAATGTAAAATATTTAACTCCATGATATTTTTGCTCAATTTTATATAATTGTAATTTCATTATTTTTTTATTAAATATTCTATTTCTTTCTGGGTATTCCAACCAAAATTCAAAACATATTTTTAATTGAATTAGGTATCAATTATAAAACGCTGGATAATACATATTTTGTTTTACATACATTTTGAACTAAACAAGCTACTGAAATAGAAACTCCTACATATTGGGCGACTTATCGATAATAATGCTACAATTTTAAATGATACGAGCAAATGACAATATGAAGAGACATACGTAATATACAATACAATTCATATAAATTACAGTGGTAAATTTTTACAAAAAATAATATTAATTTAACAAATTAATATTTAAAAATAATTTTGAAATTTCCATGAGATGTATGATTCAAATGTAGCTGATAGGTAAGTCGAATGTAAATTTTTAATCATAAAACGCACGCTCGTAGTGAAACCAATGGACATCCGAGTCAGAAATCAAGAACATGTTATTCTAATCATAATAAACGAAGTAATATAATAAGTGTAGGATGTGTATCCCTAGATATAAATGGTTTATAGATATAATGGTGCTCTTAAAATAGTATAGATTACTCATTTCGAAAGTAAATCATGAAAATCTGTATAAGAGAATATCCTTTACTATTTAAATATTCGTAAATGTCAATGACATTTCCTGGAACAGAAATTGGATGAAAATGAACAAGCTATTGAAGAAAATATACAAATATTCTTTTGATTGTAAAATTATGGCTCAATTCTTCAAACATGATCATACCATCGACTTTCTAATGAAATAGACCGAGCAAGTTTGAGCTCCATTCTACTTCTATGAATTGCTCGGTTTGAAAATCTCTGGGTGGAGGGTACGTGGTATTGGAAGAAAGCATGAATTCCAACGTAGGACTAATTGATGGACGTGATAAAAGCTCAAGCTTACGCTTCGATAGCCAATCGGCAAAGTCGATTCCCAACCCAAATCCACGACATCATAGGTCATCTTTCTCCCACATGCTTCATTCATCTCATTAGAAGGTCGATGGCTTATACCTAAATATGTCAAACATGCAAGGAGATTGGCTGGTTTAATCCATCTGGTGGTTCCTCGACGAGGTATCTAGTCATTAACAAAACTGAGCAGATCTTGATGGACGAAATATCTCGTATTTAGAAAAACTTATCAGATCTCGAACTAGTCATCATAAAAAATCGGCAATATTTTAATGACGAGATATCTCGTCATCAGCAAAACTTCTCAGATATTTATGAACGAGATATATCCCAAAGTACTTGGAGGGTTACTTCGGCATTATGCCGCAACGACCATATCTGGTCAATATGCGCGAAACACAAGACGGACTATGGCAAGAAGGCATACCTCCAAAAAAGAAAGCTTTACAGACACTTAAGAGAGAAATACTCTCAGGAAGGAATCGAACTTGTATCACCTACAATTCACATATTGTTAGCACAGTAAGCATACCCACTGAGACAAAAAGGAATACAAAGATTTCAGACAGCAACCTATTGTAAAGGTATATTTGAAGCATTAAAAGAGTTTAAAAAGGATACCATACGATATAAATTTGCCGTCAGGACCACGGACACGATACAAAGTTAAATTTTTATAAGGAATAAAATTGCCCTATAAAAGAACGAGTGATTGATAACCTGAAACCTCGCTTTTCACGAGGTAAGACAACTGGATAAAACTACCGCTGCATGAAATAGTGCAAGGAATGATTTATTTTAACTACAATGGCGGACGAAAAGGAGGGTCAAGAAGGCCCTCCAAATGCAATTTTGGCCTCCTTTTTATTATTAATTTCCCCTCCCGAAAACAAAGTGGAAGAATCCCTCCTCACGGAGAAAAATATCGGCTTTTCTGCTCAGAAGAGATTATTAAAAGTCCCTCTTTTCTCTCTCCTGGAAATAGTGGAGGAAAAATTGTCCCAAGTTCCTGTCCTCGCGCCTTTATGAGAAAAATTCTCCACCCCCCCTACACACACTCCCAGATAAGACGGTTCAAAAGGAAGGTTTATTATTTTAATCTTTTAAAACCCGAATTCTCAGCTCCGCCGTTTGGGTCCGAAATTTCGACGGTGGGAACTTTGGACTGTGATGATTGATTGCGAAATTTTCTTTTGTCACAGCGCTCAAGAGCTAATCTTGCAATCTGTTCATCATCCATCATTTGTTAGCTAACGTTTATTCGATAGGGAGGGAGGGGGAGCGGAAACAAAAGCCAGGGGACCCCTTGCCCCACTTTCGGATGGCATGCCTTCCGAGTCAATTTAAAACTCGAGACACGGCTGAATATGTTAATAAAAACGAGGGCTTTCTACACAAGTGATTAACATTCTATTGAAAGCTCACATCAACGCTACTTATTCGTCAGTAACCTAACTTTGAATAAAATGTTAATCATTGTGTTGAATTTTTTCGGTTTTATCGACATGCTCCAACGACAAACTGGAGTTGGCCGTTACTTTTTGACCATTTATCCGACGATTTAAATCAATATCAGTCAATCAGGTTGACAGCAAGATATATCACTTCTTTTCAACCAATCCGATCACAAGTACGCGGTGAATTCAAGACACAGTTGGATGTTAATAAACCCAAATTAATAACAATCAGGTTACCAGAGCAAGATGTATCACTTGTTTTCGACCGTTCCGATCACAAGTATGTGACCAACTCACGACACAATTGAATACTAATAACAAGATGTTTCTACACCAGTGATTAACATTCTGTTGAAAGCTCATATCGACGCTCCAGTTACATCAGAAACATAACTTTGAATAAAATGTTAATCACTGTGCAGAAAGAATTTCGGTTTTATTCCCAAATTCAACCGTGCATCGTGTTGATAGCCGTTACTTTCCGACCATTCACCCGAAAACTTCAATCAATATCGGTTCATCAAGTTGACAGAGTTCATTTCGACCATTCCCGGTAGAAGTATGTGACCAACTCAACACATTTAAATGTTAATAAAATATTTAATATTTCTACAACTATTAACATCCGTTATCACTAGCATTAACTCCTCTTTGCTTCATGAAAACCTAAATTCCAATTGAACGTTACAAAACGAAATTTTCCCACTGATATTAAGATATTCAAATGTTGCCGCATAGTTAAGGGAATGAAGAATATGCTTCATCCAAACGGAAGTTTCAATAGAACATTCAAAAAGAAATTTTTCAATTTTTCAAGAACATTCAATTGCGTCTTTAGATGTTTCAGCATACTTATTTAGGGAATGAGCAGAAACTTCAATCAAGGATTATGTTTCATCAAATCCTAAGTTTCAATAGAACATTCAAAACGAAATCTTCTCTCCTTTTCATTGACATATTTAATTGAGTTTTAAGATGTAGGCCCATACTTGTTGAAGGAATGGCCAAAACCTTTAGTAAAGAATGTAGCATTACCACTCATGCTTCGTCAATAAAGTATGTTCTTTAATAGGGTTTCCAACTTAGGACAAATAATCGATCAACTCCCGACATAAGTGAACATTAAAAAAAACATTATCAAGAGTGATACATTTTCTGAGTTACGTTAACTAAGGTTGATTTCGTTTATATTGAAGTTTTCGGCCATTCACTAGACAAGCATGCAGCCAACACAAAGTAGCTTAGAGAACAAAATAATGTGTTTATAACCTTCGAGGGAGTTTTGTATACTTAGACATACGTATAACCCCCCCTTTTCAAGTAGATATAATTTATTCAAGCTATCTGAGAAAGACTACTTGTACGAAATTTAAAATCCATTGTCATAAATTTTTTGGTTTAAATTTGTGAAAAATGTTCATATTACACAAAAAACAATATTCAAGACTGTATAAACACCCTGTCTTCAGTAAACACGGGGTCAGGACACGCTCCTGGGATACTCAAACTATATTTTTCTGCTTTAATCCCGCTACTCGATTCCCAATCCTTCTTTTTTCCCTTTTCAAATTTTATACTTGACATTGTCTGGTGTTTGGAGTAGCTTAGCCAAATATGGCCCTTGTGCCCTAAAACCAAACACCCACCAAACAGCCTGGCTGTTTAAACAACTCAAGACTGAGTCTATTAAGTTGAAAGTTCACTATTTGCTGTGAGTATTTGTGTAGCGTACACACTATGCATATTATGAAGTTATCCCAGAAAGACCATGTGCCTAAAACTGAACTGAAACTACAATGCGCTTCAGCCCTACGCTTTAGTTTCTAAGTATACAGCTACCTGTTCATACAAATAAAACAATTTTGAAACTTTTAATCCAAAGTCGTGAGCTCCTGCTTTCATGTGTTTTAGGAAACTATTTCTGACATCCGTAGAAAGTAGTGCAGAAAAGTTATGCCTAAACGCGAAAATTGTGAAAATGTTTTCCGGGTTCAAATTTGGAATTATAATATACATTTATTCAAAAGCTTTGAAAAGGTCTTAAATAAACATCACCCCATCAAGGGACACATATTAAGGTACGCAGTAAGGTCCAAAAGTTTCCGGTACGAACTTGTAAGAACAAGCTCTAACTCTGTCAATGTTGAATAGTACTGCCGTTAAAAATTTTCGATCTCAAGCATAAGTAGTACTAAAACAAGCGTTGCAGAGAGAAGTGTCGTTGCCCAATATTTAAGACACTTAAACTTGAGTACTGTGGGATCATAAAATTTTGATAGCAGTGATACATGAAAATTGAGTGCTACGAAAAAATAGGCAGAGTTCGGTCTAATAATTTCTATATTATCAACGCGAACCAAGCCTAACAAGTATCATTCGATAGCTGAGGAAGCAGAGACTTGTTAGTGACCTTGAGTTCGCGTGCCACGATAAGCAGGGTTGGTTGGTTGTTTTGGGGTTTTATAGGCAAGGGCCATATTTGGCCATGCTGCATCAAACACAAGGCATATATACAAGTAATAGATTCTGTCAAGTAATAGACATACACACATTTGGAAGTTTTTACTGACACAGAAGATAGAAATACGCCTTGGGAGAAATGCACCTGACAGGAAACGAACCTGCGCCGCCTACAACACGAAGGTTACTAGAGCAGTGGATATACCCACTGAGGCACGACGACCCCATAAGCGGGGTGGTTTTGCGGATTTTCCGCTGACTTGCGCAAACTTCAAATCAGCATATTTCGGGATGACGTTAAAATTGGTCTCAAGCAGAAGTTAATGTCAATATTTGTCGATTTAAGACATTCGAATTAAAATCGAAGACAATGTTGGTTGTGAACTTTTTTATCACATTTGAAATTTTTTAAGAATTTCAATGTCGGCACGATTCTCGTCGTAAAGCCAAACAGAAATACATTGAGAGTAGTCTACGCAAAAGAGCAACTCGACAGCTTTCGATGAACACTGGATTGACTACCGAATTTGTCTTTCTTGCATTTACTACACCATAATAAATACCATACGCTAACGAGACGAATTCACCTTGCACCTGAAATCCTAACCTAAAACTTGATAGTGTGTTCATATTCAACACCCCCTACCTGATTTTTTGGTTCTCAGAATTGAAGTCAGATCTGTGGAGATTAGAAGTGAAGTCATTTCTGCAATTTCAAACCACTTTACGGACAAAAATTCAGATTTTTTTTGGAAGTAGAAGAAAGAAAGAAGAAAGCCTATTGTAATAAATGTATTGAAATTTAGAGTGATTATTTTGAAAAAAAAAATGTTTTATATCTTTCATACCCTTTCGTGAGAAACTTGGACACAACTACGTGGTTCATAAAAGTTCTATTTTAACACGTGGAATAAATAAAAAATTAGCACTGAGTCATATTTTGGCAAATTTGTCTCAACTATAACTCATTTCGATCAACTAGAAGGTCGTTAAAAATGTCTTGGACATACTTTTTTGCCAGTATGAAAGTGAATAATATATTAGAATATCCGTCATCAAAAAGAAACTTCGCAGCAAAGTTATTTTCGCAAACGCTAGATCATGCATAAAGTATTCATACTGTGATAAAGAGTAAAGTAGGACAAGTCAATCTTAACAGAAATCAAATTTAAAAAGAATCTATACTATAGGTAAACTATAAAGTGCAGGTATCAAAAGGACTTGGACGTGAAAATGAGAAGCATTTAATTTCATCTGTGTTTTATTTCGTTAAAATACAAATTATGATCTAAAATCTTATGAAGCTCTCACTATGAAGGATTTTCAATACATAGAAACACACGACAGTATGCACCGAAGGTTTTAACTTCCCTTACCCAAATGCTTTAGCATGATTTATATCGGGTTATCTTGAAACATAACTTATTACAGTTCGGCGAAGTTTGCGGTTTAATCTAATTGGAGTAAACTAATCAACTATCATGTATCTCACAACAATGTCCTTTGATTAATAATGCATTCTATTTTTGATTATAATTAAATGGCATTTAAAATATAGTTTATCGCTGTTTATGTGACGTTTGGTACTTGATCTTATTGGCCAATCAAATATTTCATTTCGGAATTCATTCTCTGGAATTGTTATTGACGAAATGCTGAAATCGTGTTAGAAAACAATCAGTGACGTCACGTTCGGAATACGCAGAGGGAACACATTACCCCACAAAGACACTAGAACCTCCATTTAAGCTTGACAGGAAATGTCGTTCATATAAATCAACTAAGAAAACACTCAGAGCCAATATCTAACGATCGGCCGTTTAGGGGTTTTATGGCGCAAGGGCCATATTTGGACAAGCTGAGTCAAGCACAAAAGATGCAAAGTAGAGTAATGGACATACACACAAAGACAGTTTTACTGTCACAGAAAAGAGAATCCACCCCAAGAGGTATCCAAACTTCCCGCCTACAACTCTCAGATTTCTAGATCCGTGGGCGAATCAAAAAAAATTCTAACACATTTTCTAAGCTATGTTATCAGTATTTATTTTTACATTTCATCTTATAATTCTCCTTATATCACACTAAGCAAACGCATTTTATTTTCAATCCCATCTAGAGAACGCAATTTTTATATGAGAATCAGTATGCATAAAATTACTTTCTCACACTTCATTACTTCTCTAGAGGCTCCTGCACAGCATCGTAACATTCACTTATATTAATTTGATCGTTTATCAGTGCGACTTAACAGAATTGCTTCGCAATCTTCAGCGACACTGTCTGGGTAATATGTAAATGCATCTTCACGAGTTAATGATGTCTCTCCTCCATACACCTTCCGGCTACCATATCTCTCGCTATTTCTATTTATAGTGTGATATTGGATACAATTTATTCTTGTAGAAACATTCTTCAGGGAAAAAAGTTAACTGACTCCGAAAATATCACATACTGAGAAACATTTTCCTACATCGAACTGTTCTCTAGACCAGCCATTTTCATCCACTGTGCCTAGTGTTGAAACACTATGGACGGATGGACAAGTGTCCCAAATTGATTGTCTAAAACAGCGGTTTTAAACTGGTGTCAAACATGAATAGCACTGATGAGCCTTACAAATAGCTAAGAGGTATAAATTGTGTAAGATTTATTTCCTTTCAACGGTTAAGATTTGAGCTTATGCCAAGTGTGGTCACAAACAATTGCAAGTAATAGCCGTATAATTAACAATTCGAGTTTTATTAATTTTATTACAAAGTATCATAAATAAGTTTTTCAAAAAGGATTTTAAAAGCTATTAAAGAGCAAAGAGGGTAGGTAACTCCTGTTTTTTGTAATTGACAATTATATCTATTTTTTGAAGACCCGGTAGCCGGGTTGGAGGAGTAGTGGATTAGCAACCAGAGAGTTGCGAGTTTGAAACTCGATCCAACCAAAAGACCATCGTGTACGTTGGGGGCTGGTGCACGTTAAATCTACCGCGGCCTCAAATATCCTCACGTTCGTGGTGTGGAAGTTTCAAGAGTGGGTGCCAGTTCGTCATTTGACTGTGGTTCAAATTGACGAGGGATTAATCCCAGACCGCTGCCAATACTCCATTATGGTGCTCCCGTTCGACATTAACTCACCTAACCTACCTTTCAAAATAATTTAAAAAAGCTAATAAGGAGCAAAAAGGGTAAGTATGTTTTTATAATTCAATCAAATTGATACTTAATTTTTGTGTGATCGGCAGGCAAATTTGTTTTGGTGTGCCGCAGAATTTTAGTTTCTAGTTTGTGTTCCATGAGGTAAAAAGTTGAGAACCACTTTTCTAGACAATTAGTTACGATTTCTAAATTGTCTATATTTTAAATAAAAAAATGACATTTTACAGCCTTTCAAAATAGACTGAAAAGGTGGAAATCATAAAATGTGGTGTAGAGTAAAAACAATTGGAAATTCCTAGGAATTCGTAACACTCAGAAAAATAGTCACGTCTAACATCAGCTAGAGAAATCTTTGCAGGCTCTTTTCTTTTTGTCTGGATTTAACTCCTATATTCCTGCCTTGATTCGTAAATATTGTAAAGTGTAGATATCATAGCTTCGGCACGTCACAAGAATCATAGTGATCATGTAAATTCTGAAAGTAAGCCATAAAATTGCAGTGAGAAAAATGGGGCCCCTATAGAAACATTACCGAGAAAATTTTCTTACTCTTATAAAAGAGGTTTAAAAAAAGTTCAGTTATTAAAGGTCTTTAGGATGCGACAAATTTTTCACGTTGAAATTTGCTGTCTATAGTATTTTGAGTGATTATATTGCATGATATACGAGAATGAACCCATAACATGTAAATAAAAGCTATCTATCTGTTTAAAAAATATAAATAAAATTACGGGTGTTGGAAGAAGGTATTGTGATTAATGAAAGCTGCGGCATTTTAAACACAATAGAAAATATCTGTACTTTGATAGAAAAAAAGGGCCAATGTCCAAACTCGCTTATTTTGTGTGACGTTTACAAATAACTTCAAGGTAATGAAAGTTTTAATGGAAAAACAGTGACAATGCTCTTCTTTCAATGCATTGTGAGACAAAACATTAGAAATAGTTTTTCCACTGTATTAAAAATTTTTAAAAATAAAAATTACTAAATCAGTCGTTACTAAATCTTGCGAATTGAAGATTGCCTTTCTTGTCTACCAAGGTACGGATATAGAAATAACTTTTAGTTAGAATCTGTTGGAACTAGCTATACTATAGATATAAATACACAATACAAAATATACGCTGCAAGTCATACATATGTATACGAATATGTCAACAGAAACTATATTTTCAGATTTGTACAAAGCACCGACATGGATATTTACTCTATGATCATCGGATCACTTGTTTGATTATTCAAACAAACATTCATGTCTGGATTATCGATTTTTACGTCATTTTCCTTATGATGTAGAGATGTAGACGAGTGATCCTTGAAGTGTTCCGCCATAGCAAGAATGAAGTTACGCAAATACTCACAAAACGTATGTATTTGAAAAATGAAGTGTACAAATATACAAAATGCATTCAGTGTGAAGACCGAAATTACTTCATTTTAACATGTGTTTCATAAACACTTCTTGAACTGCTGTAGTACCTAGAAAACTATTTGGAATTTAATAGTTGGTTATCGTCGCATGGGAAGAGTCATAAAATTACCTAATCTTGCATTTTTATTATAATGTTCAGGGCTTATTTTAAATGAGTGAGCGGAGCAGCCTTTTTTCACTTGCTTCATGTAGCAGCAAGTTCGATAAAATGTTTTTTCAATCAATTAACCCTCCAAGTGGTTTCGACGAGATATCTCGTCCATCAAGATGTGACCAAATTTGCCAATGGCGAGATATCTCCCCATCATGATATTGCCGATTTTTTGACGTTATAACAGTCAGTTTTTCCTAATGATGAGATACGATATCTACCAACCCTCGCGTCTCCAACTCACTTACAGGTTTAGAGTTTATTACTTATTTTAGTCCTGGTGATTGTCTCAACGAGGTATGCCATTAGCGAAACTGACCAGATATTGATGAACGAGAATCTCGTCATTACAAAAAACTAACCAGATATTGATATCTCATCATCATAAAAAAAATCGGTAATATCTTGTTGACAAGATATTTCCTCATTAGCAAATTTGTCAGATCATGATAGCTCGTCATAACCACTTGGAGGGTTCAAAGTATCTCCTACAAGCTGCAACTTTGCGAAGGTAATAGCTGCTTGCAGTTATGTATATAAAAACAGCTGAAAATATAAACATGTGCGCACTACATAACATTCAGACATGAGAACCAACGTTATTGAGTAATAAAATCAATCTGCATGATACACAAGCAGACATCACTTCATATTCTAAAATGAAATGGCTTTAAAAAAGCAAGACGTCTTAAATAAGAAAAAAATATAAACCAATTCCTTAAGAGCAATTTATATATTCATCAATATTTAACATCGCATAACCCTCCCAAATCATAGGTCGCGGCAGTAAAGCGAAATATTTCCCGATAGAAACTTGATGAAACTGTTTCCGAAACTCGCAGAAGTTTCGAAAACCGATGGCGGAAAATCCTAAACTTTAAAACCCTGAACGTTTAATAACCGTCCACGGATTTTAATATCAATTTCATCCCCTCTTAAAATGCAGGCCGACCGCTTCGTTTATGAGTCGCACTTATTCGTAGGTTATAAACACATACTTCTGCATCTAGACCCTCCTTCACTGTGAAGTGGTTTCCGTAGAATGTTTACCGTAGAGACCATTCGAGACATCTGGTGTTCAAAAGGAAATATGAGGCGTCTAATATCGGTCGGATGGTTTCAGAGTCAGTAGCAGGGCTCGAGGTTAATGGGAAAATGATCTTTATATGGTACTGCTGCTGAAGCGATTGATTCTCGGGTACTAAATCATTTCAAGCTGTGTTTATGGGTTTTTGTACCGTTTTGTTTCTGGTTAAACTTTTAACTAGCAATGTTTTTTTGTATTAGAATGCTGATAAGTGTGATTACTGTAAAGAGGATATGGAAGTTGGATGTTTCATGGCGCAAGGGCCATATTTGGCCAAGCTGCGCCAAACACAAGACAATGGTAAGTAATTGTGAAAAGGATGGAGAAGAGAAAGAAGAGAAATATTCCTTAGGCATCCTGGGGTCGCGTCCTCATGTTTACCGAAGTCAGTTATGGAAGATATAATTATGGATGAAAGGAAAAATGGATGAAAAGAAAAATGAACTAGAAGATAAACAAGAAGTTATGGGTGAACAAGAAGTTATGGGTGAACAAGAAGTTATGGGTGAACAAGAAGTTAAGGATGAACGAGAATATATGGATGACTAGATGGTTGGTTAGGTTTTGTGGCGCAAGTGCCATATTTGGCCAAGTTCCACCAAACACAAAACAGACAATGTCAAATAATTGTGAAAAGATAGGATGGACAAGAGAAAGAGAAATGATATTACGTAGGGAATCCTGGGGTCGCGACCACCATGTTTACCAGAAGCAGTTATAGAAGAACGAGCAGCTATTGTTCAAAAGAAAATAAATGAACTGGACGTTGAATTATGGATGAACGAGAAGGTGTGGATGACTAGATGTTTGGGTTTTATGGCGAAAGGGCCATATTTGGTCATGCTGCGCCAAACACAAGGCATGGAAGTAAGGAACATACACATACAAGGAAACTTTTACTGACACAGAAGAGATGAATACACTCAGGGAGGAATCGAACCTGACAGGAATGAAACCTGCGCCACCTACAACTCGTAGGTTGCTAGCGCAGTGGATAAAACCACTGAGGATACAGAGAGCCCTATGAATGACTAGAAATTTGGATGATTAGAAAAATAGGACAAAGCGAAGCTGACATGCAAAGTGCATTATTTACTTAAAAGTAATGTATAAAAGTCTTAGTAAATGCTTTTCATTATTACCATGTAGATTATGTATGTGGTTATTATAAGGAGGGTGGTCTAGAAGTGTTAGATGATACTAGAAATTATGTATGATAGTCCATAAGTTACAGATGATGGACTAGAAGTTATAGATGATGGATTAGAAGTTATAAGTGATAGACAAGAAGTTGTAAATAAAGGACTAGAAGTTATGGATGGACAAGTTATGGATCAATGAATATGGACAAGATGTTATGAATGAAGAGAAAAAGTATTGAAAACAAAGCTGATATGGAAATATATAATTGATGTCAGAGTAATGTGTTTAAATCAATTTTATCAATCAGATTTGTTTGTTTTTCACGCTGTCCTCACTTTGTTGTTCAGTCATGTTTCAAATTATGTTTTATGAACATTTTGGATTTTAAATTGTTCTATTAATTAAAATTCTATGAATTCACCCTTTTTAGAACCCATCATTACTCGATATGATTCATTTCAGCCGCATTGGTTATCTCGTTTGAGGGGTTTTTCAAACTACTTTTTCCTTTTTTAAGTAGTTTGCTCAATACCCCTTCTAGTAAATTATTTGTAGAAAATATAAAGCTTTATTATTGAAAAGAACTAAACAGAGACAATACTGTTTACACTGAACTTTGTGAATTGTATATACCTATTTATGGAAGCGTCGTTACTCACATATGCTATCTTATTTACATCCCCTTACAATAAATATGATTATCGATATGCAGATTTCATATCTAATAGAATAGTAATACAATTAGCCACAAATATAAAGCAACATTTCATGTATTTTATTAGGAATTCTTATTCCTAATAAAATACATAGCAAAAAGTTCACACTTGTCATGTTACTGCAGTTAGCTTCGATGAATCTACATCATATGTAAGTTATTAACATATCTGGTGGCGATTTAGTATTTTTGATGAATATACGCAAATTTGAATACAATCGAGTTTTTGGAAGCTACGTACATAATTGAAGTAGATACAGGTGCAGATAAAATTTAACGAAACAAATATTTTATAAACTATTTTAGTCAATCTACTTTTCAAATAATGATAAAAAAATTTTAAATTTTAATAATTACTGTTTTTTCGGATGCATCTGCTAACATAATCTGCTTAATATCCACAAATATTCTTATATTTAGTTAGTTATAATACGTAAATTATCCCGTGCAGACGCATAATTCTTTTTTTTTACTTAATAAAAAATAATTATAGGTCTGCACGGCTATTATTTCTTTGACAAGATAGCAGTCAGGTTCATCAATATTTCGTTCAAATCGAAATTTTCTTCCAAATTTGGAAGTTTGCAAAATGCCATGTCTGTGCAATGTAGTTTTGAATAAAACAGTAGCTGCACCAGTTATAGATTATTGCAATTTCTTGTATCAGAATACAATTTAAAATTGTTGGATCGCATACAACGGAATCTAGACATATATGATTCTTACTCATTTTTATCCTACGCCAGAATTTAGCCTTTTCGTCATAAGTCTCTGTCTGGAAAACAAATATGGTCGTGAAAAAAATATGTGAAATTCTCTCAGCAATATCATTCACAGACTTCAGTAAGAACTGGGCAACTATATTTAAGTGGTTTCCTTATCATGCCTGAAAAGTCATAAAAAGCAAATTTGAGTCTGACTCTCCAATTCGGTAGAGATGATTTTGCAGGTAGTGTCAATGAGAACACAAAAACAAGCGAATCCAATAGCTCGCGCAAGGAATACTAGTCTTTTTCTTTAGCTATATATTTGTAAATATTAAGTTTACGATGCTTGATTTTTGCATTCATAATTCTTTATAATTTTATATTCATTGATATAGAATATAAAAGACTATATTTAAAGACTATAGATACGACTACATTTAAATTGCGTTCTGATACAAGAATTGCAATAATCAATAACTTATGCAGATACTCCTTAATCAAGACTACATAACATAGACATGGTGTTTTGCACACTTCCACATTTGGAAGTTTCAATTTAAATTAAAAACGGATGGATCACATTTTGCTACCGTGTCAAAGAAATAGCCATGCAGAAGTACAATTATGTTTTAGTTAGTAGGTAGAGTACCTAGCCTCGTGAGATTATAAACAAAAATAAAGCTTAAAAATAGTCATACCAAATAGAAAATCTAAATCCTGTGTGGACAGTGACGAAATGAAATCCATACACCTTGGGGTTTGCCCAAAATCATCGGGAGGTATTTTTCAAAGATATCGCAAGCTCTACTTCAAAGTCTATAGACTAACTGCAGTTTATTTAGGTTTTCTTAATCTTATATGATGTTTTGTCCCTTTGCTCTTTGTGCTGAGTTTTTAACTCTAGTGAATGAATGTATCTCAAGTGCCACTGCTAAAAATAAAAAGAAATATTAACGAACATTTCTTTTTATTTTTAACGCACTAATTTAATATTGTGTTTGATATAGGATTGAAAAAGGAATTATTTTACACTCTAAGAAAGTCTCCCGAAGTCTTGTAAATGAATTATATCGATAAAAAAGGAATGTGAGAAATTTCACACACGTAGATTCGTCGCAAGTTCCAAAAAGTAGAACTCAAACAGATTTAAAAACACTTTTCATCGGCTATCGCAAATTAAAACAAATGTCTGCCAAGCCTAGACCGAAGAAACGAAACTTTAAAAGCAAACTTGCCAGAAAGTTTTCACAGATCCCTCAGAAAAAAAGCAAGCAAACAAAGTTAGGATCGTGAAAGGGAAAAGAAATGCACGAATTGAAAAGCAATTCGAATAAAGAAGCGAAATAATATCATAAAAGGAAAAAAATAAGGCAAACTTCTGCAGAGTAAACTAGAAGAAAAGAACAAAAGAAAAATCATAAGAAAGTGAAGTGAGTCATCGCGTTGCCATGGATACGACCAAGATGCGGGATGAGGTTGAAAATGAGAGTTCCCGTATGTGGTATGGTGGTTGTTGGGGTCAATCGATGTTTGAGATGATCTGATCAACCTTTCAGCGAGGAAGGTCGAATTTATTTACGTTGTGGTCAGTTCCACAAACACGTTTATACTGCTGACTACTTTAAATATTTGGTGTCATCTTTCCTGCCGCCTATATAGCAGCATCCAAGTATCGGATAGAATTACTTTCTGTCCTCAATGACAATGGTGTCTCGAAATTCATCTTTAAACGTTTCTTGTTCAATTCTTTGAGAATAGTTTAACGCATTTGTAAGACTAAAGGAAGTTTACAAACAATTCAATGATGCTTTCTAACCCTTCTTTGACATATCTCGTCATTGGAACAACTGACCTGATCTTGATCTCGTCATAATAAAAAAACGGCAATACCTTCATACGGAATTCAATCGTCATTCCTTATGACGAAATATCTCGTCAGTAGCAATTGGTCATATCTTGAGAGTCGAGATATATCGTCGAAACCACTTGGAGGGTTAATGATAAGGATATATCATACAGAAAAGAAAAATTAATCTGATCATTTTATTATATCACAGTTATGATTTTCATCAATTTCACAGATTTTAACATCTGCTTTAAAATAAGAAATTCCTGTTTCTGAAAACAAAACGGAATTTTTTAAGCAACTGTTTAAAATTTCAGAAAATGATTTGACCCGATAAAATGAAAACTAGGTTATGAATAAAATATATGTAAATTGCTAAAGCAATATACTATCCATTCTCTTCAGTAAAAGTTAATACCTTTCCGGGTTTCCATTTTATAATATATGTATCAGACAGTTGACAACCCTTAACAAAAATATCAGTCATTCTGCAATTCCCATCAAAATTAAAAACTCAATATTGTACCCTCTGAAATAAAAATATTAATAGGCTAAAAACAATAAATATATGTATTAATCAATCAGTAATAAATTCAATTGATAAATTAGTTTAGGCTTAATATTCGTGATTCAGTCGTGTTTACTAAATTCTTATCAATTACAAAATAATTTACATATTTTATAAGAATAAAGCATTTTGAATTATACTTCTCTGTTTGTATTCTTTTGTAGTTAGTAGGAATTATCTATTTATTATATTTGTACCTTGGCAGAAAAAGCGTCCATGTTCATTTCCCAAGTGTTTGGAAAAGCTGATTCAAAATTTTAATTTTTTTTATTTTTGGTACTACGAAAAAATACTTTACAATGTTTTTTTTGATTATTTCAAAATGATTTTTCTCTTATAACTTTCTTTACCTTGAAGTGATTTGTAAACAGAACTCTAAATCAGCAAATTTGGACACTGCCTTTTTCATACCAAGGTTTAGATATTCTTCATCACATTTTGTAAACTTGTTTTCGAGTCTAAATTCCATGAACTGTAAAGTGTTCCTTATACGGAGTTAGTTCAAAAATACAAATGTAATTTATAGTTAAATTTTAATCGCTGGTATTCGACTAAACTGAAAAAAGACATATTTTATTAATTTAATATTTTTTATTAATTTAATCTTTTTTTAATTTGATCTTTTTTATTAATTTAATCTTTTTTTTAATTTGATCTTTTTTATCAATTTTTTTTTAATTTGATCTTTTTTATTAATTTAATCTTTTTTTTTTATTAATTTAATCTGTAACACGTAGGGTTAGGTTTTATGGCGCAAAGGACATATATAGCCATTCGGCTCCCTACATAACATAGCATCAATGCGCATTCGCACAAGAAAATTTTTACTAACACAGAAGAAAGAAATTCAATTCGGTAGGAATCGAACTTTGGCCACCTAGAGCTCGTAAGTTGCTAATGTAGTGGGCACACCCACTGAGCCACGACGACCCCTTCATAATTAGGAAGCTCTACCACCTGCTCGCTCGAGTACTCCAACCCCAAACTGTTGCCAAGCAATCTTCATGGGTTTATTGCGAGAGTTGTGCTCGCTTGGCTCGATGGCAATCAAGTCCTTTAACCAATATTTAATTAAATAGAAGTTCAATTTATTAGTTTAAGAGACGTAATTTAATAAGTTTAGAAAAAACTTTTCAATCAGAAATATAAGACTTTAAGATAATGATTGATCCAGAAAATAGTAGTCCGCTTCCAAAAGAATCCTATTTATGTAAAGGTCATTCTGGTATTCTATATTCCTCGCTGTATTGCAATTAACTTTTTATAGTTTTCAATTTCTCCGCTGAGCGAGATTATCAAATTTACTGAAAAACACCAGGACAATCCAGATAATTCGGAATAATTACTAAATATACTTATTTTTCTATTTCACATCTTTCCTATATGGATTCATTAGCTTTTTAATTATGCCCCCGTTCACTACGAGATTTCGACAACACGAGATTTATTTATTTTTAATAATGAATTTTTGAAATTACTCAATTTTCTTTCTGTTAATATGGTGGAACATGGGTGCATTTTGCATCGGCAGATTTGATTTACGAATAGAATCATGCTATATTTGAACCAGTCTTTGCCTCATCATGTTTAATAAAGTTAGACATACTGTTCGTGGAGTGTAACGTCAAATTCATAATTTCGTGCGTAGATTTGTTTGGATCCAATTTTTCATTTTTATCCATGATAAAAAAACATAAAGGACGAGCCAGTTTTCGTTCTTGCTAAATCAATCAGGGTAAGCAATTCCTAACATGCGCCATTTAACATATTCCTTTTGAACAGATTACATTTGGTAATCGCCTCAACAATAGATTAAGTCACAGTAGGAGCAAAAAAATATGGAACAATGAGGTTAATCGTATTGAAACATTCTGTACTAGTTATCTAGAGTAACGACCCCCTGACGTAACTATTCTTCCATTTATAATGGTCAGATTTATAATTGTAATGGACTGAAAACCAGGAAATGGTGGGTAATTTATTATGTTTGCACTGTTAGAACATAAAATAAGACAATTTTTCAATTTAATTAAATGCTACTGGAGTATAAAGTCGGAAACTCATTTTCTGTGGCAAAAAGCTTCAGAAATAATTTACCTCTTAAAATACATGCATTTATGTTTTTGTTAACCCTCCTGATGGTTTATCTTCGTGTCAAAAACCACACTATAAAGCCATAAAATACAAAAACCTATTCAAAATTGTCATTAGTTCTAGGTAAGCGACAGGTTGTTTTTACTATTTGCATCTTCATTCTCCATGGAGTAAATACAGTTTTGTCTCATTTATGTACTAATTCTCTACGAGGTATCTCGTCAGTTTCGAAATTGACCAGATCTTGATGGATGAGCTTGTTGGAACCACTTGGAGGATTAAATAGTTATTGTCTGATATTTTACCCAAATTCCAAAAAAAATTACGGTAATCTTTCATTTTTAAAACAATTTTTGTTTACATACGTGCTGCATATACAATTTCAATACATAGCATCATTAGGAAAGTAGGTAGTTAAATTAACGTCACACTGGAGCAATACAATGGGCTCTTGTCGACGCTCCGGGATCAACCACGAAAGGAAAGATCCGAGCACATCTCATAATTTCCAATCATAGTCAGATGACTAGGTTACATCTCTGAGCTGGCACCAAACTCTCCAAACTTCCTCACCACACCAACGTGAGGACATTTGAGGCTATGGCAGATTTAATGTGCACCAGCTTCCGCGCACACGACGGTCTTTGGCTGTACCTTGTTTCAAACTAGGAACCCTCCGATTGCTAATCCGTTATTCTTCCAACCGGGCTACCGTTGCCCCTAGCATCATGAAGAATCTTATTTGAAGACCAGTCGCCGAGGCAAAGTGAGATTATTCGTTCAACAACTATTTTCAATATTTATGTTCATTATATTAATATTAGATTGTATAAAATTTTTAATATATAAAACAGTCCTCTTTCCTTATCAAGTTATCCAAGGGATGGGAGATAGAGTTTGTTAGAATAGTTTGTTAAAGTAGTTAAAATTTTATATATTTGGACGGGACCACATAAATGTTTCTAAAATTCGTGAGATTTCGTAAAATAGGAGGTCGTTAAAATGAGCGTCGACTGAATTGACATTTTATCATTTTGTGCTGTAATTAATTTCTCGCACACGAAAGTGAGTAATAAAGTTACGGGCCGGTTTCTGCGCCAACGAATGAGCCCTTGGCGCTCAAGAGGGATAAATCAAGAAAGAGGCGTTTAACCCCTTCCGGTACGATTTAATTAAAATTATATTATAGATTTGGATCATATTGAACAGTAACTTTAGTCGCATGACGTGTGTAGCTCGTCATTGTGCGGAATGGCATGAAAAACCAATGACGAGCTAGATTCGACATTTTACCGGAAGGGGTTAATTTCTGTCTAACAAAATTCCAAGTTCATCTCTCAATAAAATAGATATTCCAAATGAATATTATGAAATGAAAGTGTTGTTGATGTCGGGTAGTTTTTGATTTTAAAATCGAACGCTGTGTGTGTAGTTTTGAGACATCGAAACAGACCCCTACCAAATCTTCTCGAATGTTAACAGTGGCGTATGGATGAGACAAATTGTCGAACATTCGGGTATCTAAATGGAATAAATGAAGACAGACGCAACAAATGATTGACTTGAATATCTTAGCACATTCTAATGCATGAACAAATGAGAAAAGTCATTGAAATTGACTATAAAAATTGAAATGACAGCATATTGTGGACTGTGGTAAACAAGGGTTCTATGGCACATGAGCCATATTTGGCCATGCTGCACAAAACACACGATAGAGAATGTCAGGTAATGGATCTACACATATAATTAAAGTTTTACTGGCACAAAAGAGAGAAGTACACCCAGAGAGGAATAGAACCTGAAAAGAAGCGAACCAGACGTCATCTACAACTCGCAGTGAGTATACTCACCGAGCCCTCGTTCACGAGGAACTAAGCGTGACAAAATAATTAGGAAAGGTAGTTCCAAAACGTCTAACCTCTGGATAAAATGATGATTGTTTGATTTTTATGGCGCAAGGGCCAGATTTGGCCAAACTGCGACAAGAAATGTTTTACCGGTCAAGTATATAGACAAACACACGAGGAAAGTTTATACTGACACAGAAGAAAAAAAAATACTCAGAGTAAGGTCCAGGATTCGAAATTGCATCACGTAAAACCCGTAGACTGCTAACGTGGTGGGCATACAAACCAAGGAACGGCGGCCCCTTGAACGAAGAAGCATAAGTCTCTTGAACAACATTTTTCATCAAATTAAAATTCGTGATTCCTGCTTGTAAGTCTTTCATTCTGCATTCCAATATCCCCATTCCCTTAGAGTCCCGTAATTTTACTCTCACACTACATTCAGTAAACACTAGAGAACACATTATATTTTAAACATAATATTCATGAAGTAGAAAAATAAAGTAATCCTATTGTGTGTCAATGTATTTATTGTAAATTTCTTGTCAGAGTATTTTGCGAATAATTTATACCACAAGATACACTTTGTATCTATATACCATCATTATCCCACATTCTTGCATTTTGTGAACACAAAATAAATTTTTTTATAGAATCAGGAGTCATTTTTCGACAATAAAAATAATCCATTTATCATCATGTCACTAGCATGCTGCGAAAGAAAAATCTTTAACCATCCATAGTTTTCTATACATTAAAGCCACCATTTTTTGAAAAAATCAGACGCAGTTTATAACTTTTTCTATCGGACATGAATTTCCGAAGGCTGTTGACTGCGAAAAGTTCTTTTTGTCCCACGGAAGGGTTCCACACGAAGCATATTAATAAAAAAAACAAGATTAGGGCAATCAACTTGATGCTTTCCTCAAACTCGCTATCTTTTCATATTCCCGAAGACCCATTAAAAAGATGTCACGAGATCACCCAGTGTATTGTTCTAATGTAAACACGGCTTTAGATAAACTTTCCCTTCCACTTTGTCTTGATGAAGTGAAGTGAAGAAACTGCCGACGCGAGCGCCACCGTGGGGGGATCGGCTTAATGACACAACATTTCCTTTTGCTGTTGCGTTACTTAAGGAGAATCATCATCAAAGAGCTTCTGTACTTCCGTACCTGTAAAAAGCCGAGTAACATTTCCCGTTTTTATATACTTTTTGCCCTTTTTGTTTCGTTCTTTTTTATTATTATCGTCTTTTGAAATTCGGCAAGATAGGGGAGCTGCCAGATTCCATTAGACCGGTAAATAGACCGGTCGTTCTTCCAAGAAAATTCAGCTTTGGGAGGCGTCTTCCGAGTTTTTTCCACGGGGTGTTTTTTTTCCAGTGAAGGTTTATTTTTGGTTTTGTGTTTACTTTTCTGGGCTTGTAGGAAACCTTTTTTTACCATTTAGGGATTTTTGTGTCTTTTACCCTCGGCTCTAATTCGTGTATAGGTGTTATTTGGAGAACTAAAGCAATCAGTCGGGTTTTTTTGTGCGTGTGGTTCTGATTGTATGTGAGAAAGGAGTTAGTTGATTAAACAAGTGGAAGCAAATTGGGGAAGCTTCAATGCCACTCAAAGAGCGGGAAAGCGAACTAACATAAACAAAAGTACAGGTAGAAATTCCTCCCATTCAACGAGGGTGAAGTTTTTTTTCGGAATTCCAAGCAGACCTTCAGGGTCTTCCGATAAAAAAAATCTGAATGCGACTTTTTTATTATGATTTTAGCAGTATAAATGAATGGTCGTCTTTTTTGTTATTTCCCTTGGCATAAATTAATTACCCTAACTCTATTAGCTCGGGAGACTTGAGGCCCTTAACCCCCTTGTAGGTATTTTAATTAACGTCACGCTATCGCAACACAACGGGCTATGGGTGACCGTTCGGAATGAATCCCAAAGAGAAAGACCGAGGACAACACCACGTAATTTTGAACCACGGTCAATGTCTGAACTGGCTCCCCACTCTCCAAACTTCCACACCACACCAACTTGAGGATTTTGAGGCCACGATGGATTTGACGTGCACCCCCCTATGTACACGACGGTTTTTAGTTGTATTCGAACTCGCAACCTCTGGTTGCTAATACGTTAGTCTTCCAACAGGGCTACACCTCCTGGCGGCTTTCTCGATGAGATATCTCGTCACTTGCAAAACAGACCTTCAGGGGCGGGCACATCTCTAGGTGTGTACGGGCTTCACGACCCCGAGGTACTCTAGTGATCTTTTCTTTTCCCTTGGAGTTTACTGTCCTAAGTAAATACGGTAATCACGTTACCGATATAGCCAAGTGATCTTTTTCTGATTTTATCCCATTACCTTGTTCCCCATTCCATCTCTTTCCCCCTTTTACGACATTTTAGTAGAAATTGTTTTGTGTTTGGCCCAGTTTGGCCAAATGTGGTCGTTACACCATAAAACCCCAAAACAACCAACCAATCGTAAGACTCAGCAGATCTTGATAGACGAGGTGTCTTGCCATTATAAGAAAACTCATCAGGTCTTGATCTCTTGATCGTCCAGATTGGCACTATCTTGATGGAGATCTAACTCCTCATTAGCGAATTTGGTCAGATCTTGATGAAAGAGATATCTCATCGAAACCACCTGGAGGTTTAAGAACAAGTTTAGGATGGTGTATAAGCTGGCTTAAGGGTACAGCCGAGGCAGTAGACGATGTGCTCGTGCGAAACCTGAGTTGAGTTGCATTTAGAGCAGATGGAAAAACTTGCTACATAATTCGATATTTAGTGGCCTTATTTATCTTAGACTAAAGAGAGCAGTCTGGTCTTCTCTTCTGCCCATTTTACTCAGGGTGGTGGTTGGTGTTTTGGGGTTTCATGGTGCAAGGGCCATGTTTGGTCATGCTGCCCCAGACACAATATCAAGTAATAGACATACACACTGAAAGTTTTACTGACAGAGAAGAGAGAAATACACCCAGGGAGGAATGCACCTGTGAGAAATCGATCCTGACCTGCCTTCACCTCGAAGGTTGCTAGCGCAGTGGACATACCCACTGAGCCACGATTTTTCCCACATTCTACCCAGGGAGGCAATGGGCTGAGTGCAGTACCAGTCATGGGCGAGTTTACCAAATTCTGTTCACGTACATTTTAATTTTCGAAGCGATTACATCGCACGTAACCCTGCCATTAGATTTTTAATAGAGCCTCTAGGTCAACTGTTTTGTTTCGTTGCAAACCAACGTGTGAATTGATTCATTGAAGACGTACCGTGTTCCCCTCTAACACTTCTCATATTGCTGATATTTCTGCTGCGGCTATTTTAAACACGATAAAGGATAATAAGATTTTAAAGTTCACTTACAAACCCGTTGCAATGCTTACATATTCAAATCATGTGGTTTCTTAACTTGAAATGAGCTAGATTAAAGTCGGGTAAATGAAAATACAAATAAAACTCCAAACATCTGTAAAGCGTAACTACCAATTTAGGTAAGTTTAATGCTTAAATTAAGTAATTAACATAATTAGATAAATTTACCATGCACTAAATACGCAACACTTTCAAGCGCAGGTTTCGTGACTTTCCTGAACTGTCTACACTCTTCCATATTGTATGAACCCTCCAAGTGGTTTCAACGAGATATTTTGTCGATCAAGATCTCATAAATTTCGCTAATGACGAGATATCTCGTCATTAGCGAAATCATTAGCAATTTCTTTATGACAAAATCAAGATATCTTAAATTTTCTTCCAATGACGATATATCTCCATTGATCCGTCCATCAAGATCTGGACAGTTTTGCTTAAAGCGGGAAATATCGTTAAGAAAACCTTTAGGAGGATTAAAAAAATGCTCCGTTTAAGCCAAACTTGCATAGAATGATAATACATAATTGATCGTTTACATTTCTTAACATAAATAATTAAAATGCAAAAGCGTTCTTTTCTGAAAGGAATTTGCATCTTAATTTAGATTCATGTATTTTATGTGAACATAAAACCTATTTTAAAATAAGACATCAGATAATCGAAATACTGAAAGTTCCTCAGTTAGAATGAAAATAAGAAATTAATTAAATGTCCCTACGAATAGACTATAAAGGGTTTAGAAAATATTTGATAAAAATGAAGATCGGATAATTCATATTCAAAAAGAAAAGACGTTATAATATAACGATCCACTTTAATAGTCTAGTATATAGGAAAACAACTCAACCAAACTGCATAATTCTGAAGTGAATGGATTTAGCAAGATTACATAACATGCCTCGTAACGAATAAATTATAACGAATTACTGAACTAACTAGATACTTTGTTTCTTAATTAAAGCAGTTCAACACTTAGCTGAATATTATATAATATTAAAAATATGAATTTATTAAAATATGCAGGAAAAAAGGGCGAGGAAAGGTAATAGGAAAGTTTAAAACATTGGTTTAAATACATGTAGCTTTTTAAATGGACGTACATGTTGCGTCTCAAGTTTCCATGATGCTTTTAATGAGAGGGTTCTTTTCTGTAAGGCTGAATACAGGTGGCTCTACTGTTTAGTAAACTATTAACAGTAACTTTTATAACTTTAGACGTAATTTGGCATGTTTTTAAAATACAATTTGACATGTTTTTAAGGGGGCACAGTACCTTTAAGCATACAAATCAACAGGTAAAATAGACTAATTTCGGTAAACTGTATCACCAAAAGTTTTATGTGTATCATAATGAAATTTTTTGCAGTGTTTATTTATTTGGTTTGATTTTTAAAAATTAAATAATATTTTACTAGAATTTACATAAGGTCATTTTTTAACATACTTTTTTACAAGCATAACTTGTGCGCAGAATTCTGAGTCATCCTGTGCATTTTCTATAAAACTGAATGAGTGGCTGATATGAGTAACACAATGCTTTTATTTTAAATTTAAACCAAAAAGTAGTAGTTAAGTAACACATAAATATAACAATCAATTAATATTTCACTTCATTAATTTTTTCCAAATTTTCGCTCATACTATATCAAAATTTTTTAATATATTTTTAGCTTTTGAGTAAAATTTTGGTTTCATTTTAAAGCCCTTTTGATAATCTATTTTCATTCAAAATTTCAGGAGTCTACGTTCATTAGTTGCAGTTATAGTGCGCGCAAATTTGAAAATTGCCATTCTGAGATAAATGCAATTAAAGTTGAAATAGTTATTTTTAGCATTCACTTGCGTTTAAGTAAACAAATAGATTTGTGAAATGACAAAGTTGAATAGTACATATTCTGCTTATATTTGCTACAGTAAAAATATTATTATTAAAATTTTCGAAAAAAATAAATAGCATAATTCCAAAAATTAATAGCATAATTCCAAACCAAAACTAAGAAACGTAAACAAACGAACATCTGAAAATAAAAATAGGTGTGTTCGAAAAATCCTCATTACGAACAAACGAATGCGAATTTTTTCATGCGTTTTTTTTTTACCAGAATCAGAACATTTTAAACTATCTAAATAGATCAAGATTGGAAAATCGATTTTTTTTTAAGGTTTTAAAGGTACTGTGCCCCTTAAAATGCAATTTCAGCATGTCACTTCAGTAAAAATTAACACCCAACATCGCCAAAATGACAACAAATCAAAATTGGAAGTATGTTTCACAGGAAGTTTGTGTTTTCACTGAAAAATCCTCAGAGAAGTTGAAGAGAAATTCTTAAGTAACTTTTATCAATCGGCTAGCTTTATAACCAGGCTTCACCCAAGTTTTTGCTGTTTTGGACAATCCAAGTCGCGTCTGTTTCCTCAACAGTTTCGTTGCATCGAGCTTTGTATGCTTTCCTTGCTTTTTAAGCTTAGTCTACTTCGACTGCTTGTGTTTTATTTCCTTTTTGGATTATTCTGCTTTTGACGGTTTGTGTTAATTCGAGGAGATAAAAAATTGATATATTGTTGAGAAATGTACTACGTTAAATTTTACTTCGATGCTTCTAACGAAACGACGTAGTGAGCTGAAAATAGTTGCGTTGAACTACAAAATCCAGACAAGATGAGCCGCGCTAATTTCAAGTCTCCAGAACCCAGCGTTCAATAGTTTTAGATCTTCAGACAACCCAAGTCGCTCCTGTTTCCTCGGTGTTTGCTGCTTCGAACAAAATCACGCATGCTTCCTCAGAAGTTTCGTTGCGCAGCCAAACATCTTTTTGAGCTTTGTCCGCTTTATGTCCCTTTTTAACCCTATTCCAACAGCTCCGCTCGTGACATGTTTTGATTTTTTTGTTGATTGCTCTCTTCTTGCGTGAGGTTCTATATTAAATGTAGTTTCCCCGGTTCTAAGAAAACAACGCTGCAAGCTGCGAAGTTACATTGACCTGAAAATTCCAGACAAAATAAGCTGCAAATTCTTTGATGTTCCAGTTTTTCTTTTTGCTGCCTCAGACAAGCATATTTTGTTCTTTATATAATACCAGTTACATTTATTATTCATTTAAAATAAATAACGTTATGTGGGCGCAGGTACTGATACCATTTTATTTATCCTACCACGCATTCCCTAATAAAAAAACATAAACCTAGAATCTTGCTCAAATGAAATTATTCTTTTTGTGTTCCTCCCCCTCTCCTGGAACCCCATAAGTTCTTTTTCAGTAGCCTTTGTATCGCTTTCTTTTGTTCCGTGAGGTAAATGCAGAATAATGTTACGCAATCAAACGCAGCACACTGTGGAATAGCTCTCAGAAACAAAAGAAAGGCACAAAAAACACAGATGGGGCAATTTTCCTGCTCTGTACCTGTTCCTGCCGTATGCATCTCATTTCGAGATATCTTCTGTACTCCGGATGGCTTTTCTTGACTACAATTTTTCTGCCCTCAGTTTTGTTTCTCGTTGCATTGAGCGCTGTTTTTAGCTTCTGAGCCTATTGTTCCTTGTTTCGGGGGCTTTAAATAAATCTTGACATTTGCCAGATGTCCTTAGAGAGCATCGATTTTGCGTTTTTGTGGAGAACAATGGAGAAGGTACTTGATTGAATTACAGGAGAACAATATGCGATGAGGCATGCAAATACAATCGTCTCAGATTAAATTAAAGAATCGGGATTGAATTTGAATATCAACTGAGATTTCAGAACTGAAGTACTATAGATGCGTACATACAAGTACTTGAATATAGGTATTTCCTAAACAATAGATACAGCGGTTGGAAGAGTAGAATTGGCAACCAGAAGGTTACGAGTTCGAAACTCGATCCAATCAAAGACCGTCATGCACGTGAGGGTTGGTGCAAGTTAAATCTGTCGTGGCTCTAAATGTCCTCATGTTGCCATGGTATGGAAGTTTGGAAAGTGCCATCTCAAGTGTTGACCTGGTCATCCGACCGTGATTCAAAATTACGAGGTGTTGTTCTAGGATCTTCCATTTTCGCTTGATCCCGGACCGTTGCCAATAGTCCTTTGTGTTGCTTCAGTGCGACGTTAATTCAAATACTATGTACTAAATATATACGTAGTATATATTTAGTACATAGATATGCGAATAATGTAGTTCTACAAGTGAATATGCAGTCACTAAAGTCTATTATGTTCTACCCATCCCATATAAAAGGCAAATGCAACGACTTAGATCACTGTTTATTATTGATCTCCCATTGGTTTAAGTTATATTTAAATTATCCTAACTCTTATTGTTTAAAAGTTATATTTAAATTGTGTTCTCTCACTGGTTAGTTATGTTTAAATACTTTTTACGAGAAATTGCTCGTGCACGGTAAATAAATATTAAATCATGACAAATATATAAAGAAACAAGTAATGTAAGAGCGATATTTATAAAATAGCAGAAAACGTAAGCGATTTTTAAACAGCAACTTGATATAAGCTTGCCCATATCAAATACATGATCGTGCGATAGTACAATCAAACAAACAAAAAGTATAGTTTTCTATATTTTTCAGTTAGCAGTGTTTGCTTTTTAGTTCAGCGTAGAATTATTAATTGAGGGGTTGTTTTGGGGATCTGAGTTTAAATTAGGTAGAGTTCTGTATCACTGAGTTTATGTGAGATAATTACTGAGACGGAGTTGCATTTTTGAGCTGTGAAATTTATTAATTGACTTATCATTCTGAGTATTTTGAATTGTAAATAATAATTCATCAATAATTAAGGATAGCAAGGGACTGTTTCAATGTGAACTCATTTTTTGCTACTACCGGACAAAAGATGAGAAGTACTTGAATAGCATTAAGTGATTTCAAGAGCCCGTTATATTCTGATCTCCAACGGGTTGTACATCGTATAATTATATTACCTTTAATTTCACGGCTTGTATATTTTGATGAATTTTCTTTCGAGAATTTTTCTATAAAGTGAAATGTAGATGGCGCTAGTGCTTCTGGTAAAATGTTATTCCTGCACGTATTCTGTATTGGATAACAGGAGGTGAAATTCTCTCAGGAAAAATTTTACTAAACCATCAACTGCAATTAACGAATTTATTAATCGTATTTTTCAAAATAATATTTTATTTAATTGGGAACCGATGTCTGAAAAAGGGTTTATTACAAGGGGAATTATGACAAAATCTTAACGATGATTCAAAATTAGGAATTATTATCATGAATTATTTTTATGACGTAATCATGATTGAAATAATATAGATTACAATCAGTTTAAGTGACCACTGTAGTCTAATTGCTGGAGCCATGAATTAGCAACCGGAGGGAATGATCCGAGACCTTCGCCAATAGACCGCTGTGTTGTTCCAGTGCGACGTAAATTCAACTACCCACCAACCTAACAATAAGTTTATTGAACAGTAAAGACAGCAAGGTAGAGAATGTGCTTCATGTTATAAACATATTTATATGATAAAAGACAGATTCAAATGCTATTAAGAACAAAGAGTAGTCAAACAGTAATGGCAATTGAATCTTGAAAAAGAATACAAATACACTTTTTGAGGCTGGTTTTTGTATTAGCTTCGAGCTAGATTGCTAGAAATTAAATTCTTAATAATTAGTAGCCCGTTGTGTTGCTCCAGAGCCACGTTAACTCAAAACTACCTACCTTAATAATTAATTTCAACGTAGCCATTTTTACAAATTTTGTACAGCATATTTCAGTAAATTTGGTAGTTTTTTAATGCATAACTCCAATCACGTTTCCTTGTGTTAATAGTAAATAATTAATTTATATCTTACAGGAACCGTTAATCTAATTTATGAATCCGTGTTGTTTTGCATGGGGTCCGTAGTGTTAATTTATATTGATAAAGCTAATATTTTAATTAATTCACTAATTTTCAATCTTTAGATGTGCCTCTATTGATCACGTACAGAACCTGCTATGATATGAAGTTATAAAATATCAACCCCCATATAACAGTTCACTTTTACATATATACTTTAGTGAAGACATTTATTTTCTAAACTTCTGATGGTATTTCAAGGAACACTACTCCAAGACAGTAGCAATTCATAAGAATAAAAAATTGACCCTCCAAAGCAATACATGAAACTTTAAACTGCTTCACTTAAAGTGAAAAAACTTCCCCCAGTCTAAATCTAATGGATCACTTTGCAATCTCCGTTCCTGGAGTTAGCACACATTTTTCTCAAAATTCTAGTTCCCAGTGACGTTGAAATAAATGTCCATCCTTTTCTATATAAAATCCCTCTAATAATGATAAGAATATATTGGATCACTCAATTTTACGATCAGACCATCTATTCGGAGGAAGTAGTAACAGTCTTCACTTTACAGTTCAAATAAAGCTTAGAGGTTAATAATAACGGTATTGCGACTTGATTTAAGTTGAATTTTCAAGACAAATTGCACTGGTTGAGCATTGCATTTAGAATCGATGGATGGTATTCATAAATCTTGCACTGTAGAGTATTTAGTACGTCGTATGATATTTACCAATTCTTTGATGACAAAGTAGTTAAAAACATATTGTGTTCAGTTTACTATTATTACTACCACGAAAGAAACATTTCCTAATCGTTCTGTTTGTAATGATTTTTAAGATATTTATCTCCGTTAAATGAAATTATTAGTCTACCGTTTGGTCATTTTCGAATTTATAAGTTTAAGTTTGTTAAATTTAAATCATTCATTAACCCTCCTGATGGTTGTCTCGACGAGATATCTCGTCATTAACAAAACTGATCAGATCTTGATGGACGAGATATATCGTCATTAAAAAAACTGACTTGATCCTGATTTCGTCATCATCAAAAAACGGCAATATCTTGATCAGTTGGAATTTAATCAGTAGTCTCAATGGACGAGATATCTCGTCGAAACCACTTGGAGGGTTAAATTCAGAATTCAAAACACTGGCAATTGTCACATTAAGAACTAATTGCAAATATTTTCTTAATGGTAATTTAAAATTTCCTATAGACTTAAATAACATGAATGCCCGTTATTCAGCAGCTGCAGAAAAACATTTCGTATTTCCAGGAATGGTAAAATTTCTAAGATTTGCAAATTAGTAATGACGAAGTATCTTAAAGGTTTAAAAAGTTTGTTTTAAACGAAAAAAGATGCACTCACATCTTTTACAAAAGACATACGAAAAATTAATAAAACTAATAAACTTTAAACTTTCAAACAAATTAATCCAGTCAAAAATTGGAAGAAAATAGTGAGATAATGCTGTGCAGCCATTTGTGATCTAATCATTTATTTTGTTACGCTTTTTGGTAATATACAAAGAGTTGATAGCAAAATTAGATACATGTACTATGGTACTTAACATTTTTATTCGCACATGGGGTATTTATATTTGAGGGTATATGAACAATATCCCACTTTATATCCGAAACACTCCAGTGTACTTAATCAGTAAAACCCGCAGCTAAGATGCACGGAAAAGCTTGAGTATCCTAACAAAGAGTAATGTGCTAAGGTTAAGTAACCCCTTTTTAAATCAAGTCTCTTAATTTTGTTTACTTCCATAATTTAAAAATTAATTCTTTAAACCATTATTCACATAAATGATAATTATTATGAGCTACTAAATAAATGAATGCGATGATTAGAAGAGAATTACACAAATTTTGAACTATAAAATCTTGAATCCCCTTAAGCAATAGAATCTTTCCAAAGGATTCTATTAAAAATAGAACCTTTAGAATTTTCCCAAAGGATTAAAATATAAGGAAATAACCTATAGGACCATTCCACAGGATTCTATTCTACAAAATAGGCCAAACGAATCGTCCCTAAGATTATATTCGAAGGAGAGGACCAGTAGAATTGTTCTGAAGGTTGAAAGAAACCATAGATTATTTCGAAAGATGTGGTTATTGAGTCATTAAGAGTGTTGTGGGGTAAAAGCAATACTACAATACTCGGAAATCTCGCGATGCAAAAACTTAACATATTATAAACAACAGAAAAATGACCCCTACATCAGTACTAAATCTAGAATGAAAATAAACATTAGAGAACTGTGGCATTGAAACCAAATTTTGAATGAAAAGTCAAGAAATACGTTTATAACTGCTTACAAAGAGTAGAAAATTAAGGAACGTTAGAAAACTTTAACGAAGTTTCGCTTTCAGATTAATTTCCCTCTTTTATATGAACAGAAACACATTTTAACCTCGTATGACGCCAAAAGCTGTAATTACTAACGTAACCCACAAAACTGTTGTTTTAGCCAAAAAAAATCCCGGCAAAATTTCAAACTATGGCGCTTAAGAAAATTAAAATGCAGTAACGCTCAGCTGTGTGTTATTAATAATTAGCAACTCTGGTGATGATACAAGTCACGGTGGCCGCTCCAAAAAAAGGCGAATATGTTTTTTACAACTACAGATCCGGAAAAGAAAAGAATACACATAGACACTAGAACTGTCAAGCAAAGTGTGTTTGCAAGTGGAAAAAAAAGGGAAATCTTTTTCATGCATCCTAGAAGAAGTATTCATCTTAGTGCAGATGCAATTTTATCCTTCCTTTCTCCCATTCTTTTTACCAAGAACACACTGGAAAAACCATTTCTGCTCAAGTTTTCTTAGCCGCATAAATTTTCTTGAAAATCTTCTTACTCATGAATTTTCATTTTCCTACCGCCGTTTATAAAATAAAGGGGGAAGGTTCTTGAAGAAACAGAAGTCAGAAGAATACAAAAAAGCTTATTTCCAATCTTTAAAGACCTTCTCCAGGCCTTTCCTAAGTCTGACACATAGCCGCTATAACTATAACATTACGATAAGCAAAGGATATATTAAAAGCCTGAAACTTCAAGGTATATATATATATACAGCCTTCTTTCTCTCTGTGTGTATATATCACACAGAGAGCGAGGTCTTAGTGTACCGAGACTTATAAAAAGTGGAATCACTAGACTGGAACTTTGAAGCATGGAAATCTTGGTCTGAGAAAAAATAGATATCGCTAAAGATTCTCTAGGGAATATAAATAGTGAATCAGCAATTTGTACGCGATATGGAGGTTTTTGTCTTTGATGTCCGATGACTTTTCCGGAAAGTTTCTTTCTGAAGTAAAAAATATCGCTCAGAAAGAAGTCATTCAAGTGATTCTTTTTAACTCGTTCCCTTGTACTTGTTCTTTGCGGATTTTTTTTTTGCTTCTCTGGCGTTTTTAAAGTAGTCGATGAAGAATTCCGAAAAAAGTGCACAGGTTGCGTTGAATATTTCTTGCATGGTATGTGAAGCGGAAATATTAATTATCGGAGCGTCTCTTCTGTAGTAAGATTATTTGCAGCAGTGTTTCTAAAAATAATCTCTCTTTGAGATACGTAATAAACCAAGGCATTAAATCCCGGTTTTTTTCACCATGACTTTTGGAGCTACATTTACAGAAATTCATTGAATACGGTAAAATGACGCATTATGTGTGGTACAATTGACACAAAAGCAGTACAATTCGAAACTACTGTCTGGTCTTTAATTTTGGACATATTTTCAGATGCAGAGCACAACTGGCGACCAGATTATATTTTTATTAGCATTTAACTCTCCTAGTGGTTTACCTTTGCTTCGAAAGGTACCTTGTAGGGGCCAGCCTCATACGAAACCTTTTCATATTTGCATCTTCCTTCTCATTTGGTGTAAATGGACAGTTTAACTACGATATATCTCATCATTAATTAAACTAACCATATCTTAATGAACGAGATATCTCGTCATTGACAAACTTGACCAGAACTTGATGGATCGTTAAAACCACTTTAAGGATTACATAAAATATATAGAAATGATATAACGTTTTTTGGTTACTTCCTACTTCCATTAGTATTTTACAGGCACTATATGCAAATTACTCAGAAAAAATCGCAAATTAGAAGTTTTTAACAACGTTGGGAGAATAGAGCACGATAAGAATTATAGTCTTGTGTAATTGACATGACGTATATTTAAAGTTACTTTAACCATCTGAGCATGAAGATATTTCATAGAAGTGTAGTATTGTTGTTTCCACAACGCCACATAATGAATAAAGAACTATATCTATTGATTGAAATTCTACCATATTTTTATAGCCTTTTTAGTCTCGCAATATTTTTAACATTTGCATGCAAGCAAAATAAACATTTGTTATTTTTATTACTTTACACGCATAGCCTAAGTTATCTTACATAAAAGACATAATTTAATAAGGAATGCAAATACGAGTGAATACACATTGCCTTATGAATTACCATCCCCTTTTTTGGACCTTTCGACAGCATATCTACGTAGATACAATCTCCGCACTGAATCTAATGCTGCACTCACAAGGGCACGAATTACATAGTAAATACTTGTCAACGCACACTCCCCGATCGTTTCCACAAAATGCCATTCCCAGCTGAAAGCAGATCGCACACACACCACCTGTTTTTAAATACATTCAATCCACCCCAAAAGCCCCTCAATGCTCTCCCCCTCGTATCATTCATCCCAAACTTGTCGCATACTGTAAACCTTATTTGTATTCACACTTCGATTGCAAAGTCTCTATTGCGCGTCCTTTCCGCATCCTGTCATCCTTTTATGAGGGCTTCTCAATCGAAGCAGCTACACACAAAAGAGTGGACTTTCCCCCTGCATTAGGGATGCCAGAAAGGCTGTCAGCCCAAAATTTGCATGTGAGCACGTAATCGCATGCCGTGGTGTCACTTGAGGAGGTCTCCCCTGTTGTTAGCATATCCGGATGAGTCTCGGATGGAAGTTGAGTGTAGAGCTTCACGGGCTAAGTGGGACTATGTTGATTACTTCCTGGATCAAGCTGCTCCTATGGTTCGGTGCCATACTTGAATATCTCTGAGAAAATGTGCCTGGGTCGTATGGTGTGTTGGAGGATCATGCTGGTGAACGAAAATTGACGAATGTACTCTTAGCTTTTTCGAGGGCGTCTATTTTCTTTGACAAGTTTGTCTTGGTTCAAGTTTACAATTCTTGCGCATTTGGAGGATGCGTACCATTATTGAGTTTTACTAAAGACTTAGCAGTACAATACTCTAACTAGTACGAATTTAAACTTTTTGTTGCACGCCAATTTCTTTGTTATATTGAAGAATTGTGCTGGTGTATAAAAATTAACGAATGCTAACTCTAAACTGTTTCGTACACGTCAATTTCTGTTGATTAGTTTGTCTCGGTTCAGGTTTAGAATTCTTACACTAGCACGTTTCGCGGAATGTGTACCATTACTGAGTTTTACTAAGCAGTTCAAAACTACAAACTACTGAGAAAAGTTTACACTTTTTGCTACATTACAATTTCTTTGCTGTTTGAAGAGTTGTGCTGGTGTACGAGAAAATTAACGAATGTAAAATCTAAACTTTTTATGTCCTCAATGTTTTTGTTGTGTTGAAGAATCTGCTGGTGTATACAAATTAACTTTTGATGTGTTTTTTTCGGTTCAGTTACAATTCTTACACTAGCGCATTTTGTGGAATGTGTACCACAACTTAGTTTTAGTACACACTAATCAGTTTAATACACTAACTACTAAGACTTTAAACTTTTTGGTGTTCGTCTTTTTTTGATGTTTTCGAAGACGTGTTGGTGTATGAAAATTAACGAATGCAGACTCTAAAACTTTTTAGAGCACGTCAATTTCTTTGGTGTGTTGAAAGTTGGCTGTTTTCAAGTTTTATGGCTCAAGGGCCATATTTAACCAAGCTGCAACAAACACAAGACATACAACTCAATGAGAGAGGAAGGAAAAGCAAAAAGCAGAAGGGTAAGCGATGTTGTGTTGTAGGATTGTACTGGTGTATGAAAACTAAAGAATGCAAAATCTAAATTTTTTCCGTGCATGTCAATTTCTTTAAAGTTGAAGAATTGTAATGATGTATGAAATTACCAAATGCAGAATCTAAACTTTTTGTTGCACGTCAATTTTTTTTATGCGTTGAAGAATTTTGCTGGAGTATGAAAATTAACGAATGCATTTAGATTTTTGTGCGCGTCAATTTCTTTTGACGAGATTGTGTCAGTTCAGGTTTACAATTCTTACACTAGTGCATTTTGTGGAATGCGTACCATTACTGAATTTTGCTAAACACTAAATAAGTAGTTCAATATATTAACTATTAAGACTAACTTTTTGGTTTACGTCAATTTCATAGGTGTTCGAAGACTAGTGATGAAAACTAACGAATGCAGACTAAAACTGTTTTGGTGGTTGGGTTTGGGTTTCATGGCGCAATGGCGATATTTGGCCAAGCTTAAAACTTTTTGGAGCACGTCAGTTTCTTTGGTGTGTTGAAGACTTTTACAGCATACAAAAACCACATTCATTTATGATATATTGGCATAACAATGGCACTTTTTATATTGTAATTTTCAGTACATTGAAGTTATTTGTGAACTGTAAACTTTGACTGATAACTGAACTTGCAAAGAACTGCTAAGTGGGATATTTTTTCACTAGTGGAAAAGGTAGCCTACTTATCAGTACCCTTTAAAATACTTAACTACTTGCTTAGTACGTGTTACCGAAGAAAAATATGGTAAACACTTTTGAAAAACTGGTGAGTGTTTGAAAAACTCTTTCCTATCTTGGAATTGATTATTTTCAATACAACATAATTAATTTTAATAAAATGGATGCATTTCTTCAAGTGACAAAGATGCCAAATCCAAAGGTTTGTTCTTATTTGCATAATTTATATCATAAAAACAATTAAGAAATCAACCTCCATCGGCTTAGCAATTCAGTATTTACATCCAAATTTGAGTTAATTGTAACACAATATACAATATAATATTTTGAACACTATTAAGATGTCATGTGATTTAGTAATGTAAAAATTATATAAGTATCTATAAATTAATGTGCATCTCCAATAGCATATTTGCATCCATACTGAAGGATAAACTGGCGTTTGAATGCATTTACAGAGCATTAAACCTGAATATCAGGGACGGTACATTCTCTCATTGGTAAACTAGATTTATATTCTACTCATAAATGTAAAGCATTTTGCATATGAGTCTCATACTTCTAATCTGAAACGAGTTATTGCATATTTATACAGGTAGTGCAAATCCTACGTTTGTATAAGAATCACATTCCAAATAATCTAGTTAAATTTTAATTGCAGTTTATAATCACGAAGTCGTCACTATGAATTTCTAACAAGATTTGTAGAAATGGAAATGTAAGCATTTTCCGTAATAGCAATGTAAAGTTCAAAGCAGAATTTCGAAATTACAGTTGAAAGTATTTTCTATTAAATTATAATGCATATTGGCATACCCCATTTAATACCTCTGAGACATCTTAGAAGATGCATTGATTATAATTTAGCATTTCGATTACTGTTCAGTATTTTAATGACTAAAATTTAGTGTAAAATAGCTAATCTTAAAACATGACAATAAAACAAAATTCTAAATGTTAAATTAGAATACTTCTTGGGTTTTTCATTTATAATACCCTTACAATATTAAAATGATGTCACTAAAGCTTCTATAAAATTGAATTTAAAGAGAATTTGTTAGACTTTTAATTGACGGGCAGGAAGCGAAACTGTATCAATTCAAAATCAACTTTAATTATGAAAAGCTTTAATCCATCCATCAACTATATTAGTCATAAGATTATTGTGTATTTCATTTGTGTACCCAGTCCTTAATCATACTAGTTATGATTATGTAAATTGAAAACTCTAAAATATCCGTGGAACCAAAAAATCCTTTCTAATTCCGATCGAGTCATATCTTGAACATTACAATACATAACATCCTTTTTGGTATAAATATCCAAGTAATAAAAGTGCTTGCAAACCTTTATATTTGATATGCACATAATTATAACATAATCTTATATATTATAAATGCGTTTTTATGCTGAACAACTGACAAATTAATTACTTTTCAGAAAATTAATTATCCCAATCTTTAATTCGATATATCTTAAAAACAATCTAAATACGTAGAGGGAAGTATTTTTTGCATTCACTCTCCAGTAAATATGCAAACCGTGCTCTCTAAGTATGAAAAATATTTTAGCTAACAGCTCGCTGTTCCTATTATAGGATAAGGACGTAATTAAACAAATTTAACATAAAAACGATGGGAGCTCTTTTGGTATATAGAGCATTTTGATTTCTTTTTTTGTTACACAACAAAATTAAATATGTAATAATCCTCTAAAATATTTAAACATGAGTGATTTAATATTTAATTTACATTAGACCTACTTATTATTCATCCGCTATGTATGTGCTTATACGAAACTTATTTGTGAAGAATTATGGAATTATATCTCCAAAACATGGGGATTGTGTAAAATATAAATATTTCAAACATTTTCTGGTACATTACAATATTTTTGTTAAACTATATATTAGGCGATGTTGCGAAATGTGTTTCGATACTCTTTGTGATAGAAGATATATGTATACAAAAATTCGAAGGCTTTCCAAAAGAGAACTCCCTAGAGCTAATTTAGAAATTATTCTACTTGGAATATCCATATAATCCCATATTATTCAATAAAAACACGTTACACAAAAAACTTTTATTATTTTATTTCTCATACCGCATTGCCGTGTTGATTTATTTCTTTTTATTTCATTAGCTTAAAATTTCTCGACTGAGTGTTTATATTTTAAAATTAGAACAGAACGATCTTTTATTTTGGGAAGTAAAGAGAGTATATTTTAAATTCTAAATATGTGACAATAATTATTTTTTCGACCAGTCAGCAATGGACATTTTTTCTGTTAAAAGGGAACTCCTAGAGCAACTAAAATTCCCTAAAGGCATAAAACATTAATTCTCATAGCCTCGCGAGATTTCCGTGTAGTGTATGATTGCTTTTACCCTTTATTCTATTGGTAAAGAATAATTATGCTGGTCAAGGTCAAAACTGGTTAGAAAACATGGGGGAAGACTGGCAGGTTGCAGAACATATATACGTGTGTGTGCCTCTAGGAGTGTTAATAAACAAACTCATATTACGACTATGCAAAAACGTACAAGTGTGAGTTAAAGGTACACTACATACATAAATCTATGGGTTGATACGAAATTTATTTTAATACGTTTATGACTTACTGCAAGACCATCTGCTGACGTACGTAAACGGAAAGCAATGATTTATCCAACGCATCTGTTTGGTTGGGTTTTTTGGCACAAGAATCATATTTGGCCAAACTGTGCCGAACAACGTCCAGTTGCATGGACATGCTATTACACGGTTGGCTGGTTGGTGTTAGGGTTTTATGGCGCAAGGGCTGCATTCGGCCATGCTACGCCAAACAACGTCCAGTAGCGTGGACATAAACTCTCGCAAGGTTGGCTGTTTGGGTTTTATGGCACAACGGCTATATTTGGCCATGCTGCGGAAAACAACGTCTAGTAGCTAGAACATACACTCTCCTAAGGGTTCGATTTTAGGTTTTATTGCACAAGAGCTGTACTTGGCTAAGTAGCACCAAACAACATCTAGTAGCATGTTTACACAACCTACGATTCACAGGTTGCTCTCGCAGTGGCTGATGGTTTATAGATTGGTGGCTTATGAACGGTGGCAAAGTATCCCCGTCTCCAAGCGAGTCTTAAACAATGGCATTTCAGAAACATGGGTTTAAAAGTTTGTTTGCTTTCTTTTACCGTCCAAAGTGGTTTCGGCGAGATATTTCGTCCATTAAGATCTGGTAAATTTTACTAATGGTGAGACACCTCCTTCAGACAACCACCACGAGGGTTAAAATGTGTTCTATAATTTTAAGCACAGTTTTGGTCTTGTCGTAGAAGTATTTTCCAGTTATATGCGTGTGCTTCATTGCTTTCATGTCCATCTTTACAATAGAATCCTTGTACCATTCCTCCTTTCAGGTAGCACCCTGCAACTCAGAAGCAAAAGGCAAAGCAATGAAACACACGCCTGGAGACCACAAAGCACGACGGAGTGACTTTCCTCACTTTCAACCAGGAGATCCATTTACAAAAATATGTTATAAAAATTGTAGTGAAAAAATAATTTACTATGGTACTAACTACAATGTACGTTATCTCTATTACTTAAAAAATTATATTTTATGTTTTAAATGTGTAAATTTTATTTATGGCAAAGGGTGGTATCACACATCCTCATTTGTGACAGGTTATAATAAGCTTGCAAAAGTCTCCACACTTTAAGATCCATGAAGCACTCATTAAGAATTTCTCCTATAAATAGAGTAGACCCAAGGAAATAATTTTAGCACCATTTATTTATCAATGATACTAGCATTCTAGTCCGTCTGAACAGAGCAGAACTGTTCTTACAAGTTCAATCTAGAAAATTTAATTGCAATCCAATATTACCTTAATTATATACATAATTCTTTTTTATCTTCAGGTTAAATACGTAAATTTTGTTTTGGACCAGAGGGTGGCATCAGTCTTATTTGCTCCAGATTCTAAGAAGTCTAGCTTCACCTCTACTGTTCAAGTTGCATGAAGCACACCAAAAGACACTTTCTGCGATAAATACAATACGGAACAAAGACAATCATTTTAGCTCCATTTACTTATCACCAAGACGCATCCAGATCTGTCTGAACGGAGCATAACAGTTATTCAAGATTCCTTTACACAAATTAAATACAATCAAAATTGTACTGTGGTACTAATTAGAATTTAATATGGTACTAATTAGAATATTTTATATGAATTATTTAAATAATTATATTTTATATTATTATATAGACACGGAAATTTCCCTTGTAGCATCACAGTCCCATTTGCCTTGAGCTCCAAAAAGCATAGCTTCTACGGAGTTCTACCATGAAGATACTTTCTTCGATAAATATAACACGAACCCAAGGTAATCATTTTACCGCCATTTACTTATGGATAAGACTTGCATCCAGATCCATCTGAACGCAGCAGAACCGTTAAAGATCCATTAACAAAAATTAATTACAATCAAAATTTGTTGCTAACAATACTCTAATATTGTACTAAATAGAATATTTTATCTGAAATAATTTAAATAATTATATTTTATATTCTTTAACACGTAATTTTTTTTGTGTGGTATCCCAGTCCCATTTGCCACGATCAAAAAGTCTCGTGCCTCCACCATTCAAGTACCATGAAGAAACTTTCTCCGATAAATACAGCTTGAACCCCCAAGGCAATCATTTTAGCCCGTCATTCACTTATCAATAAGACTCTCATCCACGTCCGTCTGAACAGAGCTCGAGCCGTTCAAGATCCATAAACAAAAATTAATTGCAATCAAAAATTGTTTAGTGCGAGCAATAATTTAATATTGTACTAATTAGAATATTTTATCTGAAATAATTTAAATTATATTTTATATTCAATAACACGTAAAATTTGTGTGTGGTATCACAGTCCCATTTGCCACGATCAAAAAGTCTAGCTTCTCCGCAGTTCAAGTGCCAAGACACTTTCTCAGATAAATACAGCACGAACCCAAGGCAATCATTTTAGCGTCATTCACTTATCAATAAGACTCGCATCCGAGTCCGTCTGAACAGACCTCCAACCGTTCTTCCAAGTCAGTCCCCAAAAAACGCCTCTATTTGCACGGTAATTACCTCCCGACTCGGTCTAAGCACTTGCAGCCCTAGAGTAGATTAGCAGAGTCGTACTGCGAATCGAAACTGAGTGATTAGACTCAACCCCCTGCGAAAGCTCCACAATAGACTGTATCCTACAAACTGGCGATTAATTACCGGCCATTGTTAAATCTGGGCCTCTCTATTTGATTGGGCCAGAGAGTAAGTAAACACTGGCAGGGGAAACGTTTCAATAGTCGGGCCGCTGCGCTGTTCCGACGTTGAGAAATTAACGATATCGAAGGCATACTGCCGGGGCTGTTTCTCCAGAGTAATTTGAAGGCACTGCGACTGTTTATGTACGAGATGACGTCTGGTAGTAAGGGTATACATACATCATAACGAAATTATTTATGTTTTAGGTGGGAATGTTGAAATTAGGATCAGAATTCCCGGACATAAATGCGTGTAGTGAATTCGGGAATATAGCAGAACTCAAAACATTAAAATAAGATCTAGTTCTGAATTGCGTCTGTTTGTGTAGTAACAGCACATAATTCAAAATATCCATACACCATGAGGACTTAATGTGAATATGTCACAATTGTAATCCGTATTCCAGAATACTAATACGTTGTATAAAATTAATAACATTTAACATAACATATTTCAACCTGAGTTGGTTCTGGTAGAAATTTGAAGGGATAGAGACTTTTAACAACGAATGTGGAATAAGGTTTGAACAATTCATAACATAAGTATTTATGTTTATAGTGAGTATTACGTAATTTGTATAAGATTTGTCCAATATAAACATGTGTTGTGAAATTAAGAAGTAGGTTGTTTGGGATAGGGTTTTATGGCGCAAGGGGATATGGCCAAGCTAAACCAAACATCGTCAATTAAATGGAATTTCACACAAGGGAAGCTTTTACTGATACAGAAGAGAAAAATATACCCCGGTAGAAATATAATCTGTGCCACGCATGTTACAACTCGCAGATGGGTAGCATAGTGGGCAAACACTGATTCCCCTGACCCCAAAAGAGTATAGAACACAAAATATTTCAGTTTGAGCTAGTTCTTAGAGTCAAGTAGTCATAGGAGATTACGTCTATTTACGTACCAACTACATTTAATTACAATATAAATACATTATAGTGAAATACTGTTTCCTTCGCAAGAATCGATATTATTGATCATAAAATTAGAGGAAAACATTAAATTGCGTGACATCTCTGAAAATTTGCATTTAATGCATCTGTTAGTATACATTAAACGTTTGTACAATAATATGCACTTTTCATTCGCATTTATTCCCATGTATTGTATAATGTATTAAGAAATAGAATACTCAGATGTTATAAAATAGAAATGAAACGGTTCACAAGATATTACTTCAATTTGACGTAGTTTTGTGAATATTTTGAACAGACGCTGTATCAGTTTATCTACAAGAATGTAAGTGTAATAAGATTATAAACACAGTATAACAAAATTAAATTTTAGCAGGCTCAGCGTGATAAGGTACGTGGTAAAAAGATTCAAGATTCTCTACAATAAATCGACTGTTATAGCATTTGGATATAGATTACACAGTATTACAAAGGGCATGTAATCGTTCTCAGAGTGGTTTAAAGATAATGCGTTGGTTTATTTACCAACGCAACGTATTTCTTATAAAATTATTCATACTACAAAACTAAGCACGTTTCTATTCATTTAGTTGTATACTTTGTAATTAGGAGCACGATTCTTGGAAATGTTAACGTTTGTAAAATAAACTAAATTAGAGCAGAAAAAAATATTACAATGTGAAGTAGCTAAGAGAAAAATTTGAAGTGCCTGCGTGTATTCATGACTAGCGTACATGAATTAAAGCATGCATATATTGTAACTAAATTATTTCTTTTTTTTTCTAGTATCTTAGATTACGTGCTAAATAATCTGATAAAAGCTTTTGTAAGGGATAGGAGCAAATAGTTCGGTGCATGAGAAATGACAAAAGGATTGTTTATACTCAACCTATATGTGCAATACATGTTTCATATAGACGTCAATAAAAGTGTTTCATGGAATACACATAAAAAATCATTGCTTATACATGTTACACCAATCTTTGTAATATATGTATGCAATTCACCATGTAATATTGCAAATTATGATCTTTAATTATTTCAATTTGATGAATATTTTGAAGACGTTTGAGTATACTAAGCGTTTATACATTGAAATTGAATGTAAAGTATTGAATAGTTAATGTTCTTGGGGAATAAATAACTATCAATTATACGAATTCAATGCTTTTAAAACAGTATGATGCTTCAATGAAATCATTACTTATAGTAATTAATATACAATTAGGAAACAATATGAAAAACTTGTAGTTTCTCACAAATGTTCGTTTGTATGGTCTCAATATTAATGCTCAGGTATGAATTAAGGGTAAAAAATATCTAATTAATGTATGTATTAAATTTTCACTTCTCGTAACTAAACCCATTCATATCGAACATGGGGAGTGAAAAATCAAGAAACATAGTTCGCTTATTTTCCAGCATATGATAAAATGCGCGATACAATTTTACAATCAAAAATATTTTTTAACCCTCCAAGTGGTTACTACGAGATATATCGTCCATCCAGATCTGACCAATTTTGCTAACGATGGGGTATCGTATCGTCAAGTTATTGCCGATTTTGTGATGATGACGAGATAAAAACCTGGTCGGTTTTCTTCCAATGTCGAGATATCTCGTCCATCAGGATATGGGCAATTTGGCTAATGACGAGATAAATAATAAGAATACCAAACCCAGATTATGTTTATGGACTAAAATTGTAAATATCTATAAATGAAAGGAATCTGGAAAAAAAATTTCTTTATACTAGTCGTTTATTTTCTTGCGTCATTACACCTCCAATAAATTTCGCTTATAAAACTCTGAAGCTATACATCCATCAAAGCATTGCATGTCTTATTTCAAAAAGACACTTACAAGCAAGCGAAAACACTAAACTTACCGCACTTCTTACTTTGTAGTATTATCTACTGAAAGTAGATTAAATTCCTGTTTCGGTATAAACTATAATGTAAAAATACGAATATAAGTCCCAGTTTTTCTTAACCCAATACTTTTCAATGATTCATTGGTAATCTTTTACGTTACTACCGTCAATCAGACTTAGAAAGCAAGAATAAATTCACGACGTAAAACAAGATCAATTACTTCTGGCTTAGCAACAAGAGTTAAAAATAACTTTCATATTTCCATTGGAGACGGAAAATATCTTTTATAGGTTGATATTCACGAATCAAAATTCCTAAGGGATTGTGAAGGAACGTACGCAAAAAGTAAAATATACACAGAAATATTGCCTCAGAAAATATTTGTAAACCGCACAAGCAAATACGTATTTCAAACCACGAAAAATAAGATAAAATTCATAATTTGAAAGAATTCTTGGTAAATATTATGTACTAAAATCCCTTATGAATGCTTTAAATTGAGTATGCGTAAAAAACATGCTGCTTTTCAATCCGGATTTATAAGTTTGTCGTAATTATGGGTTGTGGTAAGCGAGAGATTTGGTGCTTTTTCAAGAAAATCGGTTTCGAAAAATTCTTTTCATTAACCCCATCAATGGTTTACTCGAGATATTTTGTCCTTTAAATCGGCAATTTTTTGTCGATGACTAGATATATCGTTCATCAAGATGTGGCCAGTTCTTTCAATCACGAGCGCTATCTCTTCCATCAAGATCTGGGCCGTGGTAGCCCGGTTGGAAGAGTAACGGATTAGCAACCGGAGGGTTGCGAGTTCAAATTAAACCAGAGACCGTCGTGTACTTGGTGGCTGATCAATGTTAAATCTGTCGTGGCCTGAAATGTCCTCACGTTGGCGTGATGTAGAAGTTTGGAGATTGGGGTGCCAGCTCAGGTTTGACCTCGACGACATCCGGAGGTAGTTCAAAATTACGTGTTATTGTCTTTGGATCTATCAGTTCGGATTTGATCCCGGAAAGTCGCCAATAGGCCGTTGTGTTGCTGCAGTGCGACATTAATTAAATGCGTACCTACCTCTATCAAGATCAAGTCTGTTTTCCCAATGACCTCGTGGAGACAACCGCCAGAGTTTTAAAAGACGTATTATTGTATTTTAGAAATGTATAGATGGTGTCTGATAACAATCGAGCGACGACGAAAAAGATGTAAAGAAGACCACTTGCCTTTGTGTCATAACTTAAGGTTGGTTGGTTGCGTTTAAGTTTCTTGGAGCAAGGACCATATTTGGTCAAGCTGCTGCGAACATAAGACGTCAAGTAAAAAATGGTATGAAAGGGTAGGTATTTTTAATTTACTTCCCACTGGACACAACGGGTTATTGGCGACTGTCCGGGATCAAAGCCGAAGGCAAAGATCCAAGGAAAACACCACGTAATTTTGAACCACGGTCAGATGAGGTCACACTTGTGTGAGCTGGCACCTCACTCTCCAAACTTCCACTCCACGCCAACGTGAGGACATTAGAGATCACAGGCAGATTTAAAGCTCACCAGACCCCTTTGTTCACGACCATGTTATAAAAGGTAAAAAGAGGGATTGGGGACTAGTGTTGTGGATTGAAATCAGAGATAGTTTGCTTGGGTATACCGAGACCGCTACCCCAGGCTTACTAAATAAAGTAAACCCCAAGTGAAAAAATAGATAACTAGAGTACCTCGGGTCCCTTCAGTCAGTACACACCCAAAGGAGATGTGCCCTGGAGGGCCAATACCTTAAGGTTAGTAGTAAGTGGGCTCATTTTTAAAATCGCATAAGTTAATAAATAAAAGAAAATTCATTGAAATTCGAAAAAAGCTTTAATCTCTATGTGCTTTTACAGTTTGCTTTCCTATTTTATGGTGAAGGCTGGTTGAGTTGTATGGCTCAAGGGCCATATTTGGCTAAGCATCATGGAGTACAGATCCATATAGGGTGCAAATTTCATACGGCTGTAACTTACTACGCACTCGATTTAATCCCATATTTGTAAAAGTATAATTCCCTGAACATTCTACACACCCGTTTCAGTCTATGAGTGGTGTAGCTAAGGGAGTCCGACAGGGGTGGCGGCCCTGAAAGACAACCCCTTAAGGGTCGACGGTTCCGAGCGCCAATGTTTTAAGGGGTGGTATTTCAAAAATATTTAGTTGCGTAGTTTTCTTGAAAAAATGTTTTGATTTAAGCACAATTGTGTCCGTACCACAGAAGTATATTTCAGTGCTGTGCGTGCGAAGTGAATGCTTTCATGTAATCCACCTTCGGATTCAGGGTTTAAAATCAATCCTTCTTTTCATATATGTAGCTCTGTTTGCACATTACTTTTCATGTAGCCCACTGCATTTATATCATTGTTAACGCTACAGGTGTTTTGTCGAGATATCTCGCGGTAAATTTAGTTAAGAACGAGATGCCTTGTCGAGACTAAACTGCCCCTATTACTCTAATGGGTATGGAGATCCAAGAAGGAAAAACAAATTGTTCCTTGCCTAGAACTGGTGAGTTTGCAACAAATTTGTACACCAGAGGGAAGTAGGGTGATAAAAGAGAAGAGACAAATCACTACAATTGTCTTCTCACCAATGTCTGGAGCATACAACACAAAGGGGCATTTTCTTATTTCCACCCTTGAAGCACATTAACAGGAGCCAATATCAAAGATCAGCCTTTTGCAAGCATGTTTACTGAGCATTAATGCATGCTCAGTAAAAATTGCAACCAAATGTTAATGTTGGGAACAGTAATTATATAATGTCTCATTAGTATATATATTTTACGCACTAAAATTACCATCTATATTATTTCTAGAGTATAGATCCTTTTACGCGTCGTACATGCGACGAATCTTAACAAGTGAGGTTTAAAAAAAAAGAATTTCCCAGAGCACTGACGAATCCGTTCTATTTCTCCAAGGTATGCAGAGGGGGCTAAAAGCAATTCGAAATCCCCATAGGAATAACATTGAGCGTAAAACGATTGCGGTACGCAACTCAGTTTGTTTTACCAGTATTTATGGAAAAACAACTTTTCCAATAAAATTGTTTTACCACTATTTCTCGGAAAACCAGTTTGTTTTACCAGTATTGGTGGAAAAACAACTTTTCTAATAAAATTGTTTTACCAGTATTACTCGGAAAACAATTTTTTTCATCATCAAAATTATTTCTATAGTATAGACCCCTTTTACACGCAACGAATTATTTATTTATGTATTGAACTGGTTTTTTATTTCTTTGCATAATATCAATAATTTATGAATATGTGATTTGATGATATAAGGATATTAAACGACGCATGTTCCACGCGAGGTTAAAATTTGAAAAAAAATGAAAATATACAATTTAACAATTTTGTGAATCCTATGGTTAGGATAACCTTATTAGGCTTTTTGGCGGAAGAATTACGTGCTTTACATAAATGGTTGGAACAACGCTAACAGTGATCTCAAGGAGGAAGTGTTGTAAATAGTGATTGAATAAGCTTTTTTGATATCTTGGATAAAAAAAATTCGCTTACATCTTTCACCCTTACAACGAATGCGAGGGTGGAATTATTCATGCGAGAATTCTCGCACGGACACGCTAGTTCTAATAATAAACCTTATCCTTTGGCATCGGCATCATTTGCCCCAGGTCTCAAAAGTCTAGCTTCGTCTCTGCAGTCTACTCTACCAGAATTTTCCTGGAATCTTTTTTCATATGTATCGTCAAAATGTCATCGTACTTAGCTTCACCTTGGGAAAAACTCTTCAACACTTCGTTTGGTTAGTTGGATTTTATGACGTAAGGACCATGCTTCGCTACACAAGATAGAACGTCAAGTACTGGACATACACTCAAGGACATATTTACTGACACAGAGGAGAAATACACTCAAGGTAAGATGCAATAATAATACCTGCGCCACCTTCAATTCACAGATTTAATGTTTGGAGGCCCAATGATTACAATCGTCCCTCTTCAGCGCTTCAGAAAGAAATTTCACATTTTTTCAGTTTTCCTTTCCTCTGAAACTCTATTGTACTTTTCTTCTGTATGTCGTTTCGTGCCATTTTAATCAAATTTCTGTTTTAGTGATGTCAAAATTGTTGTACATTGCCTAAACCCGAAATTATATCGAGCTACCTTTGGCAATTGTTTTATTGTGCGTAGAATTTTCAATGGTGTCTAATGACTATAAGAATGCTCTGCGACAAATTTCTACAGAAAATGAAACAAACATCACTGCGCCATCTTTCTTTGACAGTAGTCGCGTCTTCCCTCCCAGATGTCAGGAAAAGACAACGCACTCAGCAAAAATATCACATCATCTCATTTATACACTTAAAACTCTCTCAATAGCAATAAACTGAAAGTAAATCGCTCGAGTTTTGATGCTTTAAAAATTACATAAGCGAAATATTTTGTACCTCCATTCCTGCAATCCATCGTAAAAGCCATTGTGTACCTAGAACAAATACGCTATATATTCTGAAGCTACTGACAGGAAACAAATCGAATTTCAGACGAATGCAGACGGAATATTCGAATTATAACCACTGCGTCGTTTCACCTTCTGTACCATGTCCGTCATTCCTCTCTATAACTGGAGTTCAAGACTGAACAAATTTACGTCGTGCCTAAACACGAAATGAACTGTTACATTCAGAATAGTGAATGAGACGAAATCCAGCGTATTGGGAAGAAATATTTTACCTTAAAGCAATACTTATTCCGGAAGAACGAATTTGGTACGCATTTTAATATGCTATTCATCTTTATAAATGTATATATTACTATCAGAATGCCAATAAAAAATAAATTGCCGTAGATACAAACAAATTCTCAAGTTTCACAATATTTTGGAGCTATAAATAGTTATCTCAATATCAGTATGCACTGCTTCAGAATACTGACTCAGTGTCGCTCAATCGGATCCATCCCTTTGGGTTTGATCTCGGACAGTCGCCAATAGCACGTTATGTTGCTCCAGTGTGACGTTAATTAAAATACCTAACTACCATGTCGCTCAAATCTGTTTTTGTGATTACCCTCCAAATGGTTTCATCGAGATCTGACCAATTTGCTAATGACGAGATATATCCTCAACAAAGAATTGCCGATTTTATTACGATGACGAGATCAAGTTCTGGTCAGTTTTCTTCTGACATTATATCGCGTCCATCAATATTTGCTAATAACGAGATATCTCGTCCATCAAGATTTGCTAATAACGAGATATATCGTCAATCAATATTTGCTTATAACGAGATATCTCGTCCATCAATATCTACTAATGGTTTTGCTTATAACGATATACATCATCAAGACAACAACCAGAGGATTAAATTCATTTACAAAATTTGTTTTCTCTGAAGTAAAAGCTGAAACTAAGAATTATTACCCACCTAATGCAAAGTATTTCGATATATATCAAAAGTTATGTCAAGTTTAACTGATTATTCAACTTTTTCGCGCATTAAAATTTAAAAAATAAAGTATGACACCATGAAAACGTAGCGTATCCATCAAACTAATACAAAGGCATTATTTTATTGATGTCTCTTGAACTAAGAACAATATCAATCACACCATGTTAAATAGAAATGAGAAATTCTTAGCGTCACCGAAAGGAATACATTTAAAAATCAAATATTCTAGTTCTGTTACCGATCGACAGATCATGTGTTGCATGTGAAACAACATTTAAAAATCATAACCTTCAAATCTATGTTGAATTAAGTAAATACATACATCAAATAATAATATAAAATATCATAAAACAATAAAATTATGTAGTAATATGTTAAAGCAGAATCCATCTAGGTAATGCGTTTATTTCTATTTTTGACGAACACCAAATTTATTTGCGATCAGAATTTTAAATTTCACAAAACAAATATTAATATACCGAAGTAATTTATGCATTTAATTGTAAATACACTTAACTTTTCTGGTATATTTTTTGTCTGCCAAATAAGTTTATACTAATTTTGAGTTTAAAACAAATACCTATGCATACTTTGATTTCGATGACCTTGGCTGACGTCATAACCTTCTATTCATTATTTTACTCTTATATCAACATTTAATATCGCATATAGAATTTAACCAAAATAAATTTTGTATTTGTAAGGAGCAGCATACGTAAATGTTGAACACATTACAAATATAATACATAAAAACCGCTGATTTAATTACATAGTTTAGCAGTTTGGCACCTACAATAGATAAATATAACGCCATAAACATTCCTTAAAGGGGTTTTCCGAATATACACAACAGTTTCGAATCAATCTTTGACAGAAATACTTTCGTTTCTTAGTTGCTAATATATTATTTTAGATCTCAATTTAGCTTTCAAGAAGGAAAGTAGTTATGTTGTAGTGATTTGAAATGTGGCTGAGAACTTTGGTTTGATTTTAAAAATAGTGATGGTTATTTTATTATAGTATTCCAATGAAGCTCATCGCACCTTTGAAACATTTTTATGTAAAACATGTATTTGACAGTACATTAAAAAAATATTCAAAACTGCAAATTATAGAGTCATCCGCTGAAATTATAATAACAAACTGATAGTTTATTTAGTAAATGATATACTTTTAATATTTCTAACCATGAAACTGCGTCATTTATTGATTGCTTTTAGAGTTACAATGTACTCTAAAATAGTTAAAACAATGAAACACGTTACTGTAACTGACACTAAATAAGAGTAGCTTCAATGACGATACCCAAATCAAAGAAAATGAATCCATGCTTCGTTGACGTTCATAAATTTGAATTTTTCAGGGCCACTATTACCTTGGTTTACCTTGAAAGATTTATTTTGCTTAATGTGAACAGAAATAAAGAATAATTACCATAGTATATATTGCTTTATTTATCTGCTGAAGCTTCAAGTCGAACAAAACTGTATCAACTATTTTTATCTGGACTTGAGAATCACAGAAAATTACAGTACGCATTTATGAACTGGGGCAAAAAAATCATACAATGGTGATGAATGCCATCTTATAAGTTGAATCCAGTTATTTCACTCTGAACTTGAACATTTTCGAGGAAAATAATAAAAAATGTGAGATATAGACACAAAGAATAGTATAATTAGAAGCTATGGTAAAACTATTCGTAAAACTTGATGATATTGCATTCTCTACATTCCTAAAAATCGTTTCCAGGTAGATTATATGATGTAATTGATTGGATTGCAATTGATTGGACGTATATGGTAGAATATGACGTAATAGATTGTATTTATCCTTGTGACCAATAATAGAAGTACCTTGCCCAATATTGGAGAAATTATGCGTAGCAAAAATCAATCTTTCACGCACAACGCTTTATAAAGTAGTTTTAGGTTCTAAGTCCAACTTTCTGAAAGATGAAATTAATGTATTTTTAAGCTACTTGTCCAATTTTCTGTAACAAATAATTAACGTAACGCTTAAAAAATTTCTGACTTCTTAATTTCGTCAAGCTTAATCCTACAAGAAAATTAAAGTTGATGTTCAAACACTTCAAAACGAATGCGTTTACAATTATTACCATATGTATATCAATTACAAGAAGTTACAATTTTTTCAAATTTCAAACAATATGTGCAACTAATGGGTTCGAATCCCAATAGGGCCGTGATTCGAAACCTACTTTAGGTCCTCGTGTAACAATAAAAGACACTAGGGACAAACAAAACAATCAGGCAATATACATATTAATACTAATATTCGAAATCATTAATATAAATTGAGTTTACTTTAATTAAGTATAAGGATGATAATCTCAATTTTTAAAACGTGGATAATCTGTAATACATCTCTATTTTTGGTACACCATAGGCTTAAATATCGCACATGAGTTTCAATTTTTTAAAATAAAAATGAATTTATTAATGTATAAGATTATTTTAAGTATAATTGGTAAATGAGGCATTCCTCTATAATTTTGTTTGCTTCATGATAGTGAGGATAGGAGCGAAAGGTTGAAAGTGGACTCTGGACTAATTGTAAATACTCTTATAAATTTAACATTACGTCTTATTTCTAAAGTATGTTAAAAAATGATTGTACAAGTCTGCTTGAAATAATTTTTGGAAAAGGATCCACTTTACTAGTATTTACATTTCTTCCATGACAAACTCAACCATTTTAGTCAGTTTTGTGTTTTCAAAGGTGCGTTTATCATAGATTTATCAAAACTTTTATAAATATAGAAATAACACATTTATAAATTTCATTTTGAAAATGTTAACATGCATTTTCATCTTGGAGAAATTCAAAATGAAACAAACTAGCCTTAACATAATCTTGCAACGCATAGTTGAGTGGGCCTACGTAACTGATGTCATAGATACTGGTTTACAAGTCGCAAAACTGCTAATTTTAGCTAATCAAACGGGATGGTTTTTAAGCTCAACTGAAAAGAATTATTCATAAACTTATTTTTTAACGGCAGTGTAATTTACAAAAATATTAACAATCCATCTTATACTCATTTCAATAACAAATAAACACATAACAAACACATAACCGCGTCTTAAATCGCAATAACTCTCTCGATATGGGGGCACTGATCATTATCCGATATAAACTTATACTTGTTTCAGAACAGTTAATGCAGAAAATTTTAAGAACTCGGTTTTATTAGATACTAATAAAATATGCAACAATCATGATTTCCCATAGTAATAAAAATTGAATTTAATAATTAATCTTGAATTTATAGTTGGTTCGAAATTGAAAAGTCCCAAGCCAAATTATATACTTGCAATTTTCAATAACGTATCGAATACTCCAATTTAAAAAAGTGTGTTTCTTAACAGTGCTTACTAAGCATTCAAAACTGTAACATTTAAAACAATCCACATTCGATTCCTAGTTACAGATAATCTCGTTTCACTTTGCAATAAATTTCTCTCCTATGAAGAAAAATTTAAATCAAACTAACCTTCAGAGTAAAACTATTAGATAATATATACCTACACGGGTACTCAAATAGAGCTTGTACTCAAATCGGTACTTACCAGACGTAGATTCCACTTGATCTGTTATAGCGTTTAGAATCATAATCCCAAGTAATATGCAAATGTAATAAAATGGGCGCTGGTGTCTACGAACCGTTAACGGATAGTCCCGCTGGAACAATACGTATTCTTTCATACTGTACATATTTAATGTCATACAAATATTTAATGTTTCAAAGATATATGGTTGTCTATGGAATGACTAGTAATAAGCTATAGTCTAACTGACAGTTTAGTAATGGATATATTATTCCAACTAAATAAACTCGAAACACACTGGACAATTTCCGAACACCGTTTTGTCAACAGTTTTAGCGTTGCCCGAGTCAAAACGGTTCATCCCGTTGTCATAATGTTTGTTTATATACTTCAACAAAGCTTTTGAATTTTACAAGGAGTGTAAACACGGAGCCAGACTAAGCACGGCACAGACACAGGCCCACCATCAAAGACCCGGACCGCACAGCGACCGCACTACGCTGACCACCACTTCTCAGTTTCGCTTTCTCGATCCCATTCATCCTCAGAGCGATCTTCCGCATCCCCGAGAAGTTCCAATCCCATTCGCCACCAAAGCGTTCGGCCAGAGAATCCTCGGAGGAAAGTCAGGGAATCCCAAGTCCGGCAAACTGGAGAGAAAAAGGGGAGAACTTTTCCCTTTCTCCTGAAGTTCCAGCAGGAGCAGGGATAGCAGAGAGAGAGAGAGCGGTGTCCGGGAGCGACTGGATGAGTGGGGCGACCGCAGCGCCTCTGGAAGCGCCCGGACTGGAGCACCCAGCACCCTGCTGTCACGTGGTTGTTTCGGAGACTCGGAAGGTCATGTGATCGAATGCTGTTGCAGTTATTGTCCGGTAATATTTTCATTTCGGGGTACTGGAAATGGTGGCACTAAAACGTGCGATGGGCCATTGTGATACAGAGGAGCGGGCGATTAGGGCAAATAAGGCAGTGTGGAATCATTTCATTCAGCTGTACCGCAAGTGTTGTTTGGATGAGGAGGAAGTTATATTCATCGAGAGATTTCTTTTTCGGATGAATATCTTCTTGGAACAAGATATCCAGAGTATATAAATATCAGTTTCACAATGGATTTATTTTTAAGGGTAAATTTTATTTCAGAGGAATCGGTAAAAACTATATTTAGCAAAATATATGTACATATATATACATATATATATACATACATATATATACATATATATACATATATATACATATATATATATATATATATATATATATATATATATTTCCTTCGGATCAATATCTTCATGGGAATCGATATCCAGTGTTTATAAATAACTATCAGATACACACTGCTTTTACTTCAGTGAAATATATATACATATATTTTGGATCAATCTCTTCTTGGGAATATATATATTTAATGTTTATAAATAACTGTCAGTTACCACAATGGTTTTTAAGGGTTGATTTTATTTCAGCGGAATTGGCGAAAGCTATATTGAGCGAAAAAAATGTTTTTCCTTTTTCGGATGAATATCTTCTTGGAACAAGATATCCAGAGTATATAAATATCAGTTACACAATGGATTTATTTTTAAGGGTAAATTTTATTTCAGAGGAATCGGTAAAAACTATATTTAGCAAAATATATGTACATATATACATATATATATACATACATATATATATATACATACATATATATACATACATATATATATACATATATATACATGCATATATATTTCCTTCGGATCAATATCTTCATGGGAATCGATATCCAGTGTTTATAAATAACTATCAGATACACACTGCTTTTATTTCAGTGAAATATATATACATATATTTTGGATCAATCTCTTCTTGGGAATATATATATTTAATGTTTATAAATAACTGTCAGTTACCACAATGGTTTTTAAGGGTTGATTTTATTTCAGCGGAATTGGCGAAAGCTATATTGAGCGAAAAAATGTTTTTCCTTTTTTCGGATGAATATATTCTTGGGAATCGATATTCAGTGTCTAAATAGCTATCAGTTACACAATTGTTTTATTTTAAGTCAATTTATTTCAGAGTTATCGGTGAAAGATATATTCAGCAAAAAGTATATTTTTCGGATGAATATCTTCTTGGGAATCGATGTTCAGTGTTAATAAATAACCATTTGTTACACGAGGTTTTTATTTAAAGGGTGAGTTTACTTTAGATGAATTGGAGAAGTTTATATTCATTGAGACATTTTGTTTTCGTTTTCGGATGAATATCTTCTTGGGAATCGTTATTCGGCGTTTATAAATATCATCAGTTACGCAATACTTTTTATTTGTAGGGTCAATTCATTTCCGAAAATTTGGGAAAGTTATATTCATCGCGAAAGATATTTTGTTTTCTTTAATTCGGATGAATAGCTTTGAAATTGATATTCAGTGCTTATAAATAACTATCAGTTACCCTATTAATTTTACTTTAAGAGTTAATTTTATTTCAGAGGAATCGGTGAAAGCTATATTCAACCCAAAATATACACTGCTGGCCACCGTAAATGCAACACCCTGAAGGAAGCATGCAAATAATATGAAATTTGCAACATGCATTAGCGGAGGTGAGATATGCAAATGATTAGAATTTCAGCGCAGACGCACATCACGCGCGCCTGTGGCGCCACTTCAAAGCGCTATTTAAGGCTTGGAGATTTCGACGATTTCAAGTACGGCAATTGTGTTTTTCTTGTGGTTTTTTCAAAAAAAAAACGATCAATTATGCCTCGTAGAAAACAGCGATCATCTTTTGATCAAGTATCTTAGTTCGACAGAGGAAGGATAGTGGCCTACCGAGATTGTGGATTATCTTTCAGGGAAATCGGTAGTCGTGTTGGACGAAACCAAACAACTGTAATGCGGATATGTGATCGTTGGATGCAGGAGGGTACGACGGACCGACGTGTTCGATCGCATCCACCTCAGTGCACCACTTCGCGTGATGACAGGCATATTGTGCGTATGGCAGTGACGGATCGCTCAGCCACATCACGAACCATAGCACAGCACATTCAGTCTGTACCGCATCATCCAGTGTCTGCGCGTACCATTCGACGCCGTTTACAGCAGAGTGGTCTGTCCGCAAGACGTCCATTGCTTCGTCTACCCTTGACGCAGAACCACAGACGTTTCCGCCGCCAATGGTGCGATGAAAGAAGGATGTGGACGGCAGAATGGAATGAAATTGTCTTTACTGACGAGTCACGCTTCTGTCTGCAACACCACGATGGTCGGATTCGAGTCTGGAGACACCGTGGAGAGAGGATGCTGAACAGCTGCGTTATGCACCGCCACACTGGTCCTGCACCGGGTATTATGGTATGGGGCGGTATTGGATATCACTCTCGCACTCCTCTAGTACGCATTTCCGGTACTTTAAACAGCCAGCGCTACATCTCCGAGGTGTTGGAGCCAGTTGTTCTTCCTTACCTTCAGGGCTTGCCCACAGCCATATTTCAACAGGATAATGCGCGACCACACGTGGCACGCATTGTCCAAGGGTTCTTCGTCAATCGCCAGATTGAATTGCTTCCCTGGCCAGCTCGCTCTCCGGATCTTTCGCCGATAGAAAACATGTGGTCCATGGTTGCTCAACGATTGACCCAGAATACATCCCCAGCTGCCACACCAGATCAACTTTGGCAACGTGTGGAAGCTGCTTGGTCTGCTGTACCCCAAGAACACATCCAAAGTCTCTTTGAATCAATGCCGAGGCGTGTGGCAGCGGTGATCTCCAACAATGGCGGCTACTCTGGCTACTGATTTTGGCAGGCACCACACTTCACAGAAGTCTATAAATTTAATCATTTGATACTTGGTCAACATGTTATCTACAAAATAAATTTTGTTGTGATATCTCTTGTCTTTCTTGGTGTTGCAATTTGGGTGGCCAGCAGTGTATATTGCCCTTTTTCGGATGAATATCTTCATACGAATCGTGTGCGATGTAATGTTTATAAATAACCATCAGTTACGCAATGCTTTTATTTTAAGGGTCAGTTTATTTCAGAAGTATTGGGGAAGTTATATTTATCGTGAAAGATGCTTTGGTTTTATTAATTCTGGTACTCGGTATTCAGTGTTTTGTTTTACACATAACTATCAATTTCACAATGGTTTTATTTTTTCAGGGTTAGTTTTATTTCAAAGGAATCGGTGAAAGCTATATTCAGTGAAAGATATATATTTCTTTTTTGGATGAATATCTTCATGGTGTCCGAATCTAGTATTCTGTGTTTATAAATAACCATCAGTTTAGCGATATTTTTTCAAAGGAAATAACCATCAGTTTAGTTTTATTTCAAAGGAATCGGTGAAAGCTATATTCAGTGAAAGATATATATTTCTTTTTTGGATGAATATCTTCATGGTGTCCGAATCTAGTATTCTGTGTTTATAAATAACCATCAGTTTAGCGATATTTTTTTATTTTAAAGGTCAATTTATTTGGAAGAATTGGGGAAGTTATATTCATCGCGAATTATATTTTGTTTTATCTTTAATTTGAATGAATATTTTCTTGGAACTCTATATTCAATGTTTATAAATAACTATCAGTTACAGAAAGGTTTTATTTTATGGGAATTTTATTCAGAGGAATCGGTGAAAGCTATATTCAGTGAATATATGTTTTCTGTTTTTTTGGATGAATATTTTCATGGGAATCGATGTTCAGTGTTTATAAATAACCATCAGATACACAACGGTTTTATTTAAAGAATAAATTTTTTTCAGATGTAGGTATCTTAATTAACGTCACATTGAATCAACACACAGGGCTATTAACGACGGTCCGGGATCAAACCAAAGGGAAAGATCGAGGACAACACCACGTAATTTTAGACCACGGTCAGATGACAAGGTCACAGATGAACGATTACACCACTCTCCAAACTTCCACACCACGCCAACGTTAGGATATTTGAGACCACGACAGATTTAAAGTGCACCAGCTCCATTTGTACACGACGGTACTCTTCCAACCGAGCTGCCACGGCCCAATTGTCTTAGGAATTGAGGAAGTTATATTTATCAAAAGAATACTTTATTTCCTTCTTTGGGAAGAATATCTACTTGGAACTCTATATTCAGTGTTTATAATTAAAAGTTTCACGATGGTTTTATTTTAAGGTACATTTTATTTCAGAGAAATCGGTGAAAGCGGTTTAGCAAAATATATGTATTTCTATTTTTGGATGAATATCTTCTTTGAAATGGATGTTCAGTGTTTATAAGTAATCATCAGTTACACATTGTTTATATTTAAAGTCAATTTATTTCAGAAGAATTGGGGAAGTTACATTAATCGAAAGATATTTTCTCGCTTCTTTCGAATGAATATTCTTGGAACTCGATTTTCAGTGCTTATAAAAACTATAAGTTACCCAATGTTTTTTAAGGCTTAATTTCATAGCAGAATCGGAGCAATTTATATTCAGAGAAAAATAGCTATCAGTTACACAATGCTTTTATTTAAAGTTAATTTATTTATGAAGAATTAGGAAAGTTTTTGGTATTTTGTTTCCTTTCCTCAGTTGAATATCGTCTTGGAACTCGATATTCAGTGTTTATACATAACTACCAGTTACACAATAGTTTTATTTTAAGGGTTAATTTATTTTTTAAAAAATGAGGGAATCATATTCGTGGAAAGATATTTTGCTTCCTTTCTTTGAATATCTTGGAACTCCATGTTCAATGTCTATTAATAATCATTAGCTATGTATATTTTTCATTTTAAAGGCTAATTTTAGTTAATAATTGATAAAAAATATTCCCAGATATATATTTTTTATTCGAATGAAAATTTTCATCTTTGATACCTAATGTATACCAGTAATAATTAGTTGAACAACGCTAATATTTCAAGAATTTATCTTAATTGAGAAGAATGAGTGGATATTATATTCCTAAAAAATTACCTTTGCTTTTATTCGAATGTATATTTAGAACTCTAATATGCATCATAATCTTTCAAAGCTTATAGTTACTCCAGGATATTTATTTTCTGCTTCATGTAATATCTGTACAAATTGTTTCACAGAATTTAACTTTATTTTAGACAGATTTTTCTATATTAGAAGAAAACTAACTTAAAATGTTTAATAATTCTGCCAGAATTATCAGCTTCTCTAAAATATAAAAGAACGGATTTTCGATTACACTAACCATACAGAAGTTTGGTGGATTTTCTGACATTGACCAAATGCACGAACATAAATTTTAATTGCTACAAAACGAGTAATTTAACTAATTATTTCACTTATAATAGGCGAACTCATTGTGAGTTTAAATACATGAAAGCTTTAATTACTGCTTTTCACTGAAACTAAAGTGCACTAATGAAGTGTTCAAATGTGCAAAACGCAAAGAAAAACAGCACGAATCAAATTCTTATTTGGTGCATAACGAATATACAATTAATTACTCTCGTTAAAGAAACTGTAATATAATGAATTACGTGTTTTAAAAGCATTATTTTAAATAGGAATATTCAGTAAAATAAGCAGCAATACGCCGAAGACTAAATTTCAAACGGTATAAGTTTATTCCTTAACCGCCTCATGTTGGTTTAGCTAGCCGTCCAAAACTGTCCTGTGGCCGACAGCATCTGGTTGCAAAAGTAATACAAACTGTCACCAGCTCTGGGTAAGGGATAATTTGTTTTCCTACCTGGGTCTCCATTGCTCTTGAAGTAAAAGGACAGTTTTGTTTCAACGAGATATCTCGTCATTAGCAAAACTGACCAGAACTAGATGGAGAAGATATTTCGTCGGAACACTTGAAAGGTTAATATTTGGAGTGATCAAAATTTATTTAGTCACTTAACGTAATAACTAAGCGTACGTTGATTGTAAGCGTTATTTATTAAAAGGTAATAACGCTTACAGGCAACACAAAATTAGCATCCGAATATATATATATATATATATATATATATATATTACTCTCAATACGAAATTTTAAAAAATGTGGAAAATATTTAGGGAATGTTAATTTTACTTACTGATTATTTCTCATTTCTGATGAAAATATAAAGCAACTAAATATACAATAATTATATCAAGATAACCTCAGATGTGTGGATAAAATTAGATATATTTCTCTACATTTAATTAAACATAGAAATATAAAATGTAAGTTACTTAATTTCTTACATTCAGTTTACTTACTTCTTCCCGTGTTCAGTTTTTGTTAAAAATCATCTCCCCAAGTTGGAAGTTCATGTTTGAATCTTGAATGATATATTTAATCTAATTTTAAAATACAACCCATGAAATTGTGATTAAAATGTATCCACCACCATCAAAACGTTTTAATATAAAAGCATTTAGAAAGCAGTACTTACGTGAGATCATTTTTACTTCCTCTCTTCAGTATTTCAGATCTTCAGTACTTATATGAGATTATGTGCGTTACATTTTCACTTATTTATTTTTAGCTGAACTGAAAATAAAAAAAATGTTTCGTGAGCTACAAATGAAAAGGTTATTTGCTTCAATAAAAACATGCATATCACAAGATTTAATTCTATAACATTTTTCTCATTTATATCTCTGGAATGTTAAACCTGAAATGTTTCCATTGATATATTCTATTACATTTTTATAGGGCTAGATAGAACGTTTCCATTCATAGTGAATAGTTAAAATTCTTATTTTCAGTCATACTACGTAACCGGAAATAACTTTGCTACATTCAATCCTTCTTAAATAATTTAATAACTTTAAAATATGTGTATGCGTACCATTGTACATTCCGTTTTAAGTTGTACATACTATTACAATTATCGTTCAAAAATAAGTTTAATCATTGTATTACATTAAAAGCTAAAATTAACAATCACTATTTTAAATAAAATAATTTATATGGGTTTTTATACACTATCTGTTTAGCTGTAGAAGTTGTGCATAAAGTTTGATTTTAAACATTTTAAATAGTATAAGAAAGCTTTTTAAGTCTGAAATGAAGTCTACATGACTTACACGATTTACAATCTAACGAATTCATATGTGAATCAAACAATAAACTTTTGGTGCCTGATTTACTGTACTTGATAAGTTACGCATATTTTTAAGGTAAGATTACTTTTGATGTCAGTATTGTTATATTCAATGCAGTTATGTATGATATATATTTGACTTAAGTATTCAGATAAGTCTGAATACATAAGTCTGAACTGCCTCAATTTATAAGTCTGTTATATAACTTTAAATAATTCGACTAAGAGAAATGGACTTGAAGCATGCTTTTTATCACAATGAACTAAAGATTAATAATCAAGAACATTAAAATTTATGTATTTAAATTCTATGCAATTTTTATATGAATATTTCATCTGCACTCCTATAGAATAAATGAAGCTCTAGCTTTATATTTAATATTGCATTTATAGAATTTTAGTTATAATTATCTGTATAACTATATTGCAGACAATTTATTTTCTATCATTTGAAGGAACCAGTTTGAGTGTACTTTTGTTTTTAAAAATAAATTTAGTGCCTTAAATATAAATATTCAAATGATAGATTTCATAGCTTCTTTTGTAGTGATAATTATTCAAATGCACTTGTAAATGCACAGAGGAAAAATTATTTCTGACAGAAAAATTAAAAAGTATTAAATATTGAAACTAAAATGCTGAAAGTATGAAGCTTTATTCAGTCCTACTGACATTTTTTGTACTTAAGTAACGCTTTGTAGGACAACTATACTATAAAAAATAAATTTGAATCATCTGATAAGAAAAACAGTTTCCTAATCACTGAAATAGTTTTTGTTAATGCCTAAGTTCAACGAAAATAAAAACCTAAATGTTTTACATTTTGAGATACTCGGCATAAAGGATATCACCGATGTTACAAAACAAATTTACATAAATACAGAGGCTTTTCGGACATTTTTTGAACGATTTTGATGAGCTGTAAAAAATTGTATGCTACGAAAGAATTTTATATTTACAGCAGTTAAATAGTTAAAGTATAACTTATCGTCTGCTAACTCAGAGTTTTGTTTACTTTCAAAATGGCTCTTTTAAATAAGCAATGACTATGTTTCCTCTTTCCGAAGAGAATTATACTTATTCAATTATTCAAAAACACTGTAAAAGTCATGGTTTATCGATATCTAAAGGTATGATAAGTAATATTATTAATGAGAAAGGAAAAACGTAAAAGTGGAAAATACTTCCAAAAAAGAAAAAAATTCTGAGAATATTTGTAAGGCAAGATCTTTAATTTTAAAAGAGAATCCGCCAATTCAAAGGACTATAGCAAAGTGAACGTGATAACTTTCTCTAAGAGATTTATGATTGTTGCCAGTTTTGCATATAATGGAAAATTAAAAGTAAAAAGAGGGGAGAAATGTAAAAATCAATTCCCACATATTAAAGACCATATTTTATCCCAATATTCGAAAAAGAAATACCATATCTTTACCCATAGGGCCAACAATCAGTAGAACTGCATTAGGGTAAAGCAAGCAGCCACACATCTAAATCGACTATTAAATTCTTGGAAAAAATGGAACAAGAAACTGGTATCAAATCAACACCCTTTTACTGATATTCCTGTTAATCTCCAGATGTTTCACCCATGGACTTTTGTGCTTTTGGGATTTAGAAAGGGCATTATTGAAGCGTAGACCGAAAACCATTCAAGGACTCGAAAACTGTAGAACAAGAATGGAACAAAATACCACTGTCGATACTACAAAAGTCATTATTATCATGGAAATTAAGGTGTAAAAAGATAGTTAACAATAAGGCTATCAAATGGAACATTTAAAACACAAAACTGTCATGTAAAAATTGAGCTTCAGTCCATTAAATTCGTTCAAAAAATGTCCGAACAGCCTCTGTACAACTGACAAAATACAGCGAATGCAGAGATAAGGAGATAACACGTATTATGCATATTTTAATTTCATAGGCGTGTGTTAATTACAGATGAGTATACTATAATTAAATACACATAATTATGTTAAATAAATCCTGTCTTATGCCATTTATACTAACGCAATGAGAGCAGTAAAGCTGTCTCAATAACACGTACTGAGAAGCACCATGAACATTTTGCATGCTAATTTGCATACGTATGCTTCAAATATAATTTAATACAGCATGTTATAGGTTTTAAATAGAATTAGGTTTACCCGCAAAGTTCACATACAATGTAGCAGTGAATATATAATATTTAAAACAGTGACAAATGTTAGATTCAAAAACTGCCATTATGTTTTTAAATATTTAAAACAAAGGTCAGTTGCCTTAGGTTTTTATGGCGCAAGTGCCATATTTACCAAGCTGCGCCAAACACAAGACAATGGAAATAAAATGTCATAAAAGGGGAATTGGGGAATAGAATAATAGGATGAAAGCAGAAAAATATCGCTGGAGTATCTAGGGAGCCCAACCCCTTGTTTACAAAATACAATAAACCACATGGGAAAAGAAAAGATCACTTGAGTACCTCGGGTGAAGCTCGTACACACCTAAAGGAGATGTGCCCCTTGGGGCTACAGACAAAGATAGGTATGTTGATTTATAAGATTTTACTTTATCTTCTCAGTTAAAACCCAATGATAACATGTAAGTAAAACCAAGATAAACACCAGAGCTTCATATCTCTACTTAATGATTTACATTACAAAAAAACTTGTAATGGAATGGTCGGTTGGAGTATTATGGCGCAAGGTCCAGAAGTGTACAAGCTGTGCCAATCACAAGACAATAAAACTTAAAAAATAGATTTAAAAGATATCCGAATTATAACCAGACCAACATTAAAAGATAATAGAATGAATGAAACCAAACGAATTATGCAAAAATTAAGCATGAAGGTAAAATTTTACTACAAAAATGGTACAGAAAGATGATAACTAAAATTGGGTGTCCCCATCAACCCATCTCAGAGGATAAAACTTTATGAAATTCAGTTAAAAATCTGATTCATTATAGATATGGTAAAAATCCTGCATGATGAAGGAAGGTAAAAAGCAATAAATTGGGAGGTTGACCCAACAGGTCAGATAAAAGTTTTGATGATGTGTTACATAATCGACGGTAAAAAGTTTTAAGATTAGGACAAGAGGTTAAGATATGGCGTATGGTAAAAGCTGTTGACTATCATGGCACGATGGCGGAGATTCCCCCCCCCCCCAAAAAAAAATGGAATGATCTCATAACTGATTTTGAAATTTGTATACAATTTTATCAATATAAAGTAGCATAATTTTTGAAATCGATGTTACTTTCAAGATAAAATATCAGTTTTTCCAATCATACTAAACTCAATGTCATTGAACCTTGTATCGATTTCTATGGTCATACTCATGTGTTAACTCATTCTTGTAACATGTAGGTAGATGATAAGTTAATTACCTTCGCACTGGAGCAACATAACAATCGGCGACGGTCCGGGATTAATCCTGCAGAGAAAGATCCGAGGACAACTCGTGATTTTAAACCACGGATCAGATGAAGTGGTGGACACCTGAGATAACAGTCCTCTCCAAACTTCCAAACCACGCCAACATGAGAACATTTAAGGCTACAACAAATTTAACGTGCAGCAACCACCCCCAAATTCACGGCGGTTTATGGTTGGACCAGGTTTCGAACTCGCAACCCTCCGGTTGCCAATCCATCACTCTTTTAATGGGACTACCATGCCCATATATGCTTGTAACAGACTTTTTACCGGCGATGTGTAAAATGCGGGCATTATTTACAATGCCTAGGAAATCTACAGAATGCGCGGCGTCGTGTTTTAGGCAAAGGATGAAACGCCTGTGTTATTTTAATATACTATATTCCTTCCCTAGTCATTGTATCTAATACCTAGGTATTATACATGTAGGTAGGTAGTTTAATTATATATCACTGGAGCAACACAACGGGCTATTGGCGACGGTCCTGATGACGAGGTAACACCTGAACTGGCACCGCTCTCCAAACTTCCACACCACGCCAACGTGAAGACATTTGAGCGCGCGACAGATTTAAAGTGCACCAACCACCGTATACACGACGGACTTTGGATTCAATCTCGCAACTCTCCGGTTGCTAATCCATTACTCTTCCATCTGGGCTTCCGCCACCCGGTATTATACAGGACAAGAATATTTAGGCACAGTATGCATAAACAGTTTTCAGCAGCATTGGCTCTCACTTTAGACCATTCTACATAGAATCGTTACATGCCAACATGCCATGGTTATTGTCCTAATAATACATCTTGCTCCTCCGTTCTCATACTGGACAATATGAGCTGGCGTCTGCTGTGCAAATTGAAACTCGTGCATTTCGTCACTCCCGAACAAAGACGAGTGCAAATTGCGCAGGTACTCAGTCGAGGCGAGCGTCGAAAGTGATGTTCCTCGCCACGTGATAATAAAAGCGTCATGGTGGAGTATTTCATACTTTTCTGGTTTGCCTTTTGGTATTGCATAGAATGCTACAAAATATGTGAAATGTAAGGCGTCTCATACTTTGACGCCCCATTTCTAACATTCTATAGATTTTCTAGTCAATCTATGCAATGCCTAATCTGTCACAATGACGGTACCAGGTATTATAATATAATAGATTTGAAATTACTATAGTTTAAAATATGGACCCAAAAATGTAAATTAACCTCTACTGTACCCATCTCAGCGTCATGGTAGGTAGGTAGTTAAATCAACGTCTCTCTTGAGCAACACAACGTTGCTATTGGTGACGGTCCGGGATCAATCACGATGAGAAAGATCCGAGGACAACATCTCGTAATTTTGTACCAGTGAGATGACGAGGTCAACTTCTGAGCTGGCAGCCCACTCTCCAAGCATGCACACCACGCCAACGAGATGACATTTGCCAGCCTCCATGAACACGACGGTTTTTGGTTGGATTGAGTTTTGAACTCGCAATCCTCCGTTTGTAAATCCGTTACTCTTCAAACAAGGCTACCTATGCCTCACGTGATTTTTGAGTAGATTAATTTTGCTTTTAGCCAACAGGACACATGACTAAATAACCACGCATATTGGTTGACATAGTCCTAATGAAAATATTCTATTGGTATAAAAGGTCAAAACTGGTTAGAAATCATGCAGTAAATAGAACGTTTGTAGTTACCCTCAAAAGATTAACTACAAACGCCTCAATTCTAGAATATTTCAAACAAGAAAGTGGCATTGAGTAGGTTTAACTTATATTTAAGTCCACATCACTAGCAATTATAAAAAAAATGGCAACTAACGTACTTTATGCAAAAATACTCCTTTTAATTGTCATTTTTAATTTTTATTTTTAAAGTACGACACAATCTAAATTTAAATACATCATTCAATGATTCTATGTACGCAAACCATGCAAACGTATTTACATAAAAATAACAAAGTTCCTCTACTGCCAGTTTTGCATTATAGGAAATGCTTATATCCCTAATAATATCCTTAGAATAGTACATAATGGTTGGCATAAAGAAACAATGCAACAATTCTTGTAATTTTGAAGCATCGTTCTGAAAGTTCTAGTAACATCGTTAAGAGCTAGCTGGCTAAATTAATCCCATTGTTATTTCAAACGACATTCAGAGTGTAATAATTCTGTTTTTTTTTTTATTTTGGTTCTCAAATTAACTACACATTTAACACAAAGCTATCCGTTTTCATAATCCTGGTGTTCCGTCCCAACACCTTTCCCATACATTAATTTAGAATTTTCTTTTCCTATTTTTTGTGCTAATGACATCCAGTGTTGTTAACTAAATAACGAATGCGCTTCCTCTACTCGCTTTGGAATGTTTCCAATTTACAAATGAATAATTCAGTGTTGAAAAAAAGTTGAAGTGAACCCTTCTGAAACGTTTTTTCCTTCCTGTCATTATTTTACTTCCTAATGAAACGGGGCTGGATATCCCACTCTATCTTACCTTTCGTTCAATAACGCAAAATGAAACGTGAGATAATTGATCGTAGTTTAACTAGTATTTAACGTATTCAACGACTTTAAAAGTGCTATATCCAAGGTCTAAAGAGTTATCATATCATAAATATCAAATGGTTTGAAGTAGCTAACATTTAACATTATAGATTAATTAGTATTTTATATTTTCCCCTGGAAACATTAAAAATTAAAATTAATGCGCAGTTCACTAACCCAAAGAGGATAACAATATTTCGGTCAATGTTTGTGCTGTAGTTATGGTTGTCAAAGGTTTTATTTCTGTAACATGTAATCAATTTCTCTTACCCCGATTCGTTGATAACTGGTTTGATCATTTTGACGTAAAATAGTGCCGATCAATCACAGAACACCACTTTACTCTATAACTCTCAATAATGTTTTCTTTTGTTGCGTCTAGTGTTAATATAAGTAATTTTCGAAATATAGTGCTGTAATGTTAGAATTTAGGCTACTGTTCAAACTCGAGCAAATGCTCTTGGCACATTAATATACGTTTTGAAGTATTATTCTATAAACAAGGTAACAGTTACATTTTCCGCCTTTGGATGGAAAAAGTTCGTACATAAAAAGGGGAAATTGTAAAGTAAAAAATGGTAATCCAGATTCCACTTAAATTAATTTACCTAATCATAAAGCAAGTGATGGATTACATGTAGCTTGACATCAGTAATGCCTATGAAATGTAAATGATGGTTTATTATACCTTCATATATTGACGGTATAATTAATTATTATTATTCATACTACAATGGAAGAATTAGGAATACTGGAAGTATAATATTAAACTCTATTCATACAGACATTCACAATAACAGACGAATTTTAATTGATAAAAATTATTTAAAACTAGGTCATTATTGTTGATTGGTAAAAAAACATTTGAAATAATTCAAAATTATTATGATAGGGATATTTTTAGGAAGGAAATAGATTAGCCGTATTCAAATAACAGGGTAAACAAATGCCTACTGTTTTTCATGATTCGCTGGATTTTGACAAGATAAATTTTCTTACGACAGTATATTATACATATAATAAATTTCTCAAAAAAAAGCATACTGACCATTAACGTATTATATACTTCACAATTTAAATATAATGTAGCTTAAAAATGCTGCAAAAAAAGTATTGTATAACGTAATAACAAAAATAAGTAAATGACAAACCTCATAAGAGAAAAACATTGCTTCACGATGAATATGATTAACGATGGAGAATGATAGATAATATTTTTTATTGGTCCTTTTTAACATTGGAAGTCTTTAAAATTGGATTGAATTTTGGGGTTTTATGGCGCAAGGTCCAAAAACGGACAAGCTGCTCCAAACACAAGACAGAATGTGACCCAATAGAAGTATAAAATTAAAAAAAATTAATGGTCTAAGACAAAGATAAAAGTGCAACATGTGGAAGATATTTAATTTTGATAAAAAATAGGATAAAGCACAAGATTCAAATTTGCCATCAATATAAATTAAACACTGGTTGTCATGAATTGAGGTCCTAAAAATGTTGACCAGCAACAAAGTGTATAATAATTTAAAAATGTATGATCAATGAGTTGTGAATAGTAAAAACAAAAAAATATCAAATGAGTTTGGAAAACTCAATGCCATTTAAAAATGAGAAGATATTTGAATTTGGATTTCCCCAATCAAATCTCGTTGATTTAAAATTGTGCTTTTAAAAATTTGATATGATGATGAAAAACAGGACAGACAATAAAATTGTGATCAGCAGAAAATGGAGAAGAGCTTGAAATGCAAATGGGTGTGCTCTCCCAATAAAAGATGACGATGGGTGAAACGTGTGTGGCCAATGCAAAGACGGGTCAATTCGACATCAGTCCTCCGCATTAGACACTGGCCATTGATGAATGATGGGTTTGATAGAAAGTAACTTGTTGGTGATTTGTAGGTTCTACGACTCTTGCCACAAGGAGACGACGAACATCTTGATATCACCAAGAGGAACGGCTTGCTGCAATGGATCAGAAGCTGCCTTCGCAGCATTGTCAGCAAGCTCGTTACACTCGATGCACACGTGACTTGGGACCCAACAAAATAGAATATCGAAACCATTCCTCTGCAAGGTACGCATGATGTTAAAAATATCTGACACGACAGGATGGCAAGTGATGGTATATTGCTTCAACTATTGTAATACACTCATACTGTCAGCGTAAATGCAGTACTTAGGGTGGGTGCTAGAGGATATCTGCTGAAGGGCGCAATAAATTGCCACCACTTCAGCAGTGTAGACGGAGCAGGAAGTGTGAATTACTTAACTATATATAGTGTTAGGAAACACAATTCCGCAGCCCACATAATCTCCTCCTTTAGACCCATCGGTAAAAACTGGTAAATAGGTGTCAAACCGACGGCGGTATAAGTCATAGTTGTTGGAATATTGCTGGAGCTGTGTCAGACTTTGAGTACGGAGTGAAAGGCTTGATAAAATTGAGAGATGGAAAGTCCATGGTGGGAAACGAAATATTTCATTTTGTTGGGGCACAATATCACTAAGGTAAAAATCGTTAATGATGGAATTTGTCCTCTGCAAAAAAGGCTTAATGCAAGAGGAACGAACGTCGTAAGAGTGATTAAAACCTGGAGCAAGAGTCAAATGCTTCAAGGGATTGAATGACACTAATTTGATCTTTTGATATTAATTGGTAGACAACTTCTTCCGTCGCAGGTCAAGTGGTAGCTGATGACATTCCACGTAGAGGTTGCTAACTGGAGACGTGCGAAATACACCAGAGCATATCCTCAATCTTTAAAATTGCGATTTTACTTTAAGAATTAAGGTACACTATCCTCAAAATTATAAATCTAAATACAAATTTGACAGGAACAAAAGTAAAACTTTGATTTTGTAACAAATACGGGGGAACTAATATACACGAAACTAAACAAGAAAAAATATTAGATATTTTTGTACATTCATTGTTAAAGTTAGCTTTTCTTTGAAAAGTTATGTTTTTTCACATTTAAAAGAACTTCACATCCATCGATTAGATTTGATTGAGGAAACTTTAAAAGCGTTTAAAACAAATAATGACCAGAAATATTTTAATTAAAACTTTTGAATGAATATTTAAAATGTGTTAAGCCATGTTTCTACATTAAAGTGTCCAACACCTCAATAGGCAGGAGAGATTATACTGTCCAAAATGGTTAGCTTTCATAAAACTTATTAAACTTCAATAGAATGTTGTCACAGACCTTTATTGTTTATTAATCGTATTCTTATAAATAAAAGTTTATAACAAGTGCTAAAAATAACCTATTTTAAGTGTTTTCATATGAAATAAATGATAATAATACATAGAAAATCCGATAAGTTCTAATTAAGTACCTATTATAGCGTAATAATATCGAGAATTTTCAAGTTTTAGTATAAATTGTCACAAAACAAATAATATTTGAATTCTAACTAGTAAAACAACCATTTACCTCAAATATATTACATTTACTTTTATTTTAAAATAAAGAAAATATGAAATCGAAAACCGCATGGAAATCAATAGATTGTACAGGATAATGTGTTTTATAAGATGGAATAATGGAAATAAAATACGCCTAAATAATTAACATTCAAATCCATTATATGAACTAATGGAATTAATAAATGCAATCATATCCCATGATTTATTATTTTATAAACATATATAAACAGTAAACAAAGGTTACTTATTTGTTGTTTAATATTGTTCAGATTAAATCCAAAAGTATTGAGTCTAATATTTTATGTAAAATTAGGAGTAAAAGATCTTCCTGATCTTCCATTTAATATTTAGTAAACATTCGTGAAACACTAACGCTTTGTATAGTATAAGCGACAATGAATTAAGGAAACGAATAGAAAATAATAGTAACATTTATTTTGTCAGTTCTTTAAAAAAGATAAAGGGAAGAAGAATGACAGTAACTGTCCATAACGTCTTTCCAAGTATTGCAAATTCAAATACAAAAAAATGTTCTAGCTGTCAAATGCTTTAACGACAACCATGTTAAAAATAAAACTACAAAAATGTCTGTATCACAACTGCCTCGTTAGGAAAACGGACTATTTTAATGATTTCAGGAACGGGTAAATTTATTTTCCATTTTAACGCGAATTCAATTTATTTTTACTTGCTTTTGCAGTGAATGACACGATTGTGATCTGTACGAAACTGAAAAATGAGATTCTTATGTATTGCTTGAGATAGTTTCAAATTTATTCTGTCTTATTCCTTTATAAACAATTTTATGAACAGTTTATAAGAAAGGAAATGAATATGAGATTTGAAAATGAATATGATGAATATGAGAATTGGAGATGAATGTGATGAATATGAAAATTGGAGAATGAGGAGATACATATGATGAATATGAATTGGAGATGAATATGGAAATTGGAGAATGAGGAAGGTGAATACGATCTGACCAATTTTGCTAATGACGAGAAATCTCGTCATCAAGATATTGCCGGTTTTTACGATGACGAGATCAATATCTGGTGTTTTCTTCTAATGACGAGATATCTCGTTTATCAAGATCGATCACTTTTGCTAATGACGAGATACCTCTTCTGTTAAGATCTGGTTATCGTCAAGACAACCACCCGAAGATTTTAAGAAATTACTGCGATTTAATTTGAGATATTCTTTGAAAATAACTACATAGATTAACCCTCGTTGTGGGTGACGACGAGATATCTCATCATTGATCTGTACATTTCATAAAAATGAAATAAAATTGGCCAAAAATATACGCAATGTATGGCAAAAACTGAAAACTTCAGTCATGTTCGCACAATCAGCTTTTCAACGTCCACTTCAATTGCATCCGATTCACTTGGTTAACGGCGTTTGTAATTTGTGACTTTTAAGCATATTTTACGTCCACTCAAATTGTTTTTGCGCTGTGTGTGATTGCTATCTTACATATTTTTTATTACCTTCTGTAATCTAGCTGTTGAATAATTACTGCAGAGCTATTTTAAGATATTCCATGTTGATTTAGTCTTTTCATGCAGCTACAGATATTTTTAAATAGTTCACGGGTCATATTACTTTGGATAATATTTTTTCTTCGCGAAATGTAATTCCAATGTTCCACAAACATATTTTTATATTTCGTTAGATTAGAAAGAAACAATTTATCATTTACAAGTACATAAAATTAAATGCTTCCAAGCATACAGGAATTTAGAACCGTATTTAACCCGTGGGAAAACCATATATAATTATATTTTAAGCTGTGGAAGGGTTTGAAAAAGCTTTGCACCATACTAAGGTAATAACGGATAATCCTTGGAGTTGATATCACAGAATTATTTCTTAGTAGCCACTTATCGACAAAGTGTATCAGAAATTAGTATCTAGACAGCAACACTCGAATACATCGATCACTTTTCGAGTCGATCGTTAAACAAATTAGATGTAGGGTTTCGCAAATTGGTAAATGCGGTAACTGAAGCATTAATCCCGATACTCAACATTATTGTAACTTGTGTAATTAACTTCTAAACATTGAGTCACATGGATGTTACAATTTCTTTCACGGTTATAATATCGCCAGATTATTGTTCTGCTTTCTCTGAAATACTTTCCGAGTAGTGTAGTATTTATTTTACCCCACAACCCACTTAATGACTAAATATCATGGTTCTTAAGAATCCATGGATTCTTCCAGCCTTTAGAAAGGTTCTTTCGGTCCTCCTTGGAACAGAATTCTTTTAGACGATTCTTTTGACCCATTCGGTAGAACTGAATCCTTTAGAATGATTCACTCCTTTTCTTACATTTACTCTTTAGAAAGATTCTATCGGCTCTTTCTTTAAAATAGAATCCCTTGGAAATGTTCTATAAGCCGCCGTATTTTTAGAGTAGAATCCTTTGGAAAGATTCTTTATCGACCCTTTTTTTAGAATATAAGCCTTTGGAAAGGATATGTTACTCATTTTTGTAGAATAGAATACTTTGGAAAGATTCTATCGAAACTTTGTTTAGAAGAGAGTCCTTTGGAAAGATTCTATCAGCGCCCTTTTTAGAATATAAGCCTTTGAAAGGATTTTATCGGCTTTCTTTAGAATTGAATCCTTTGGAAAGATTCTATAGGCCCTTTCTTTAGAATATAATCCTTCAGAAACATTCTATCCATCCTCTTTTAAGAATAATCCTTTGGAAACGTTCTATAGGTCCTCTTTTTAGAAGAATCCTTTGGGGAAGATTCTATAACTAATTTCTGTAGAATAGAATACTTTAAAAAGATTCTATTACGCATTTCCGCATAATAGAATACTTTGGAAATATTATATTGGCCAAGAAGATTAAAATTGGTTAGAAGTCATTCAGGGAAGATATCAAGGTGGAATTGTACAAGTGAACCCCTCAGAGGATTAAGTTGAAACATTTATATTTCAGCATTCTCTATTTATAGGCATATGCATACACTCATGAGCATAAAATCGTTAGGTCTAAAGATCTAAAAATATGTTTGCTCTTATTTTCTAACCACTACTATAAAAATCATATAAGTCAATCAACCCATACCGAATGTTTACAGAAGATGATTATATATATTTTAGACTCCTATCATGACTAAAGAAAGCAAAATAAAATCCTCGTAAATTTCATTTTAAAATGATTACTCTTTTACTACTTTCTAAATTTGTCGCCAGAAATATATTTTAATACAGAATAGAATTATTTACAATTTTAACTTTATTTCTACCCGCAGATTGATTATTCCATGAATTTAATCAAGAAAATGAGTTTATAACATTTTCAGAGGTTTTACTTACTTACTTTTCGAAAATATTAATTTAAGTATCGTATATAACTTGAATGTATGTTAGGCCACGTGACATCTAAAGCTTTCGTAAGTAATTGAAATCGCAAATTTGGATGACTTTGAAAACCTTACAATTTTAGAAATGTAAGATAAAATCAAACATATATTTACTATTATGAAGAATAAAGTGTAGTGTTTATCAAAACTTTTGATTGACAATTAAGTTCTCAGTATCAATAATTGTAGGCATTATCAATTTTTCAGTTCTCAAAAAAATATACATATAATTAAATTATTACATTTGATGGTTTAATAACTTAATGAAGCCTTAATTACGATATCAATATATTTAATTCTACTGTCTTTTATTTTAACTTTACTCTGAAAAATTATGTATTGTGTAAAATAAGAACATTTAATTTCTAAAGTGGCATTATTAACTATGGTAACACCATACATAATAAACTACTTCCAATTATTTGAAAATAAATACATCAGCAGCTACTCTAATCAGATAACAGACAGATTACTAGATGGAGATATATTTATATTCAAGTAATTATTCAATACCCTTGCATCGTAATTATGTAATTAAAATAACCTAATAACACATAAAAACTTACATTTAGCAACGTGTTGATAGTTCATCGAATTGACTAATTTTCATTAAAGATTGCTACCCAATTATAATACCTTTTCTTATTTTATCTTTAATATAATACATTGATCTTTTAATTAAATACATAGGTAGCGTTTAAACCATTTTAAAGAAACGAGTCCCCTGAAACTATTGAGAATCCTAATGATCAAAATACATGCGCCTTCAAATATCATACACATTGTAACAAAATTATTCATTATTATATGTTTACTGAAAATTAACTTCATTTAGGAATACTTGAAATGAGAGAATCATAATAATTATTAACGTCATTCGGAAGTTTTGCTTTAAGTTATCTGAATTTGAAATTTAATTGATTTTATGACCCTTAAATATGCGAGCATCATTAGAAGCCCAATAGGAAACAAATAATTTCAGTCGTTTAGTCGTTCTAATAAATCAGAATAAATTGCACGTTTGATTTTAATAAGTTGTACTTACGAAAGTCAATTATCCCATGAAAATCATTAAAACGCAATTTAGTTATAATTGCTGTTTTTGTAAGCTTTGATCTGAATAGAAAACTTTTTATTCGTGATTCTTATCTAGCTTTGATACTTTCACAAAAGAACATTTGCTTGAAATATTCGTAACAATGTCCACCTTTTATCTTTAACGAATGTAATTCAAACCAATATGGACATATACAATATGGTTTTGGCTTGTTGCTCTACCGTCATTTTTTGCCCCACGAGAATGTATTAGACTGATACCTAGAGCATAAAGATATATTATATGGATGTACAAATTGTCTATATAGATTACAATTGTGGTTTAAAGGTACGGTAATTTTAAATTGGAAACTCAATCGTAGAAATAGTGGGAAAAAATTAATGTGCAAACTCATTACCATCAAGAAAGAAGTGTTATAACTGAGATAAATAGGTAAATAGTTGAATTAACGTCGCACAGGAGCAACACAACGAGCTATTAGTGACGGTCGGAAATCAATCCCGAAGGGAAAAACCCGAGGTCCACAACTGGTCATTTTGAACCACGGTCAGATGACCAGGTCAACACTTCAAATGGCAAAACTCTCCAAATTTCACACGACGCTCACTTCAAGACATTTGGGGTCATTTGGTTAAGGTGGTGAGGATATTTGACTTGGGGACAGGTTTAACATACACCAGCCTTATCCTGTACACGACGGTCATCAGTTCGATTGAGCTTCTGACCCGCAACCCTCTGAAAGTTGCTAAACCTTTACTCTTCCAACCGGTTTACCGCGGCCCATTAATTTCAATAATGCATACACAATCATAACTTTAAAGTCAAAGTTACGGTACATTTAGTTAGACATTTTGAGGAAGAAAAAGCATATTGTTCAGTTCCAAAATTAAAATTTTAAGGTTTGTTTTAGGTTTGTGACATTAGTCATTAGTTACGTACGAGAGCATTAGACGTGGAATAAGATATTCTTTCATTAAGATTGCCTCATAAAAGAAAAGCTATTATACGTTGTAACATTGAATGCAATAAAAGAGTGCCTTGATCAGCTTATGAATTAATCCAGTCTTTTTTATGTAGTTGTTTTATTTTGGTGCTGAAAGAATTAAATATAACTTCAGGCAAGGATTAACGGTTGATTAGAAAACACAAGTTTTAGAACTAGAGAAGATAAAACACCTAATGGAAATTTAAGCTTACATGTTTTTTTGTAAAAGAACAAGCGGAACAAAAAAATGGAGATAACAGCTTATTGAAAACTAAATCCAAATCGTGCTCTTGTATAACATGTGAGACCAAAAGAAAATCAAAATTTGTCCATTTAATATTTTCTATTCTAACAAATTTTAATTACTAATTATAAGACAAATTTTTATGAATCAAACTCCTACATTTTTCATTTAGAACGGAAAATGTGAAAGTCAGGCTTTTTCATTCCAAATGAACAATAAAAGGCATTTACGAGACTAACAATAAGCACATATTAGGGAAGGAATTCAAGATAAATTTTTAAATGAGTTTCAAAAGTAATTAAAAATGTGAAGAAAACTACAAATTCTATTTATGAAACAATAGTTTAATTATTTATGTTTCTTAATTTGTTCCTATGCATAGGTAAAATTTGAACATGTATGAAATAATTATAAGATACACAAAAAATATACGAGAAATATTTGGTTCTTTATCTGATACTAGTAGAATTACCCGGTGTTGCTCGGGTTGAATTAATTAAATGTTGATTGAAAAGTGATCACACCAATCACTTTTCTTTCATAAAAGAATGCAAGCATCAATTAAGTGTACGGAAAATAATTTCTTGACATCGCTTTAACTTTTTCATAGCTTCTACAATTTACTTCGGACGCAAGTATGTATACATAATATATCCATCCATATAATCCATTTCATATCCATCGCACTTCTGCGTAACATAAACTACAAAGTTCTTTTCTAAGGTGACTACTACAGAAGATTTAGAGTTTTGGAGTGATTACGAATATCCCCGTACGTTCATTTTCAGTAAAAATGACGACTTTTTGGCTTAGTCTTGCACTTAGTATTTTCTTATGTAAGGAGCTCGGTTTTCTTGAAGGAGATCAGCATTGGCATGATACCCTTGTTGATGTAGCAGAAACAAATGCCAAGTCGTTTGCGAGTGTTGTTTGCTATAATATATGGGTTCGGGGAGGTTGAAAATGTTTCTGAACTTTGGACTCAACATAAAAACTCCATGTGTGAAGACTTGGTACACAGATACTACGAAGAAACTGGGCCTCAGTATGATTTTGCTGAAATCAATGAACTTATCAAAGCTTACGGTTTCAGTCTGGAGAAGCTTAATTACCATGTTTAACTTTTCCTATTGAAATGTTTCTATCTTTCTGGAATGTTTCACAGGAGCAAACCAAAGCTCGAATAAACATGGAAAAGCTGAACGCTGAACAAAGATTAGTTGTTGAAACCGTACTAAATGCAATATATGCAGATCAAGACAATCTTCCGAAACGTTTTTTAGACGGACACCTGCAGGAACAGGGAAAACTTTTGAGTATTCAACATTGTTGCACGCAATCAGAGGAAGAGGGACACCTGTTGCATCAACTGGAATAGCAGCCACTTTATTAGATGGGGGAGAACCGCTCACTCGATTTTAAAATTCCTCTCATTCTGAATGGAAATTCAACGTGTAATTTGAAACCCAATATACCAGAAGCAAAAGTAATATTGGAAACTAAACTCGTATTATGGGATGAAGCTCCCATGACACATGTGCATGCCTTTTTAGCTGTTGACCGATTTCTTCAAGACTTATCAAATTGTCATGAACAGTTTGTTTGAAAAGTTGTTTTACTGGAGAGATTTCCGATAAATATTATCTGATATTAAGAGGGTCACGCTCTTTGACCGTTGCAAGTTGCAGGAAAAACAAACTTTGGTCTAAATTTCACGTTCTGCATCTTAAAAAATATATGCGTGCTCTTGGTACTGAAGAGAGTTTTTATGTTAGCTCCTTGAAACTGGAGAATACAAATATGGACACAAAGTTAAATTGCCCTCAATATGCTATCCTCCTATCCAAGACCCTGTTCGACAATTATACAATGATGTAGATTTAACAAAAGTCACACCTCAACAGCTTAAAGGGCGAGCCATTCTTACAGTTACTAATGAATTGTCCATTGAAATCAATCAAGTTTTAAATTCTATGTCTGGATCTAAAGTCATTAATGAAAGTGTAGATAAAATCATAACTAATGATCCTCAAGATCAACTTGCATACCAAGAGGAATTCCTAAATAGTTTAACGCCAACAAGCATGACACCACATAAACTAAAAATTAAGCAAGGGCCATAATAATGTTACTTAGAAATTTAGCTGCTTCTAAGGGTTTGTGCAATGGCACAAGACTTATAATTTCTAACTTGCAACGAAATATCATTGAAGCAAAATTAATTGATGACAATGTTAATGAAACAACCCTCATACCTCGAATACAGCTCATTCCCTCAGATGCTAATACGACTTTTAAGTTTAAGCGTAAACAGTTTCCTATTCGATTAGCTTTTGCGATGACAATTAATAAATCTCAGGGACAAACTTTTGAAAAAATATGTTTAGCTTTATCAAAGCCAGTTTTTAGTCATGGCCAATTATATGTTGGTCTATCTAGAGTGCGTTCTTTTGACTCGGTATCTTTTGTGTCTCCAACTTCTGAAATATACAATTGTGTTTATAGAGAAATTCTAGAAAGAGAATAACAGCATAAAATTTGTTATACTCGGTTCTATGTACCCCCACATACCTCATTCAAAGATGAAATTCGTAGTGTGATTTGGGCTGTGTACATAGGTTCACATTAATGATATATTAGAATAAAATAATTACTCGGTTATGCTGTATCCCCACTCCTACATGCAAAGATGAAATCTGTACCATTAGGGGTGATGTGTATATAGATTCAGATTACAGAATTTATATTATTTACTGTGTTAATTAGACCTTAATTTTGACTTTTAGTAAGTTTTTGTTTTATTTTGTATCATTCGAACATATTAACTCGGGTTGTTATGCTAAAATTCAGCTGTTTTGTGAACTCTTACACGGCTAGTTTCTAATATTACGCCACATAAAATGTATGTTTCAAAAAATTAATTAAAGTTGGGTGATAGTTGTTTTGAAAATTTTTACATAAAACCAAAATATTCAATAAAAAGATACTTTATGAAAAATGGAAGTATGAAATAGGGCAAATATACAGCTTTATGATGCTATGAGAGGCATTTTCTTTCAGGTTAAATGTCGATGATTGTATTGTTTCTGCGATGGGACGTATTTCCTGTACTTAATTCGAGCTTGACGTTACTTGGCCTGTCTGTCATGCGATTTAATCACGTCACCAATAGATATTTCAAAGAATAAATTCATAATTGATATATGATAGTTTATTGGCCAACGCCAATTAGATTAGACACCAAACGCCATTATAACGGCAATAAAATACCGTTTATCATAAATTACCAAAAAACTCATAAGTAATGTAAGTATAACAACTATTCGTTACCTAATTTTTATTAGATAGAATAACTATAGCTATTTGATTGTCTGTAAGATCATTAGACATAGATTTTTATATTTCCTTTAATACATTTCCCCTTTCGTTGTACCCAGGCAACGGTTCATTGACCATCAACCTTTGGTAACCTTATCTCCAATATCGTTGAAAATTAAGCTCAGAAGTATTATTGCAGCATTTTCCTATGATCAAGACCATTTGAAATATCTACATTCGGGTGCATATTTCGTTAAAATTCCTGAGCCGTAATTTGCAGAGTACATATTTGTCACATTGTATCCATCGTTTGCCAAAACAGTTTTCTTTGGACAAGTTCAGTAAAATTTTTATTGTTATCTATTATTTTTACAATGATTGTGTAAAGGTTTGGGGTTTCGTAAATGGATGGAAGAGCTATTTCTTTCACTCGATGTTCCAGGCTTGACAAGTTCCACTGATCAATCTCATTGATTGCGCTGACCTAGTTTGATCCACGTGCAATTGTAATTTACACACACAAAGTAAATCGGTCTCAGATCTATTCATTTTGATTAAATAATCAACTTTAATATCTCTTAAACTATATATTTACTAAGCTCCAACTTACAAAAAGGTTGCATTAGTATTCGAAAACCAATTAAATTATTTTAATTAACGGAACAGGAGAACGAACGTCTTGCTCGTGATTGTGAGTGGGAGACTGAAAGGTGAAAAAGGTGAAGATCGTAACGTAGATCGCAAATGGTATTAGTGATATAAAGAGTGGGATATCAACACAGCGTCAGTTCTACGAGAGTTTGGTGATGACTAATAGAAGGCTCTACAATATCCACCACTCGTTGATGTCTCAAGTCTAATCGCGCTGTTTTTCACACCGGAAGCACCACCGGTACTCATTACTTTCCCACGCAGACGAATCATCCTGAGTCATGAGGGAAGGAATATCCGAGCTTCACAGATTGCATCGTCATGAAAGCAGCTCTAAGAACCAAGTCCGTTCCTGATGAGGAGCTTCACCATGTGCAATCCTCAGTAAGCCGCCCTCTCTTAACGGAAATATTTCATTTTCCAACGGAACTCCCTTCATAGAGTATAAAATGGAAAATAATTTGAAGGCCACGTCTTCTTTCTTTTGGTTCCTAAATGCCGTAACGTCAAATCAGAATTGCCTCCAATGATTTTTTCGAAGTCTTGACGAGTTCATTCATATACTTTAACTGTAATGTAAAAGCCCTCGATTTCCTGTGATCACTATCTTTGGCATGAGTTTTTGGTAGATTTAAAAGCTACCAAAAACACACAGAACACCCATCATTGCGAGAAGGATTCCAGTCCCTTGGGCTCTCCTTAAAACACCCATGCCCTTTATGATTTTGAATAGATTGATGCAAATTAAAAACAAAATGTTGAGATTAAAAACATATTTTATTTACAATCCAAAGTACACAAAGACCGACAATTTTTCATATTAAAAATGTTGGCAAATTTACTGCTGGGCATGTTCATCTAAAGTTGAAAGCATTCGTGCACACACAACGCAAAGAAAAGGAATCAAACCTGCGCCACCTACAACTCGCAAGTTGTTAGCGCAGTGAGCACACACACTGAGCTACACCGGTCCTCTAGTATGTGTTTTTGCATCGAAGTAGATAAAAAAACCAAGCCACTTTGTGATGGTCAAAAATAAACATGCCTTAGAGTGGATCCCTTTTGCAGTTACCCCATCAACCTAGATCCATTTTACCTCTACGTGCCATCAATAGGCTGATATGTTCGTCTGTAAGGACTAAGATATTTTCAATCTATAAAGGGATGAGTATAGAAAAGAACAGGTATATTGTACAGAAAAAAGTCAGTATCCTTAGTTCCTTACTCAGAGCCAGAGCTGTTCCAGCCGCTTGCTTTCGATTTCTGACCGAATATGATTGCCTCCAAAGACACTTGCATCGTATTGGCGTAGCAATATCAGCTACCTGCTCTCTTTCCGAACTGGACGAAATGACCAAAGATCCCCTCAAGAACTGTCCTAAAGTTCCTGACAATACAGTTTCAAATACTGTAGTGTTTAATCCCTGCTTGTGGTTGTCTCGACGAGGTACATCATCATTACCAAAACTGAACAGATCTTGGTGGATGAGATATCGCGTCATTAGAAAAAAACCTCACCAGAATTTGGTCTCTTCATCATAAAAAATCTCCAATGTCTTGTTAGCGAGGTATCAAGTCATTAACAAAATTTGTCAGATGGTGATGGACTAGATATTTCGTCATTTGCAGCTTGTCGGATCTTGATGGACGATGTATCTTGCCATTAGTAGAATTTGTCACATCTTGATGGCCGAGATATCTTGTCATTAGTAGAATTTGTCACATCTTGATGGACAAGATATCTTGTCATTAGTAGAATTTATCACATCTTGATGGACTAGATATCTTGCCATTAGTAGAATTTATCACATCTTGAAGGACGAGATATCTTGCCATTAGTAGAATTTATTACATCTTGATGGACGAGATATCTTGCCATTAGTAGAATTTGTCACATCTTGATGGACGAGATATCTTGCCATTAGTAGAATTTATCACACCTTGATGGACGAGATATCTTGCCATTAGTAGAATTTGTCACATCTTGATGGACGAGATATCTTGCCATTAGTAGAATTTGTCACATCTTGATGGACGAGATATCTTGCCATTAGTAGAATTTGTCACATCTTGATGGACGAGATATCTTGCCATTAGTAGAATTTATCACATCTTGATGGACGAGATATCTTGCCATTAGTAGAATTTATCACATCTTGATGGACGAGATATCTTGCCATTAGTAGAATTTATCACATCTTGATGGACGAGATATCTTGTCATTAGTAGAATTTGTCACATCTTGATGGACGAGATATCTTGCCATTAGTAGAATTTATCACATCTTGATGGACGAGATATCCTGCCATTAGTAGAATTTATCACATCTTGATGGACGAGATATCTTGTCATTAGTAGAATTTATCACATCTTGATGGACGAGATATCTTGTCATTAGTAGAATTTGTCACATCTTGATGGACGAGATATCTTGTCATTAGTAGAATTTGTCACATCTTGATGGACGAGATATCTTGTCATTAGTAGAATTTGTCACATCTTGATGGACGAGATATCTTGCCATTAGTAGAATTTGTCACATCTTGATGGACTAGATATCTTGCCATTAGTAGAATTTGTCACATCTTGATGGACTAGATATCTCGTCGTTAGCAGAATTTATGTGGCCTTGATGGACGAGATATCTCGTTGAAACCTCTTGGAGGGTAAAAACATATTTATCACTTTAGGCCTCTATTGAGCTGCTCGTCTAAAGATGGCCGAGATCGGAGACGAGCATAGGATAAAAAAACAAATGTTTGTTCTGGTTTTTTTCGTGTTTGCACTTCAAAGAACCAAGCGGATGTTTCCGTAAATAAAACCCTTTAAGGAATCGCAGGCATCACGTAACTGATACCCAGAACAACAAACAACTGCACACTGCACAATAAATTGTTGCACACACAGCCACATATAAAACAGTATTTTTCGCGTCACTCATTCCAAAAGGGAAGGGGCTCACAAACCCAATTTAATCGCAACCCTCCCCCTTAAGAAACACAGGCGCGAAAGCAGCTTGCGAAGCAATACCTTTCTAGCCGGAGGGCGACGGCACTAACATTTCTTCACGGCAGCGATTTTTCCGTTTCATTTTATGCAAAAATAAGCCTGATCGACCTAAATCCCGAAGTCGAGAGGGAAAAATATGAAAGGAAAGGAAAACCGGAATCCCTTTTATGCAAAAGAAATGCCCATTTTCTCCCCCTTCCTCTCCCCGAGAATGAATCTTCCCTATTCGAGGAAGACAGTCAAAACAAAAAGCGAAATCTATAATCTTCATTTTCAACAGTCCGCGGCTGTTTTATCTTTGGGAATGGTTCTTTTGACTTATGCAAACTACGATCCATCTGTCTTCTAATCTACATAAATAAAGTATAAAGAGAGGTACGGAGAAAAAACGACGTTTTATAAGAAAAATATTTAAAAAAAGCGACGAAAGAGATCTGGAAACGCGAGAGGGAAAAGAATTAAAACGGTGGAACAGTCGTATCTTGGAATCCGCTGTATTAGCAATCTTATTCTCGCTCTTTTGGGGGAACTTTCTTATTAGTTATATACCAGATGAAATATGTTTCCTATTTCTATTTTGATATCTGACACTTTTTCAAACGATAAATAATTATTTTTCTAAAATGTGAGAAGGATTTATGTATTTGTTCATCATAAATCTTCGCTTTTAAAGAATTAGTATTATTCATATATTTGTTAAGATTAGTTCATTTTTTGGTCAAAAGGGTATTAAGACCGATATTCAGGAATAGGATCTCTAAGGGTTTTTACAAAAGCTAAAGCCATCAAAAGTATGGCAAAACTTTAATTGAAAGACAGGCAGATTCAGTAAATATGAATAGTTTTGATTCTCCTTAGGAACTGTATTTGATATTTAGTGCAGGTTGTTTGTTATGGGTTTTATCACGCAAGGACCAAAGACGAGCGAAGCTGCGCAAGATGATGTAAACTAGAAAAAATAAGTGAAATGTTAAAATATACTAATTAACAATATAAAAAGCATATTTAAAATCATATATGCAGCAGTACACCAGTGTTTTCTTCTCCCCAATCGGAACGAGGAATTATCAGTTGTTTCAAATGACGCATGTTCGTGCTCTCTTCTATGCATGGGCTCAGTTTGAAAGTGCTAGTGTCTGTTCTGTTAAGAAGGGAGTGAGCAATCGTTCTGTTCTTCGTTTGGAGATGTGTACCGTTTTCGGTTCTTGTCTTTAAATAAATAATGCGTTGCCCTGAGATTTGATTTGAGTTTTATATACACTTATGTCCAAAATTATCTTTACATGCATAAGATCACGGATTTCTCAGAAACTGTGAACTATAAATTTATGAATTTGTGTGAAATGATACAAAACATCATAGCACATAAATACAAAGGAAAAAAAATTAAGAGCACTGCATATGATATAAAACTGTAGCATGAAACAATAAAAATGGCAATAATATGTGACAAGGAGAGTTCAGAAAAAAAAGAATAACTCAGAAAAAAATTACGGCTGATGAATTTAATATGGAATGTGATCTCCTCTGACGTGTACACACATATCACAGCGTGTTTTAATGCTGGTAATAATGTTGTTAACCACAGTTTGAGGAATTAAGTTCCACTCCTCCAGCAATGCGGTCTTCAGTTCATTTACATCTCTAGGAGGATGTCTCCGTGTAACTGCTTTTCCAAGGTAGTCCCATAAGTTCTCTATCGGGTTCAGATCAGGAGATTTTGCGGGCCACGGTATTCGCTCAATGGCTTCACTTTCAAGGAATTCGTCAATGAGGTTTGCTCGATGTGGACGAGCATTATCGTCCATAAATAAAAAGTCAGATCCATATGCACCTCTGAAGTTTTACATAAGGTTCTAAGACCTCATCCCGATATCTCTGGCCGGTCATAGATCCGCTGTTGAAAACGTGTAGGAGCGTACGTCCATCGATCATTATTCCTCCCCATACCATCACACCTGCACTACCAAAACGGTCACGTTCCATAATGTTTGAGAAATCAGTAGAGAACATGGGTCCATTGGTGTTCACTCCAGTTCTGATGTACTTTGCACCAATTAAAGCTATCCCCCTTTTGTTTTGAAGACAGTGAAACACATACCCTTGGCTTTCTGGCATAAAGGCCTTTTTTCATTAAGCCTTCTGTATACAGTTTGCCGTGATACAACAGTTCCAGTGGCGGCTGCAACTTCTGAACTTAACTGCCAAGCATTAGACTTCCTGTTACGACGGGCAGTTATTGCCATATATAGATCTTGAGAAGCAGTTCTTATTCGTTTACGACCTTGTCCAGGTCTCCTTACAACAGTTCCAGAGTTCTGAAATTGTTTCCATAGCGTAGAGACTGTCGGTCTTGAAATATTCACACATCTCGCTGCTTCCATGACTGTCTGTCCTGTTTCTAACGGCCGATAATTCGCCACTTCACAAATGATATTTTGGAGCCGTAACAAACCGTTTTGAGTACTTACACACTGAAATCAAACGCAGTATTGCAGAAATTCACTCAGATATTCACTTTGCGCAAAGCGCTTCATTCACAGTCGGATGACGTAACGCCTTGATTTGCATATCAGAAACCGTTTGATCACTTTTGATTGGATAATGCTAATTAGGCTTGTCTTTCACATATTCTCTACAAAAATGGATTACATCGATTGGATATTTCATGGAATATCATTATTTTTGGATATGTAAAGATAAATAAATTTGGACATGAGTGTAGTTGGCTTGATAAGCTGCTAAATATATTTATTGTAAATATGATGCAGTTTAGATTACATGATGTATTTAGATAAGATAAAAGTTGCAGGATATAAAAGAAGTAATGGATGTAGGTTACCATCGGTAAAAACAAATTATGAAGGCTAAAAGTATAACTGGAGGAAATTGTGATAAGATGGGGTATTCCATCTTAGTCAACTATTAAATTCTAATGAAATGTAATTAAAACATGATTAATTATAACAATGGTAAAATGCAGCAGCGATGTAACAAGACAAAGAGTGATGTATATGGAATGACCCAACAAGTCTGATAAAATCGGTGATCAAGTATTAAAAAAGCGTCGATAAAAAGGTTTAAGACGTGTATAAGATGTTAAAATATGATTTATAGAGAGGCTCTTGGCAATTCTGTCATGATAGAGGATTCCTCGACCAATAAAAATCTATGCGTGACTCTATTTGGTGTAGGCAAATTATTTATTTTGTAAATGTTTGCATTTCATTGTGCTTCTTAACAAATTTTGTTAGTTTATGCAATGTCTTTTCACTCATATTTCTGTTTAATTTGCAAATTTTCATAACAATAACTCCTACCTACAACTTTAAGAACCTCATTAAGTCATTCAATATATTCAGTAAACAAATCTGCTTACAATTTTTCGTAAGCTAAGACATTTAAATTTCTTCATTCCTCAGCATGATGTAAAGAATTTTGAATATAGCTTGTTATATAGCATTTTTTTACTTAAAATAAAAAATTCAGTAAAATCCTTGTAAAAGTGTGGGCTTGGCATAATTTAAATTTTTTTGTAGCTAAGCCGATGTCCAATGTAGATGGTTACTAAATAGCAAAAATATTAGTTAATAACGGTTATGGTAAACATTTGCGATAATATTTATAATTAAATGCTAATATTAGCATCTTTTTTAACCTACAATAATTAACATTGGCATTTAATGAATAAATCGGAGAGCCTTAACAGTTAGAAATTGACGCTACTAGTTAGTTTAAACAGTAATGGTTTGAATTAATACTACAATTTGTTTTCCAAATTTCATAGTAGTTTTGTTATTTTGAAAGCTAATTTTTAACAGTTATCTAAAACTGTTAATACTTTCATTAACAGTTGTTAACTCTTAATTTGTAATAAAACTGTTGTTTTAACTGCTATCGGGATCTTTAATAGTTAGCCCGACTTAGACAATTTAGCGAACTTTGGTGATCACACCGTATACTAGGTATTAGTAGGATTTCTTTTAATTTTTTTGAAGAAAATGTTCATTAAGGGGACAATGGATTTTCAAAATCAATAAAATCGATCATAAAAACCATTTTTTTTATTTTAGCATTAAAAATTAATTTATATAAAATTCTGTGGATATGAAACGAATTTTTCAATTACGATTATTTTTGAGGGACTTTTATATAAATGAAGATAAAAAAAATATGGTAGATAAGTGTAGTAAGTCAACTTTTAAAAACACGTTTTTCTCCGATAGATATTTTGATATTTTTCTGATTTTGAAATGTTCCCTGCTCATCTGGATTTAAGTGATTTACTTGAATTTTTCTTTGCTAATCCTTGAAATATATTGTATATCCAAGTGTAAATGAAGAATTTGCGCTTCCAAACAATTTATATCAATTTATAGCAATAACTGCAAAAGTTTGTTTTGGAAATCCACTGTCCCCTTAACTGATCTGTATGACACCAAATCATAAACAGCTGTTTTTATCAGTGATACATAGATAATAATAAAAGGAAATTATCTGCTCCTCTCAAAAGGAAACAGTTTACTTTTACTTGCCATGGAAACTACACCTGTGGGGCTGCAACAGGCACAATCGCCATAAATCTATAACAATTTCAAAACAAAAAGTCAATTCCGTGACACTGGTGTAACGGCGGCTAGAGAAACGATCACCACCTCAACGTGGGAAAATGGAAAATCTTGTTGACTCAGGTGTCGAGAGGAAAAGCCCACACTCCATAACGACCACCCGAAAACATCTTAATGATTTCTTAACGACAACCAGCCAGCAGGGGTCGGAAATCGCTGTGGTTGCAAAACAAAGGGCAGGCGCCTTTCTGTCGCTCTCTTCGACATCTCGAGACCAAGAAGACAGAGATAAATGATGATGAGTTTCCGACAGGGTTTGATGGTCCCCTTTCAAGTCCGCCGTAGTCTGTCGTAAAAGTTGAGGGGAAAGACCAACGTGAGACAGCCAATCAAGAACGTGAGAAATCTTCAACACCCAATCCATCACCGACTAAAAGGCGGACCAGAAACGGAAAGGAGGAGTCGATAAGCACCCAAGATATAGAGAGATCACCAGAGGACGGGAGAGAGATCACGAGAGGAGGAGAGACGAGAGGAGAGACGGAGACAGAGGATCACAGAGGATCAGAGAGAAAGCTTGGAGAGAGGCGGTCAGCATAGACCGTTTTTGGAGCTTGAAGTGAATATCCGTTCACTGTTGTGCATTTATCCCACCTTGGGATCCTATACTCGCCGGAGTATTTTAGTGAGAAAGGCTCGACCGTAGCCGTAAAGGAGAACCCTCCTAGAGATCCGTGTAACTGCTCATCCTAGTAGTGATCCTGTCCGGAAAGACTGAGATTTCCTGCCTTGGAACTCTGTACTCATTCGAGTAAATTTTTGTTGAGAATAGGCTCACCCGTAGCCGTGCGTTAGACTTCCCCGAGCGAAATTGTGAGGCTCGCCAGCAGCCCTAAGCGCCTCGATAGAACTTTGGACCTTCCAAGGAACTAATATTAATGAACTTTACATTCATTTTCCGACTTTTTGTACAAATTGTAAAATAAACCAATTTAGTCCAGAATCGGATATTTTCAATGGTAACTAGTCTAGCTACCCGTGAAACAAGACGTTACACTGGTGTCGTAACACGTTGGTATGTGTATATACCATGTTTAATGTTCCCAGAGTTTGAAATCCAATAAATTGGGTGTAAATTATCAGACCCGCATATAGCATAGCATCTGCGCTAGAGTTTCTTAATTCTTTATATCTATTGATGTGCATGTGGACATATCTATCTGCTGCATTTGATAACTTACCTAAATCCATTTATGCTTAATATAACCATCAATAGCACGTTTTATACTATTCTTAAGTGCCCATTTACACTTAATCTAATCATCGATAGCTCGTCTGTGATACCTTATTTAAGTCCATTTAAACTTAATATATAAGCATCGATAGAACGTTTGATAATATACTTAAGTAATAATAATCCACTTATACTTAATATAAGCATCGATGCTCGTCTGATACTTCATTTAAGTCCATTTATACTTTATATAAACATCTCAATATAGCATACTTGATACCTCCAAATTAAATAAAATTAACCAAAAGTATAAGCATTATTTTGTACACTGCTTACTAGTTTAATTCTTATGTGCAATACGGTGCATAACGAAAAGTGAATACCTCAGTCATCTTTCCAAAAATAGTTTCTGAGTGTCCACTTTTGTAGAATCCCATTTAATTTTAAAAGATTATTCGGTTTCCTTTGACAGTATCTTATGTCTGAGAAAGCCTAGTTACTTTTCCTAGGACAAGGACCAGAGTTTCGAACCAGATACGCACCAACCTCTACTGTAGATAACTGAATGTTCAACGATATACAAGTAAAATTAGCTCATTTGATTTCTACAAAAGCATGGAAATCGATGTTCATAGTTTTGATAATGACTGACCAGAAAATATTAAACATCTTTGGAAGCACATTTTGAGTGGGCAAACCTTCTTTATTATAAAGCAAAAAAGTGTATTCTGGGACAATTTAAAAATCGAGAATTTCGAAGATATTCGAGAATAAAAAATACTTAAAACATTAAATCCTGACAATAATTCTTGCAAACTCTGAGACTTTCACACACATATATCCTTTCTGTGACTTGCACTGTTCTAGCCTTTTTTGACCTTTCTTGATAAATATAATCTTTCAAGCAATAGTTGTGGTTATTAAATCTTTATATGTGCTATGGATTCAATCCTAGAATTGGTTTCAACGATATCTCGTCCATCAAGATCTGATCAATTCTCCAACTGACGCAATACCTCGTCATCAAAATGATACCAATTTTTATGATGACGAGATTAAAATCTGGTCTGTCTTTTCTAATAACAAGATATCTTGTCCATCAAGATCTGAGTCAGCTTTGCTAATAACAAGATATCTCGTCCATCAATATCTGAGTCAGTTTTTCCAATGACAAGATACTTCCTCTAGACAGTCTCTAGGAGGGTTGAAGTAATACTACACTACTCAACAATCTCATGACGCAATTGGTTAACGAATAAAATGCAACATTTCACATTAATGTTTCAGAGATAATTCCCCTAAAAATGGAATTTTGTTGTCAATCATCTTTTCCTCACTTTCCCCTTTATGTGGTCCGCTATGTTCATAGTCTGATCCACAACACTCATAAATCTGTGCACCATTACTCTAAATTACATGATATCCATATCCTCACATAAATGCCAAACGAAAGCAAGACTAATCAACCGATAGAAAGAAAAATTCTCATTATATCAGTCAGTACGCTCTCAAAACCAAAAAATGGAGCGATGTTACCATTTTTTGTCCTTTCATTTTTTGTTACCATTGTTTTTGTCATTTTTTTGTCCTTCATTTTTTACCAATTCATCCTTTCTCACTCAATACCTTACCCCTTCTTCAAAGTAATACCCGTGGCCAGCTTTCTTCCCAATCTGATCTGTCGCACACACGAATCTGTATCACAATACTACAAACTACGCGACAACCCAATCCCCACAGAAACGTCGACCGAAAGCAAGCCTAATCAACCCACAGGAAGACCGTCTCATTCCTTGTCCGATCCCAAAAGCAGAAAATGGATTTTTGTTGTCCTTTTCTTCCTTAGCCAATAGGTTCTCTCTTCAAAAAATACCCGTAGCCAACTTTCTTCACAATCTGACCCCTAGCACTCAAATTTATGCACCACTGTTTTAAACTACATGGCATCTATATCCTCATAAATGTCAAGGGAAAGCACGCCTAATCAACCCATAGGAAAACCTCATTATATCAGTCAGCACGATCCCAAAACGAAAAAATTGAATGTTGTTAGATACTTTCTCACTCAACACACCTTACCCCCTCTTCAAAGTAATACCCAGGACCAACCTTCTTCCCAATTTGACCCCCGCACACATGAAGCTGTTTCACAATACCCCAAACTACGAGGCAACCCAATCACCACAGAAACGTCGAACGAAAGCGAGCCTAATCAACCCACAGAAAGGCCTTCTCATTCCTCCAGTCATTCCGATCCCAAAACGAGACCCACTGCCATGAATACCCCGTCCTCCCGCTAACCCCAAACCCCCCAGAATCCCCCAATCAGACGCCGGACACTTAGTTGGCCGGAGCACCTCCCCTCCGGTTTGTCTAAACTTCCCCTTAATGGCCGAGGACCATGCACCCAAGCCCCCAATTGGAAGGGAGTCACGTATTTGCAAAGCCTTAAATTTATGCAACTCAAACATAATGAATATATCGACGGGGACTGGGGCGGAGGTCAGCCTTGTGCTTAATGCCTCGTGTATCGCGCTGAGCTCAACAAACGCTGTAAATTAGCTTAAATTAATGCTGGAGGTTGGGGGTGTTTTGTGATGGAAGCCCCCTCTCTCGACTGGAGTTTGGAAGTGACGAAGCGCGGGTATCAATACGTAATGCGAAGCCGTTTGTTGGGGTGGTTTCGGAAATGCCGGATGGGGTTTTCTGTGAGAGGAATCAACAGATCTCATCGGCAGTTGGGTTTTGGTGGGACAGTGGAATGATACGTCGTTGCAATGCAATTTCATGAGATCAGTCGTTGGTATAAACTTTCTGCCTATGAATTATATTTTAGTTCATTTTTCAATAACGCTTGACTAATTGACCAGTAACCTTCCAAATGGTTTCGAAGAGATCTGACCAATTTTATTAATGACGAGATATCTCGTCGTATTGATATTACCGAATTTTTGAAAATGACAAGATTAAGATAGGATCAATTTATTTTCAAATGACGAGATATCTTGTCCATCAAGATCTGGCCAGTTTTTTTCTAATGAAAGATGCCCTGACAACCACCAGGAGGATTAATCATTGTGGAACAACAAGGAAGGGTTCGTGAACCAATATACGTTTCCGTGATAAACCACAGGGATAGGTTCAAGTTTCACCTTGAACACATATCACACATTCGAAACACAACCGGTTTATAGAAAATCCACATTCATTCCAGCGGAAAAATATTCATATCTTACCATTCGAACCAGGAACCTTTTGATCCAGTAACAGACCGATTGGTCGTTCTGGTTCACATAAATTGACTAATTCTTTTATTCCTTTAAGCATAAAATAAAACGCAAAACATTACTTTACAAAACGGCATGTCTATTAAAGTTAATGAAATAACTGCTGTTTTGTATGTTACCATTATAGCTCGAAAGCCGTTAATGTGCACATTACCTAGATAATCTTCAGATTAGCTTATTTACTCCGTTAAAGTGCAGAATCATCTACAAAATAAGAGTCTTCCGCACTTTACCTAGGTAATGTGGACATTAACGGCTTTCGAATCGTTAAAGTGCAAGTTTTTTCTCTAATTGATTCTTTGTATTACACTTTGTTCATTGATTGATTCTATCAACTATTCTGTTGATTGATTCTATTAACTATTCTGTTGATTGATTGATTCTATCAACTTGATTTTTTGATACGAAAAATAAATAAATAACATGCTTCAACAATTGTCAATATATTTTATTTATATCTACTGATTATTATATGAAATTACTTATCGTTTTATGGGATAAAAGTATAGCGTGTTTTCAATTAGTAGTATCTAGTATTACTGAGTTGTATTGACTATTAATCTAAGCGTACAAATAAGATCTTTGCTCGAACAAAGCTGTTCTTCGAGCAATGATCTTATTTTCATTTTAACGAGTGCCTAGTAGGTAATGTGCAGATTATCTACTACGTGATCTGAAGATTACCTAGGTAATTTGAGAAATGAAACAATTTTCCGCACTTAAACGGATCGGCGTAGTTAATCTGCACATTACCTAGGTAATCTGCCGATTACCTGATTTCCGCACTTTAGCGGTAACATATACATACTATATTTGACTAGAGTAATTTATACAATAAGTTGCACCGTATGACAATTGACGAATGAAATAAATTTCATAAACTGTAGCGTGTGCATATATTATACTTAATTTCAAAGGAAATTAATTAATTAATTAATTTATTTATTAATCTCATTTATACTGCCTCATTTTTGCATTAATCATCGGGATGCAGTGGTTAAGTTTCCGACTTCGGTTCATGACCAATTACTGACAAAATAAATTTTAAGATGCGTGTGTTTGGTCACTTATTTCCTAATTTTTTTTATTTTTAGTTCACTATATTTTTCTGTGACCAACATGTTCTTGAGCATTTTACTTCTATTATCGGTATTGCCATATTGAACTCATAATGGCAGATTAATAAACATATTTATAAGCAATAATATACCCAAAATGCAATTAATAGAATAGACAGGCAATTTGTTCAACAGGATTAAAGAAAGTCAGTAATTTATACTCCTCTGCTTCTGCACATAAATTTGAAGCATCAAATAAGCTCAATCGTCTGTTGAGAAGTGTTAAAAATTGTCCAAGAGCATTCACAGTAACCCCGAATGTTTACTGAGCACATATCATTAGGTGAGCATTTCAAATAAACTCCTGGACCCGATGTAGCCTGGTTGGAAAAGTAGCAGACTAGCAGCAGGAGGATTTCGAGTTCGAAACTCGATCCAACTAAAGACCGTATTGTAAGTGGTGCTCGTAAAATCTTTCGTGGCCTCAAATGTCCTCACGTAGGCGTGGTGAGGAAGTTTAGAGAGTGGGCTGACAGCTCATGTGTTGACTTCGTTACCTGACCGTGGTTCAAAATTACCAGTTGTTGTCCATAGGATTGATCCCGGAACCTCACTAATAGCCCGTACTGTTGCTCCAGTGTAACGTTAATTCAACTAACTGACCAAACACACACCTATTAGTAGTATTGTAGTAGGGTCACAGTAATTGATGGAAATGTAGACTGTCTACGTCCATATAATGCTCCCTAAAGCATTCTGAGAATATATCCATTTGGATACCCTGTCTTTATCGTTTCGATGCAATTGAGTGCATATCTTAAATACATATACAATCGCATTTGAGATTCAACAACTGTCTGGCAAAGCGCGCAGTGGATAAACAGACATCCTGGTTTTGGAAACAGATACTTTTGTTCTCCATCCAAATAACAAAATAAACATAAAACTTAAGTGAGCAATTTGCCTATCCAACAGTAAGAACAGTACGCGTTATAGAATTCGCGATCGAGTTATTCAGCCAGCTTCAGCAAAGACTGACGGTTGTGCGTAGATGTATGGTAATAGAAGTTGATATCGCATATTTACATAACTTCAACCAATTACAATAGATGGTGTACATTTTATAAGCAAAATAATGAATTAACTGTATATCATATGGTCTTATATGTAAAGTAGAAATTCTATCTGAAGCAACAAACTCTCTGGGGCTCTGGCGACGTGAAGTTTGCAGATTATTGTCTAATTCCTAGGTGAACGCAATCCTTTTCAGCTCAGTACGTCGTTCCCTTAAAGCCATGGAAGTAAAATTTAATATAGAACATTAGGCAAGAGAGACCAATGTTTAATCAAACTCGCATCAACACAAAACGACGTTAATTTGTCTCGAGTCGAGCTAACGGAAGAGATAAAAACCCCAAGCAGGTGACGTAGAATCCCAAGCAGGTGACGTAGAACCCCAAGCAGGTGACGTAGAACCCCAAGCAGGTGACGTAGAACCCCAAGCAGGTGACGTAGAACCCCAAGCAGATGACGTAGAACCCCAAACAGGTGACGTTAGGCAAGAGACCAATTTTTAATCGAACTCGCATCAACACAAAACGACGTTAATTTGTCTCGAGTCGAGCTAACGGTAGAGATAAAAAACCCAAGCAGGTGACATAGGCAATTCTAAAAAACTGCTAGAAGCAACAAAACTTTTGAGGAAACAGAGCACGCGACTTGGTTTGTCTGCAGCAGCAAACACTCAGGCGAAACCGGGGAATAAAGCAAGAACGACATAAAACAACCGTATTGATATTCATCATTTATAATTTTCAGACTTTAAATCCATATGCGTATAAGTTTGATCAAGTTATACTAACCTGGCTAGTGGATTTTATTATTTTTTCAATTTCCTCTCCAATACATTCTATTGCTCAATTTAATTATTTTCGTCAAATCGGGCCTTCAGCGTAACGACAAATAATTTGCCGCTCCGCGGTAACCCAGTTAGTAGAGTCGAGGATTAACAACCGAAGTGTTGCATGCTCGAGACTCGATCCAACCATGGGGGGGGGGGGCGCGCTAAATATGTAGAACCCTCAAATGTCCTCACATAGGCGTGGTGTGGGTGGAGAGTGGGGTCCCAGCTCAGGCTTTGGCCTCATCACCTGACCGTGATTCAAAATGGCGAAATGTCCTAGGATTTACCATTGGGATGGATCCCGGACCACCACCAATAGCCCGTTGCGTTTTTCTAAAGTGCGAAGTAAATTCAACTACCTACCTACTAGGTATTTCACGAATACATCAAAACCCCCGTGGTGGTTGTCACAACACGAGGCATCTCCTTATAAAAAGAAAACTAACCAGTTTTTTTTGGACGATATATCTCATCATTAGACGAAAACTGATCAGATCTTGATCTTCTAACCATCGATAAATCATTTATGCCTTGACGAGATATTGATTAGCAGAATTGGTCAGAAATTGATAGACGAGATATTTCGTTGCAACTACTTGGAAGGTTAAAAAATGCGTACTAGGTATCACAATTCAGAAATAGAGTAATATCTTTACAGAAACCAAACCCTTATGCATGATAAAACAATCATACAAAGTTATCTTTACAAATTAAATAGACACATTCAATAGCAATAACATTTGAACAGCAATTTCTATCGAATTAATTCCCTCGACATTTGAAATAAAAAAAGACCATAAAAAGACTGGTATAACCAAACCGTTCTTACGACGGAACCCGATTTCATCTAATATTTCAATGAATCCTCTTAAAATAAATAGCCCTTATACTGAGACTTAATCTCAATATCAAAGGGATTTAGCCATGTAATTGGATATATATACTTCTTGAATATCTCATCCAATCATTTTCTTCATCCGATACCACCCGATATCCGATCTGCATTACGGCGTACAATATCGAGTAAACAAGATTGCTAGGAGACAAAGAGGATTAATCACGTAGCTGGATAACGAAAATATTTATACATGAATAGTTTATCATTTCGAGTGGAATAAACAACGAAAAGAAACCAGGCGTTCCTTGACATTCATGGTAAAATGGGGGGAGGAGCTAAAAACAATTTGAATTTCTGAACAGTCGCCTGAATTTTGAATGGTACAGTGTGGCTTTTAAACATCATTTATTTAAATTGTAGGAATTTGCCGATTGCTTCGAATGAGATCGTTTGAAAACAAGGAAACACACAACGTATTTGAATATTATAAATTTAAATTGTTATCGATATGAATTTAAATTGTGTCTTTCATTCTACAAAACACCGAAACGAGTGAAGTTGATGTTTACAATATCGATTTCACCACGGTTTCTGCTCTATGGACTCGTTCTTTGTTTTATTAAACTTCAGATATATCAAAAGAGTAGGATAGTACTATGAAATATGAGAGAGAGAGAATTAGCTCTTCTGGTGATTGTCTCGACGAGGTATCTCGTCATTAGCAAAATAATCAAGATCTTGATGGACAAGATATTTCGTCATTAGAAGAAAACTGATCAGATCTTCATCTCGCCATTATGTCTCGTCTCATCATCAAATCATGATCCCATAATCAAAATTGGCAATATTTTGATGACGAGATATCTCGGCATTAGCAAAGTTGGTAAAATCTTGATGGACGAGATATCTCGTCGAAACCACTTGGAGGGTTAACCCTCAGAGCGTCGTGAGATTGTGCGAGTAGTACTATATTGCTTTCATCCTACAACACACATGATTAATAGATACATCTATTGGTTCAAAGAAGGCTTAGGATTCTATTGGTCTGAAACGGATTAGGACAGCGGAATTATACTTTCATGGCCCTCAGAGAATTAAAACAGAAATACAGTAGAGTTCAGTTTTTAAAAGAAACCAAAATATGTGATTCAAATTACCAGTTGTGATGCTTTAAATAAAAGGTAATGAAAAAATCCGTTTTGAGTTTCCCCTTTGTATACCTAATTAAAACCTTCAGTAAAGAGCATGTGTATAGTGTAAAAATGCCTTTTAATAAAAACTAAAGAGTTAGTTAGTTTAAGTTTCATAAATAACTTTTGTTTTAAAAATTGCACAAATTCAAAGGCTGATTGAATAATTTCATAATTATATAATCTTCTCTACGATCAGTCTCAAATAAAGACTCAAAACTAAATCCTAATATATTTACACTGCATATGTTAAGAAATGCGTGAGCAAAACAAGTGCATATCATTATATCTTTAGTATCAAGGTTTTACTAAAGGCTACACACTAATGGAATTACTACTATACGCTATGAACTATATTATATGTACTAGAATTTTATCGATTTTAAGTTTACTTCAATTACTTATAGAAGTACCGAAATCCTTAGACTTTTGCACTTATTAAAATTAGAATAAAAACATTTCAAGCAAGATTAATGTAATAAAATTGTTTTAAAGATTATAAGGAAATTGTAAAAACAAAGAGTTATGTTGTTTTCCCCTTTGGTATTATAAATTAGCTTTCTACAAATGCATAAAATAAAATTATTAAAAATAAGTTTATAAACGTAAAATACTTGACCCTTCTATTGCAGTTAGACTGCTCTAATCAATTTGTTGAATGGAAAGAATACTGAATGAGATGTAAATATCAAAACCCTCTGGGGCGTCATGAGATTTCCGACTAGTGTATTATTCGTTTCTACCTACAACACACGTAATGGCTAAGCAATCACATGTATTGATTAACCCACTTGGTGGTTGTCTAGAGAGATATCTCGCCATTAGCAAAACTGAACAGATCTTGATGGACGAGATATCTCGTCATCATTAGACAACGGCAATATCTTCATTGTCCAAAATTCAATCAGCAATCTTGATGAAAAGATCTCTCGTCATAAGCGAAATTGGCCAGATCTTGATGGACGAGGTATCTCGTCGGAAAGATTCAATTGGTTAAGAAGGTTAAAGCTGGTTAAAAGTCATGCAGGGAAGATGCAGATTTAGAGGGAATAATGAGAGTGAACTCTTAAGTTAAACTTATGTTTATCCAATGCATAAGAATTACGTTAAGACCACAAGAAAGGTCTTGCTTCAAAAGCACGCGTCAGAAATTGCGTTATGCTATTTCATTTTATGTGAGGCACAAATCAAAAATTTAAACCCATCTTATTTAAATACGCAGAGCAATTTATAATAGAGAAATGTAATTTGTTTTGAGGTATGGGCGATGGTGTATTGTAGATGAAAAGAATAAAAAATGTATTAGAAAAATAAATTTTTTCATCTAGGATTTGCGGAAGAACTTATAAAAAATGGAAACCGGAGTTAAAACTGAAGGGTGCTTTATAATATAAAGAGAAATTAATTTGTTAAAAGAACTTGATTTATGATTACTTTCAGCAGTTTGGGAAATTTAATTGGTTGCTCTCTGAAAGGAAGAGTAACCAGAACGTGATGGAATTTTTAAACTCCTTTTTCTTTTAAAATCACTCATTACAAGTTCCTAAATATTTAAAACATTGGTGTTTCTTTTGGAGGGTTCCGCAAATTTAGTAAGGCAGAGTATTACGTCCAGAGAATCGATTCCTGCAGAAAACCTGCGCTAGATAATGAGGTTTGTCAACTAAAGTTTAACATACATGCATTTTGTGTCCACGGCACAGTTGCAGTTACCGTTCGATAATTCAGATGTTTGGTACACAAGCTGATTGTAAGGCAAAACAAAAAATCGCCCTTAATCCTATTTAAATATTTAAGTATGCAAAGTTATTCTACCCAGATTCGATCTCCGGAAATTCCGACTTCCCAATAAGAAGACAGATTGTCTTCTAAAGACGAGATACGAAAATGTAAATTTGGATGTAGACTATAAGGGGAGTTTGTACTAAGCGAAAGTATTATTAGGATAACTCTTTTTACTTCCAAAAGAGAATTATTCTTGTTTGGACGTAATTTTTGGCCTGGGGACATAGCGTGTTCATAAATATCTGGATCTGTATTGAATTGTAGAACGCGTATAAAGAATTCCCTTACGAATATTCTCAATTTTAAATTCACTAAGGAATGCTGTTTTGAAGAGTTAGTATTTTCTTATGCAGAAAATAGAATAGAATGAAAGTGAAGCTCTAATCTCTATTCGCATGTAAGGTTTGGAATTTGTATGTCTTAGAAAAGTCGTCATATTTTTCTATTCCGAATAGAATTACTTTGAATCGAACTAAGCCTTATTCTACTGAAGTGGGAATGATCTTACATGCTGTGATATACATGATTAATGATTAGAAATACTTCAATTCTCTTTTAGACCTTGTGAAGTAATGAAGTACATATGTATATATGAATGAACGATATGAACAAATGTAATACAAAACAGATGAATGGTATGCACATATATAACACAAAACATATGAATGAACATATGAACGCTCTTAGGTATACAAAAAAAATATGTCTTCTTAAAACCATACTGTTAAATATCTAAGATTTAACTGGTTTTTTAAATTTGAGTTACTTAACTGTTACATCAATATTTTATGACGTTCAAAAAGTTCCTTTATCCGACAGTATTTAATAATGTGCATTTTCTAATACCTTACTTTATAACCGGTCTATATAAAAATGATTTTAAAAGAGCATGTGCAATATGTATTTAAATACTTAAAAATTAGGCTAATGTGTGTGATATAATTAATTATCCCAGTGATACTTGTTTTTAGAATCGAGTTGTTACGTTTATTTATGGTTTACTAAGGATTAGAAACTTACTTGAGAGTGACTTTCTTACATGGAGGATTCAAGAATTGTTGTAAGGACTAGAAAACTGGAAAAGAGAATTGAAGCGCTTAGTGACCCATGGTTATCCAAGAATACTTGTTTGGCATGATTTTCATTTCCAACTAGATTTAGTTTCTTATGACAATTCCAAAGACTATTTCTAGATGGGTAAAAGAAAGACAAATGAATATACCGAATTTACCAGCAAATTCTTCAGATTGAAGCCCATTTAGAATTTACAGAGATCTATAAATGTCTTTTAAGACTTTCAAGGGACAAAATTTAATGTTTTAGTAGTCTGATGGGATAAAAAATGATGTGAACTTTATTTAATGGTATGCAAAACCGCTCTCTTACAAGTTATCATTAAATCCAAATAAAATGCAAGTACGAAATGTAATGTAGATCCTTTTTAATGTATGTGTGTATTTGTCCATTTACGTCACATTATTTGGCGCAACTTGGCCAAATATGGTCTTTGCGCTATAAAACATCCAACCCAACCTTCCAATGAACTCCTTACTTGTAAGTTTTCATTTATTTTCCCCTATTGTTTTGATGTTTTGAACCGCGTTTAAATTATTTAGTTTTTCGAAATTTCCTCATTATTTATACTTCTTCCTAATATATTTATATGGCGACATAATCTACAAAGTGGGTACAATCATTTCGTATAATTTTATTTGATTTATTTTTCTTGAGTAATAAATTAAAATTATAGATCCTTCAACATATTTTCTTGATCATTCTTTAAGTAAATTACATTTCAAACACAATGCATAATTTTGCTCTATACAAAAGCTCTTCCAAAGTAATATTAACTTTAAACTTCAAATGCTATATCGAAATACAAGGTTATTTCTTTAATAAAAATAACGCACATTCATATGCACTTGTGTCGCTTGAAGTTTAAAGAATAGTTTAGCTTAGCTTTTGCCGGCAGTGATTATTTTGAAGAGGAATATTTTTAACCCCACGTTTATTTACCTCATAAAGCACTTGCAAAAACTGAACAACTGTAAAATAATACTCTAATTTCTAATTCCATGAATTTCATAGCTCTAAAGTATTTGTTTTTGAAAGCCTTTTATCATTAAATTCATATAATCAAATTATGTGTTGGTTTAAATGAATTATATTTTTCTTAATTATTTTTTTCATATTAAGCATGCATCTACCTTAATCTAATTAACAATGAAAATAAGTATTCAAAACATTGCACAAAAGCGATTAAATTGAAAATATATACATATTTACTTAGTTTTGGTAAAATCGCGAGTAGAAAACAACGTTTTTCAACATCCTTCTCTTTTTAAACACACTTCACATTGAAACACACGATGTTTTTATCGTTAAAATTATTTGTATTCTTAGATACGTAATGCACTTTTTCTACACGAAGTGAACACAGAAAAAAAATGAAATGTCTTAGAAACTCAAAAACATTTGCTGCTTTTTATAACAAAAGGCTTTAGGGTCAAAACAGTAAGAAATGATGCTAGGACTGTGGAAGTGAACAGGTGTATCTGAAATCATATCTGAAGGGAGTAAACAAGTAGAACCTCATAATTAAGCAGGATAACTCGCCATGGCTACATAATTAATTTTGCTCAGTCAGAGATAATGGGGTGAAGTGAATTAAGGTTGTTTCCTCTCGTAGGATTATTTGAACTAGGAATTACCACTGTCTCGCTTTCTTGGTGTTGCTGGAAATTTATCAAATAGTACACTTTAGTAATGCAGCTTCCTGACTTCTAAGTTAGTAATTATCTGTGGTTTTCCCAATTAACACTTGTTATTTAAATGCAGGATGTATGAGAACGGTCGCTTTTAACGATAGGTGAGATGTTGCATGCGAAGTTTTGTTGGGAATATACTTCCCTATTCTTTGATGGTATTGATACTGTACCATGCATTTATTTAACCTGAAACTTTCTTAGAGGAGTTATTAGAATCAGAGGTTTTAACAATTAACCCATAATTTGAATGTAGGATGTATGAGAATGCCCTATTTTAAGGATAGGTGAGATGCTTTGTTGGGTTACTTTACTATCGTTTGGTCACATTGATACTGCATCATTTATTTATTTAACCTGAAACTTCCTTTGAGGAATTACTGGAATTAGAGACTTTTCTGTCAAGCTAAATGTAGGTGGCGGTAGCAAATTTGCTGTGGAACGGGCTTCCTGTATGTATTATGAATCGACCATGTAAGAAGTAGACAGAACATGTACGCGCAGATTCATGATATTCGTTTAAGTCACTCAGTTTGAAGATCTGTCACGTGTTTGTGAGAAAAATCATGAAACCCCTAATAGGACAAATTATTGATTGGTTAACCCTCTGCATACGTCGTGCCAGAATATAATTTTCTTCTTTGGTTACGGCAGCCGGCCCAACGGCTTTACAGGCAACTTACTGAAACCGGCCGAAACGGCTTTTACAATGCTTTCCTCCAGAAGGAGAGGGAATATGTGTCGTCCCATTATCATCTAATGTGCCTCTTTCTATTGTCGGGTCTTGGCTATGCCTAGAAGGGACAGATTCTTCCCGGATAAACTGAAAAGGCGGCGATGACTTTTTAAGTGTATCTCTTTTCATTTACTCAACCTCTCAGGCTAGATGCTCGAGGATAAATAATTTCCGAGGCTCCCCGTCGATAACCCTGATATCTTTGTCAACGGGTAGATAAGGCTATTCACGCGCGGGTATCTTTGTAGCACAGAAAATAGGGGATGGAAATCGTAATGAGCTTCGGCGATTCTTCAGGAGTTTGAGGTCTGAAAGAATCCGAGCCTTTCGTAACGAGGGGACTCGAAACTTTCAGCCGGTTGGGTCAGTCCCCGTATCCAGAGGGTTAAAGTAATTATCCAGCGTAATTAACCCTCCTGGTGGTTGTCTTGTCGAGGTATCTCGTCTTAAGCTGACAGATCTTGATGGACGAGATATTACTTCAATAGAAAACTGGCTAGATCTTGATCTCGTCATAAAAAATGCCAATATCTTGATGACGAGAGATATCGATCGCCATTAGAAAAATTGGTTAGATCTTGATGGATGAGATGTCTCGTCGAAACCACTTGGAGGGTTGAAAACAGTAATCTCTGCTTCGATAGCTAGTCGGTCCAAGTCGATTCCTAATCCCACGTTACTTCACTCCTAAGATTTTGCGACAGCGACTCCGCCTACATGGTGTCTATTTCATTAGCAGGTGGATGGTATTCTGGAAGTGACGTCACGTGGCTTGTTTTTCGAATACGATTTCAGCACGTCGCTAATAAAAATTCAAAAGAATAAAATTCGAATTGATGTATGATAGCTGATTGGCCAGTTAAATTTAATGCCAAACGTCAAGAGAACGGTGACGAACCACATACTAAGGTAATACAGATTTGTAAGACGCGAAGGCATGTGGATAAAGGGAAGTAATATATCTTCCGTTTTTCCATCAGGTTCGTTTGTTTGAAAACGAAAGCTGCAAATCCCTCTCATAGAACGACAAAATAATGTGAGTTTCCTCAAATTTAATTTAACCCTAAGTTATAGAGATAACACACATAGATAAGATACATTCAACATCTAAGTACTTAAAGTATCCTTAAATACTACACTGGTACTAAATGTATAAAGAATGTGGCACATTATATTTGTCTAATACACTTGGAAAGAACCCAACATTTAAAAGAAATATCAAGATACTCATCCATTAAATTATGCGACCAAAAATAAAAAGCTCATGAAAATCAAAAAGAAATTACTCTTCCGATTTTACATGATTTCAAGCATGAATTTTTCAAAGAATCGATTAAATTTTGAATCCTAATTCCACTTATATTACCTCACTAGCAGAATACCCTAGCGTTAATCGAGTTAAATTGGATAACTAATTTCCGTTTCGTTAATAAATATTAATTCCTATTCATCTCATACAACAACTACCAGTCTAATAAAGGTACACAATTGTTAAATACCCAATTTCACAAATGTAATTAAATATCATATTTAAAGTTTTACATTGTTATAGAATTTAAATTTTTAGAAAGAAAGAAGCTCTAGAGCGCCAATGATACCCAGAATGCGTAGAATAGTTCAGAGTATGCATATAAATGCCTTGTATGTCATTTAAAAAGCGTTTCCCAAAATTATACAATAATTAAAAATGTTTTTCAAACTAATTAAACCCTTATTTACCTTCATTAGAGTTATTGAAAGAAAAACATCAAATTCAAAATCCCGAAATACATCTTAAAACAGATTTTAATAAAGCTTCGAATGAAAATTAATGAACGTATATCTTTTCTCACAACAAAATAGATTCATGGAATATAACGGAAACAAATTTAAAAAAGCAAACGATTAAAAACTACCAAGTTTGCCATATTAGCTACCAGTTCTATTTTAATAGGTCTTGTTCTGTATATTTTATTTATGTATTATTCGCTTTATCGTATGTCCCAAATATTCAGAAATGTTTTATATTTCGTAAAGAAAAATAATTCGCGAAATAAATAAACTATTAGAATTTAAATTCCGTAAAAATAGTTTTGGAAAATAATTGATATTCCAGCAGCACTGGTAAAGCAAGCCATGTAATTGCAATGATCAATATACCTCCCCCAGCTTCTCCAAAACTACCCAATTATGGTTGCTTTAAGTATAGTTACTCAGATTTTTTAACGTGAAACTTGCATAAATATGTAAGCAAAGAAATTTCAAATAATGCATTCATTATATCTAAATAGTTTGCATCAAATATAAAACATTAAATTAAAATGTCTTGAACAAATCTTATGAGATACTTGTACAAACACAGACACAAAATTGAAAATAGAACCAGAAGACGGATAGGCAGACTTACGCAACCAAGTTCAGTTACTAAATGAATGTAAGAACCCACAGTATGCAAAGTTTCACGAAAATACAATAAACCGTTTGGATGTAGTACGGGCACACACATACAGACAGACAGATGGACAAACAGATACCAAACGCGCAAGAGACGGATTTTGCATCAGAAGGGTCCAAAACGGGTAGAAAACTTGAACTCGGTCGAAAATATTCAATGTATAAACAATCCATTCATATTTATATAGATTTGGTACCAAGAGGTAGTTCGCGTCACACCGGAACAGCAAAACGTGCTATTGGAGACGCTCCGGGACCGATCCCGAAGTTAGAGATCCGAAGACGACACCTCGTCAATTTAAAACACGGTCAGAGGACGAGGTCAAGACCTGAGCTGGCACCACACTCTCGAAACTTTCACACAACGCCAACGTGAGGACATTTGAAGCCACTATATTATTTAACGTATACCAGCCTCCACGTATCCGATGGTCTTTCGTTGGATCGAGTTTCGAACTTGCAAATCTCCGGTTGTTAATCCGCTACTCTTCCAACCGGATCACTATGCCCCAGACAGCAATCGGAGTCTCTCTATACTAATATATAAATCGCTATAGAAAAATGCTTACGTCAGGAAGGCCCTGATAAATTGACTCCTGATGATCCAAGCGGACGCTTAACTTCTCATGGCCGGCACGATCGCTGGCATAGACGACCCAATTGATATCTTACTAATATGAATTAAAAGTTAAGACGGGCGCAAGATGGATGAGTGTATAACGGCAATAACCTCCATTCCGCGCTTTCCGTCGTGGACGAGGATCATTAGAAAGAAAGGGTGGGCCGATTTCGAAAGTCGGGTAATTAAACTTTACGAGGCTGTAAACAGATTAGCTGGCAATTACCGATCTTCTAACACCATGATGGAACACTCAATTCCTGACTTTGGCAACTGCTATTATTCGTGTGACCGATCGGCCGTCATTGGGGGTGATGGACTGCGGATGTTTGGTTTGGAGTCCGATTCGCACGCTAGTACAAACACACTTGGCACCCCATCGCTCCACTTTGCCTTGTATTCGCCGTCTACTTGCAAAGTGCTTAGTAAGGATCAATTTATTAAGTTGGATATTTTGTAATTTTGCATTGCGCTTGAAAGTTTGTATTCGTCAGTATTTCAGTGAAATTCAGTTGGATTTCGTGTGTGCGATGTTTCGTAATAATTAATTTATTAAATTGTATATCATTTTGTAATTTTGCATTGCTTGAAGTTTGTATTCGTCTGTATTGCAGTGAAATTCAGTTGGATTTCGTGTGAGATGTTTCGTAATAATTAATTTATTAAATTGTATATCGTTTAGTCATTTTGTAATTTTGCATTGCTTGAAGTTTGTATTCGTCTGTATTGCAGTGAAATTCAGTTGGATTTCGTAAGATGTTTCGTAAGAATTAATTTATTAAATTGTATATCATTTTGTAATTTTGCATTGCTTGAAGTTTGTATTCGTCTGTATTGCAGTGAAATTCAGTTGGATTTCGTGAGATGTTTCGTAATAATTAATTTATTAAATTGTATATCGTTTAGTCATTTTGTAATTTATCGTTGCTCAGTTTGCTTTGCAGATAATTTTATTTGGCTACCTAGGTATTTAATTAACGTCACACTGGAGCAACACAAAGGGTTATTGGCGACGGTCCGGGATCAATCCCCCAAGGCAAAAATCAGAAGACTACACCACGTAATTTTGAAACACGGTCAGATGACGAGGCAATACCTGAGTTCTCCAAACTTCCACACCACGCCAGCGTGAGGACATTTGAGGCCGCGACGGATTTAAAATGCACCAGCCCCCTTTGTACACGACGCTCTTTGGTTGGATCCGAACTCGCAACCCTCCGGTTTTTTATCGGTTACTCTTCCAACCGGGCAACCACGGACCGAATTCAATTTGAATATTGTATTGCTTCATAAGAATTTATGTATTGGTAGTCATCATATAATCATTTTGCGGTTCTTGAAGGTTTTTCATTTATGCATTGCATAGAATGACGGTTGGACTTGGCGAGAGGTTTGTAAGGATTTATTTACTGACTTATATCTCATTTAGTTATTTAGCATTTATCTTTGTATACTTCTGTATTGCAGACTTTTAGTTCGATGTTGTGAGGCGTTTCTTAAGGAAAACTTTATTAACTTAGATATCCTTTAGTCATATTTTGTGATTTTGTGTTGCTTGAAATTTTGTATACTTCTGTACTGCAGCCTTTCGGTTAGACTTAGAGAGGCATTCCGAAAGGATTAATTTATTAACTTCAGTTACTTGAAATTTCCGTTCTTCTGTATTTCAAAGAATTACAGTTGGCGCTATAATAATTTCTGAATTAATTTATAAAATCCGATATCATTAATCATTTTGTTATTTTTCGTTACTTTCAATTTGCATATTTCTATATCGCAGATTATTTTAGTTCTAATTTGATAGGAGTTGTGTCATAAAGATTATGTTATTAACTTGCATATCAGATCGTCATTTTGTAATTTTGCATTTCTTGACGCTTGTTTTGTATTGCAGATAATTTTGCATTTGGAGATTGCGAGGTGTTTTGCAAGGTCAATTCTGTTAACTTGGATGCCATTTACTCATTTTTTTTATCATTGGTTGCAGTTCCTATACTTCTGTTTTTAAAAGAATTTCATTTGGACGTTGCAAGGTTTTTCGTAATAATATATTAATCTATATATCATTTTGCATTGTTTACAGTTTGCATACTTATGTATTCCAGATGATTTCAGTTAGATGTTGCAAGTCGTTTCGTAAGGAACATTTTATTAACTTGGATATCACGAAGTCAAATTTCTCTGCTTGAAGTTAGTGTACTTGTATATTGCAAATAACTTCTATTGGATGCTGCAATATCTTTTGTAATGATCAATTAGTCATTTTTTTCCTTTTGCTTTTATTGCAGTTTTTATACTTCTACATTCCAGATAATTTTAGTAAGTAATTAATCAACTACTTTTATTGATAGAGTTTATGAGCAAACATGATTCCGTTCGGTTTAAATTATTGTCTTTACATTCAGATAAACATTTTGTGTAGGTTGTAACAAATATCTGCAGTCTTAAGGGCACGGTACATTATTTTGATTTGTTAGAGTTTACTTTGTTCTACAAATGGAAATTGTGTTTAATTTCGGAATGAACTATTCAAAATTGGATATCCCCTGTATGATCAATATGCATAGTAAATAACAGAGTTTCAAATTAGTAGAAAGGAAGTAAACTGAATCTAGAAATTTACGCTTTGATGCAAATGCATGCAAGTTTTTGTTGCAAAGACATGGCATTCCTATTTGAATTTGTAAACACATTTATTACCTATAACCCTCAAAAGCTGTATCATCTTTATTAAAAGAGATTTATTATCATGAAAGAAAATAAATTGAGATTTTTTAAATCAGTACAAATTATTATATTTCCATACATTTAGAAAAATTATAACTTGGACTTCGTCTACTCCAAACTGACCTTAAAATGATGTATCACTTATCTTTGGTAAGTTCTGTTAATAAAATTTCATTTTATAAACAGAAGTACTGATGTAGTTACATTTTTAATACAAACCAATTAAAATTAATCATTACAATTAGTTAAAAAAAGCATGATTAAGAATATTAAACATAATATCCATATAAATTTAAAATAAACTGATGAGTTGATTGAAATTAGTGCTTACCGGTTAAAATAACAGCAAAACACATCATTTTTAAATTCTATTTATGTAAAATACAGATAATTACGATCAGTTAAAAACCTAAAAGTTTAAGTATTCAGAAATGAATAAACAAACTAAATAATGCTTAAACTTCGCATATAAATCCTTGTCAGTCTTGAAAAGTAGGGATGTCAAAAAGTGTCATATTTGAATCCAGCAAGGTGAAGTTTAAGAACCATTAAAAAATTACAGAAAGATATTTTTATACACATTCCAATGCCATTAGCGACATTTTGACTTCCACTTATTTCAGAGAGCAGTGACATCTCCAAATCGATACTACTAGACATCGATTCTCCACATCTGTTGCAAGCCGTATCAATTTATATATTCATTTTGTCTGCACCTCTAGTCCTTGAGTCAAGCAATATTTGGCGAGATTTCTCAGACAAAGCGATACCATTCAACTGGATAGAAATAACAAAATATTTCAATTTAAACTGAGAAGTCTTCCAGTCACATTATTTGGAGCGACTCCTCATCTTTCATATTTCCTCACGAATCACAGAAATCAATTTATTTCACTGATATTGTATTTTTGTCTTGTTCGCGTACATCAAGAGTGAAAATATATTGGTTTGTCTCTAGTGAAAGAATATCGTACTTGTGTGACGTTCGTCCCTTCCCTCATATAAAAGGTTTTACATTCATAACCAACCCAACACTCGAGGAAGAGTTTGAAGTGATAATATTGGATAGGAAAAGAATACATAGATGGTGTCATTGCTTTTGTTATCGTTTTAGAAACCTATTGAAAGAGTATGCTATGTTATAGCAAACTTAAGAGACGAACTTAATACCCACACGTTCGAATCAAATACGAAGAGATTGAATTACTACTGATTTGGATTATACTTTTATGTTTACATAATCTAAAGGCTACAAAATATTTTTTGTACCACAAATATCAAATTTCAATAGAGATTTAGACTAAGCATATATTTCAATAATCTCTAAAACAGTCAGTATCCAGGTCTTATTAAAAGTAAATCATGGGAAATTAGAAAAGTATGAAATATGAGAAAACCGAAATACCCATAATCGGCTTCCATTATTGTCCGACCAGTTTGACCCACACTTGATTTAGTTATCTGAAAAAATGAAAGGGCCGCTGTAGACGAGTTGGTAGAATCGCGGATTAGCAATCGGAGGGAAACGACTTCAAACTCGATCGAACCAAAGATCGTAATGTAAGTGGGAACTAGTGCACGTTTTATTTGTCATGGCCTCAAACGTCTTCACTTTGGTGTGGTATTACAGTTTGTAGAGGGGGCACCAGCTCAGTTATTGACCTCGTCATCATGGTTCAAAATTACGAGGTGTTGTCCTCGGACCTTTTTCTTCAGGATTGATTCCCGACCGTCGCCAACCGCCTGTTATGTTGCTTCACTCCGACGTTAATTCAACTTCCAACCTCGTAAAAAGAAAATAAAACATTGAGAAAAATGTCCGTAGAGGCAAAGTTGATCAGAATAAAAGTTGTGACCAGAATGCATACCAAACTTAATTTTGAATGTGTATTGGCAATTAGGCATAACATTCTCAGATAGACGTAACATTTGATCACACGAATACTACACCAATGAACCGAAACGCACTATACGATAACAATTAATTAAACGCAACTTAACATTCAATCGCAACAAAGATTAACACGTGCAAAACAAGCAAGTAGGTAGTTGAATTAAACGTCACAATGGAGCAAAATAGCGGAAAGATCCGAGGAAAACACATCGTCATTTTGAACCATGACGAGGTCAAAATCTGATCTGGTACCCCAACTCTCCACATCGTCCACACCACAACATGAGGACATTGGAGACCATGAGAAATTTAACGTGCACCAGCCCCCCTCGTATACGTAAGTCTTTGGTTCGATGGAGTTTTGAACTCGCAACGCTCCGGTGGCTAACACATTGCTCTTTCAACCGATAAAACGAGCAGGGTGAAACATTAATTGTAGCATTAACCCGTATAGGAGGGTTGACCAATACGGGTTGATGCTGCGACCAGGGTGTATTCTAGACCGAATTTCAGATGCATATTGACAGTTAAGCATCACGTGTTTCCAGAGATAGACATAACATTTGATTACACGAATGCTACACCGACGAACCGAAATGTACCACACAAACAATCACGATTAATTAAACCCAACTTAGTACTCAGCGGAACATATATTAACACTCACTAAAACATACAGAAGGAAATATTAACCCGAATATGAGGTCCCGTGATCAGAGTGTATATCAAGCCGAATTTCAGAAGTGTATTGACAGTTAAGCATAACTTATTTCCAGAGATAGAGACGCAACATTTGATTACACGAATGCTACAATTGGACGAACCGAAACGCACCAAACAAACAATCACGATTAATTAAACCCAACTTAGTACTCAGCGGAACACAGATTAACACTCACTGAAACATACAGAAGGAAATATTAACCCGAATATGAGTTGACGTGATCAGGGTGTATATCAAGCCGAATTTCAGAAGTGTATTGACAGTTAAGCATAACTTATTTCCAGAGATAGAGACGTCACATTTGATTACACGAATGCTACACCGACGAACCGAAACGCACCAAACAATCAAGATTAATTAAACACAACTTAACATTCAATCGGAACACAAAGATTAACACGCAGTAAAACGAGCGGAAGAAAACATTAAGATCTCGAATTTTCAATAGCCGCGGCGGTGGAGCCATAAATTCCTCCGCCGTTCCGTTTACAGTCCTGCAAAGCCATAAAAATCTCTAAATTATGGCCCTCAGTCGCAGAGCCGGGGTCCAATCCATTTCCCTCGCAAAGGAGGAATCGCGTCTCGAAGATTCCGGGTTTATACAAAACCGTAATGGTCTCACCCACCCTCCGAAATAAATAAAATGTGATGAATCTGTGGCCATTTCAAAGCGAGGAGAGAAAGAAAGAACTTGCCACTGAGTGTACGCTTATGTGGAGGCTGGCGATAAAGAAAAATGGGGTCCGAGGGCTCCATTTTTTTGGGGGCCCCCGAGTTCGTTGTTTATTTCTTTCTGTGGTTGTGTCTAACTTTATAAAAGGCTGTGGGAGTGTCGAATGTGATACATTCTTGTCACAATTCCGGTAGTTTTTATCTCCGAGGGCGAAGAAAAGGCGTTGGATTCTTTTAAAAGTTGGAAATTCTTTACGACGGGTTGTTGGTTTCCTGTGTAACTCCGCGTTGTGAAAGCAGACTTTTAATCTCAATAATTGTCATGGCTTTAAGGTTTTGCTGTAGTGTTTTCCCCGTTGTAGTATCTAATGTCTGTATATTTGTAACTTTTTGGGCAAGATCTCTAAAGTACTTTATATTGGAAAACATTTACTCTTAACTGGATGCATTTCTTTTTTTCTACTCTTTCTGATTACAAATTACAATGATATTCAAGTTACAGCAGTTAAATTTGAAATTGAACTGAAAAATACTCTTTCTGATTACCAGTTACAGCAATTAAATTTGAAATGAACTGAATAATACGCTTTCTGATTACAAATTACAATGATGTACAAGTTACAGCAATTAAATTTGAAATTCAACTGAATAATTTATTTTCAAATTGATCCCTAGAGCTTTAACCCTCCAAGTAGTTTCGACCAGATATTTCGTCTATCAATTTTACTAATGACGAGCCATCTCATCAATATATTGTTTTAATGAAGGAATACATAGTCCATTATGATCTGATTATGATTGCTAATGATGAAATGCCTTGTTGAGACAACCACCAAGGGGTTTAATCTTAATGGGTTCATACGTGCATATGTATTAAGGTGTATGTATACACTAGAACTTTTTTTAAATTTCGACTTTAAAAATTCAGTTTTTCACAATAGGTCATTGGTTTAAGCTTAGACTCATTTTAGTGTGAAAAATTCTGATTGAGCTACTCATTAATTAACTAATTTAGATATAATTAGCTAATTAGCATGTTCTTTGAACAGTGATACCTCAAATTCTGATGTGTTCAGATATACAATTCCTGTTGGAAATCATTCCTAATATTATTCTTCATGTTTTAACCCTCCATCAAGTTGCTAGTAGTAATACGTTCTTTTTTACAATTTTTTTCACGAACTAAGTCTAAAAAATCAAGATTTTTTCAGGAATTTCAACATTTAAAAATCAACTAAAAATTCATTTCTTAACCAATAATTTCGACTGAGGTTCAAAACATCCACTGTATTACATAGATTATAATGACACAAAAGTAATTATGATAGATAAATTCATTGAGTTATCACTGTTCGAAAGCATCCTATTGCAAAAACATAGTCAGAAATCGAGTTTCAAGTTTTGGAAACGTGTTTGTCAATGGTGACAGTACCTAACCTAAACCCTTGTAACTTGAAAACGATTTAAAATATTTACAAGATCTTGGTATCGTTAGAAAACTAAGGGGTTGGACAATATTTTGAACTATTAAAAAATAGATCGATATTTTAGTCAATTTTCGTGATTTTTAGTGTATACATAAACCTTAAGTCACCTGCAATCTTTTCTGCATAACTTCTAACTAGTTTTGTCCTTCTTGATCAATATAATATTACCTTATTCTTTCAGCCAATAGATGTAGTTATTTTGCCATTGTGTGTTGCGGTGTAAAACGTATTACACTACTTGGAAATTTGTGATGCAGATTTGAATGTTTCACCAGATGCTACAAAAGTATATTAGATTTTCATTCTATTGAAAAGAATATTAATTTAGACTAGATGAATCGCTTTTGCATTTTACTAAAACAGAAATCCGTAATATATAAATATATAAGATCGGCATAAAATCGTATATAAATGAAAAGCTGAAACAGTACTGTCAGATTTTAAAAATATAAATCACGTTTTCTTCTGAAAATTTGACACTTTAATAATAACAAATAAATATTCTACTCATCTAATGTCTAGTTATTTCTATTGGTGTTATTGTTTTCCTTTTTCAGCATCGAATGTAAATTTCGAACATTCCAGAGTGATTTTTAACTATCCTGGTGATTGTCTCGATTAGGAATCTCGTCATTAGCAAAACTGACAAAATTGTGATGGACGAGACGAGATATCTCATTCATCAAGGTCTTGTCTCTCGTCATTAGAAGCAAACTTATCAGATCTTGATCTTTTCGCAATAAAAAATAGCAATGTCTTGATGACGAGATATCTCGTCATTAGCAAAATTGCCCAGATCTTGATGGACGAGATTTCTTGTCAAAACTACTTAGAGCGTATAGAGAAACACTAAACGAATATGGTTTTCTTAATTTGGAACTTTGACTGCCGTCTTTCCAAGTTCGTGCATATTGAATCTGAGGATTTTCTATGTGTATCAGAGGTTTGCGTTGCATCACATATGCACGTAAATACAGGTTCAGCTACGGTATTCCCTACTCCCAGTCATATAGCCCTCCCACAAAACCGTTCTCAAAGTACACTGACAGACGTCTCCCGGAAATTCAATGGGCACTAATTGCCCTTTCGGAGTTCATAGTCCTTCGAGTTTAAACGATTCGGGAGAGGCATTGAACCTGTGTTTATAGCAATACAGATTAGAAACGGAATTCCTACTCACGCTCCTTTGAACAGAGGATAGGGCGCTCTCAGAGTATGCTGATTGTCATGCTTTCGACTTCAGTCACTTTTAGCCGTATGTCCATATTTAACAAGAAACAAACATTACAAACAGCGAACATAATAAAGTGTAGCTTGAACTAGTACTACCATTGAACTTCCAGCAGTGCACCAGTGTTTATGGAAATACATATTAAGAAAGGGAATTCCTATTCACTCTCCTTTGAACAGAGAGGATAGGATGACGTTCTCAAAGTATGCTGACTGTCATGCTTTCGAATTCAGACTCTTAGCAGTAGGTCCATATTTACCAACAAGCACATTACAAACATCGAACATAATAAAATGTAGCTTAAACTAGTACGATCATAGTAACAAAGTAAAATTCTATATCATGATTTCAAAAGTTAACAAAGTAAATATATTTACGTGTATGAGAGAGTAGGTAGGTAGTTTATTAAAGTCGCACTTAAGCAACACAACGGTCTATTAGCCATGGTCGGGGATTAATCCTGATGGGAATGATCTGCGTGTATGAAAGGGATTTTCAATGTAAACAAACCACCGGAAAAAGAGTTTACTTCCAGTTACCCAATACGAAATACGTGCAGGAAAGCACGTTCTACAAGAAAAACACTAGCGCCATCTACATTTTGCTTCAGTCTCATCTATAGCGTAGCATTCATAGCTGGGATGCCGAGATTGTTCGAAAGCAAAAGAAAGCTAACAGAAATCAAAGTCTGCCTTTGCTTCTTTTCCGCAAAGAAAATACAAGATTAATAATTTTAGCACTAAATTAACTCTCCTGGTGGTTTATCTGTGCGCTGAAAACCACCTTGTAGTGGCCAGCATCTGATGCAAAAACCTGTTCCAAACTGTCAGCAGTTCTAGGTAAAGAACAAATTGACATCCTTCTTTTCCTAGTTGGATCTTTATTCCGCTTGTAATAATAGAACAGTTTTGTTTCAACGAGATACCTCGCCGAAACCACTTGGAGAGATAAAAAGGAGTCGCCAGAAGATAGAAATGCGCCCATTCTTGTCAACTCTATATGGATAATCCAAACATTGCATCTGGCCTTTATGGCAGTTTTCAACGAAGGTGGGGAAATAAGGAGAGACCATGCTGAAGGACCAACTGCTTCTTTATTTTCACTAGATGTTAACCTCAATCAGAAGCATGGGTGAGGGGAAAGTGTTTCCGAACTGTGTTCACCAGTCTCTAAACGCGTGCTGAATTTGAGTAGTCACCGAATACGCCATCAGTCCGCATTTCATTCCAAACTTTGAATGAAGTATCTTTTCAGCCTTTCGAAGTCTAGCAATCTGACTTGACTATATACGTGAAATACAAGTAGACTGAACATTAATATTGAGAGGAGTTTCAAAGAGTAACCAGCATGTCGACTAGCAATCACGTGAATGCTCTGTAAAAAATTGACTTGGTTGGCAGATTTGGCATTTTATCGCCTCATTTGGCAATACGACATCGGATGATGGTAGTGGAGTGAATCCGCATTTCTATAGAGTAGCTCTATGGACTATACATACTCCTGGGTCGTTTAACGACACTAAACCAATGGTGAGTCGGCCCAGGGAGGGTCTATAATGGACTAGGTATAAAGGATTGGACTGGTTGACCTCCACGACTACCCATGATTGCTTTGTAGAGCAACTCTATCGCGTTTTCAAGTTTTCCCAAACTAATTCTGGATGCTGTGCAACATAAAATTAAAAAATGCTCCTTACATTTGTTTCAACTTACATAAACCATTCATTCTTTCCGATTATTAAAAGATGAGGAATCCCAGGCGTCAACTGGTGAAATGTTAAGAATTTTAAATACTAAAGACAAAACTAAACGTTTATAAACACTTAAATTCATTTTATACACATGCAATTTTAAATAATAAGCGTTGACATTTTAAAACTGTCTCATGATGAGGTCCCACTTTCCCCAAACCGGTGTATTGCATATCCAGTATTCCTAAATAGCATACTATTTCTTTTTCCTTGTTGCAGAATACAACTTATTGACAGATTATGGCTACGCAATTCAATTCTTTGCACAACAAACAATCGGAAGATTATTTACATTACAGAAAATATAATTATTTTTATGCAATTCTCATCATTTGATTTGATCTATAATATGGGGCAAGTAGGCAAACAATCTTAATCGTATTTAATGTCCCTAAAGGGCTGTGTATGGAGAAGCTCCAAAGATATCCATTATCATACATGACCATTTTCGGAGAATTAATAACTCAAAAATAAAGAAACAAATCCTCATTTATTTTGCAGGATATTATCCTCTTCAAGGGAATAGTAAGATAATTCAATGTTTCTGTGAAATACCTTATTGAAAAGCGGTATCGTTCAATTCAAACGAATCCAATATATTCCAGCTTCAACTCAAATAAGCTCAATATAGCCTAGTTTCAATTCAAATGAGTTTCATGCTTTTTGAAGTATCTCCTGAGATATGCTTCTAGCTCTGCCTATAGATTTTCAAATCAGGACAAACTAATTTCGGGGAGGAAAATTAGCATTCTCACGTCTAAAAATCCCTGCTTTGAAACAAAAGTGTTTTGAAGCTCTGCATTCTCTCTGATGGGATTTAAAATCGGCGTTGTGTGAATTTGTTTTACCTTTTATTTAACCCTTTGACTAAAGCAGACTAATTACTTAACAGCGTGAATAATTTCCAAGCTTATGCTGGGTCTACAAACTGAATGGAGTTAGCATAAATTTAAACCGAAAGCATTCCGAGTTATTTCCAAATAAATTTTTGCTGAATTTCTTAGCTGGATTCCAGAGTTATTCCACTTTTTGATACCTAATCGGATTAATGTTTTCCAAATTTTGATTTGGAACTATTTGCTCAAATCTGTAGTGACACAATTTGCAATTCATATGATTAACACTAGATATACCGACAATTTGACTATGATTTTTCTACCGACACCTGTCAAAATGACTGGTCTTAGAAAAAATGGTTGGTGGGGTTTCCAGTCTTTATATATTTTTTATAAATTAATTCAATTAGGTTAATTGTAATATATTAAATTAATTATAAATTCATTCATTAGTTAATTGAAACATAAATAAAAATAAAAAATTCGTACAAGTACTTCTAACTTTGTACAAGTTCTTATATGTTCTAAAATAAAATGGTCAATTACTAATGAAAATGCGCTACTTATTTCCTCCTTCATAGTATTTCTTTTTGCATATACTGTAGGCCCGGGAGTATCCTTGAAAATTCTGTGAACTGATAATCTTCCACCAACGCCCCCTTCTTTTATTTTTCTCCAAATAGTTCCGTCTGTAGAAATTTCTGTTTCACTTTCATCTTCGTCACTGGAACTGGACGGCAATGGTAAACATCTTCGTTTACGTATGTTTGAAATGTTTTCGTATTCACTGTCGCTTGAATCATCTTCATTGCTCTTATCAGAAATATCGCTATCACTACTCTCGATATCAACACGTTTATTGTTCCTGCCGTGTGGATCACTTTGGTTATCTAATAATTCGCCTTCGCTATCATAAAGCTCTTCATTTTCAACATCCGAACATTCCATAGGTATGTCGGTGATATTTTCCAAAAACACGGAAGATTTCTTTCGTGTTGTCATTTTTGGAGGCCTAGCGATAATTATAAAAATAATTTGAAACTAATAATAGGATAATATTTCTCTCTGTATTTAGTTTTCTTACCAAAGAATATACAATATTTCAGTATCCAAAGAAATGTTTCTTTCCAGTTTTCTAAACAAAGGTCCACAGCAAACACCCCTCAAAATTCAATCAACGACTGATAATTTATCACGAATTCTGTAATTATCACCTGCATGACATTTTTTTGTATCGTGCTACAATTACGCAGTATTTATAATTTATTATAACTGCGCAAAACTCATTCCATCACATAGAAAATTGCACCAGTCAATTTGACTGGTTTGGTATAAGTACCGATGATATTCAAAAACTTTGTGATTTTGAATAAAAATATAAAACTAACCACCAAATAATATTCATTTAATTATTGCTACAAATGTCATGACAATCATTTAAAAAAAATTAAGGTGAAGTGAGAATTTTAAAATAAAATTGTAAAACCAGTCATTTTGACTGGTGTGATAAATCTAGTGTTAAATATTGAATTTATAAAATTAATTACTCAAAATGCGTATTTCTTACTAAATAAGTTTCTGATTCCTTAAATCATTTGCAGAAGTCATGCTTAGAGATAGTGTTATCTTCGATACTTTTTCCTCGAATGCAACTTGCAACCAAGTACTCAATCGTCCTCGGACTCAGACAGAGACTAATAACCCTCCAAGTGGTTTCGAGATACATCATTCACCAAGATCTGACCAATTTTGCTAACGATGACATATCTCATCAATCAATATCTGAACACTTGCTAATTACTGGTCGTCTCGTTATCAAGATATTGCCGACTTTCTTATGACGAGATTAAGATCTGGTCGGGTTTTTTCTAATGGCGTGGTATCTCGTCCATCAAGATCTGCTCAGTTTTGCTAATGCCGTGTTACTTCATCGACACAACCACCAGGAGGGTTGAAATGCGTAATTGACAGAATATCTCTACATTGGACATCTGCGCACTAGTGTGCCGGGAAATGAAAAAGTGCTTCCTTTGGAAGTGATTGCCCTGTTCAGACTGGTAACTGCTCATGACGGTGACTGGGCTCATATCCGCTTAATTGGGATTACTGATTCGTCAGACTGTAATTCGTCAGACCTAAGGAAACCTATGTCTGGTGAACATTTGGACGAGCGCTCTGTGCTTGGGGATTTTAATTGCAGTGTTAATTAACATTGAAGAACGCGTGGTCTAATGACCTAGCGACCAAACATCCGGCATGTGTCAACATGGTGCAACGGCCATACTAAGCTGCTCCAAACATCCCGCATATGTCAACACGGTGCAACGGCCATACTAAGCTGCTCCATACATCCCGCACATGTCAACATGGTGCAACGGCCATTCTAAGCTGCTCCAAACATAAGACAGACGACGTCAAGTTATTGATAAACACACAAAGTCTTACTGATATAGAAGAGAGAAATACTCCAGGATATGCAAATTTGGGGATCGAGGATATTCTAAGCATCCACCCTATACAGACACATGTGTGGTAGGTAGGTACCTAAGGTAGCACTGGAACAACACTATTAGCGACGGTCGGGGATCAAACCCGAAGGGAAAGATCCGAGGATGATACCACGTAATTTTGAACCACGGTCAGATGAAGAGATCAACACCTGAGCTGACACCCCACTCTCCAAACTTTCACAAGTCAACTTGAGGACATTTGAGGCCACGATAGTATCCACGGGCAACAGATTCTTTGTACACAAAGGTTGACTGGATTTGAATTTGAAACCCTCCGGTTGCTAATCCGTTACTCTTCCAACCTGGCTACCACGGCTCAGGCACATATGAGGATTGAAGTCAAAAGCAAGTATCAGTCTATCCGTCTCCATGCGCCTGCTTTAATCACTCAGAATCTTCTCTAACAAGTCAGAATAATGAATATATGTGAAATTCTATTGCTATAAACTCATAAAAAGTGAATGTGATTGCCACCATTTCAGAGCATGTTCTCAATTGTTGAATATTTGAACCAACCAATGAGCTTCTGGCTCTTGCCATCTTTGGTTCTATGCTGATTCTGTTTGGTATGGGGTATATCAATATTGCTCTGGATCAACTCTCATCGAAGATAGTGGCTTCGTCTAGAAATTTGCCATTGTGTTTTACTTGAGAGTAATAATGAAGATCGATCTTAGGCTCCTTATAAATGCTTGAGGTAAATGAATATTTAATTTCTGAAAATGTCTGATCATGAAACACAATTTTCTTTGTATTCACAAAATATAACTCTTAATGAAAGTCTTGGTGTGGCGGTTTGGAGAAAGCGGTGCTAGCTCAGGTTTTGACCTCGTCTTCTGACCGTGGTTCAAAATTATGTAGTGTTGTCCTCGGTTCTTTCCCTTCCCTTGGGAATTGATCCCGGATCGTCAACAGTAGCCCGTTGTGTTGCTCCAGTGTGTCGTTAATTAATTATCACCTAATAAAATTCATCCTGATGCGTAATAAAGTATTAATGACTATTAAATTAAAGAAATGGTAAGTAAATTTAAATAAAAGATTGAATTACATTTTCTGTGATCTTTTTTACTGATTGTTAGGCTGTAATGACAAATTTATCTACAAAACGCACATATTTTTCTGCAAAATGTCTCATTATTTTCAATTAACTTCTGATTTTTAAGACAGTCAGTACCAATATATGAATAATTAATAACTTTCTTTCCATTTTGGTTTCTTTACATGAATAAGTTGTTTTCTTTCCAATTTCTCTTCCAAACTGTTTTTGACAGGCGCTTTAAATGCTTTTTCAGAATTCATTATTTTTAATTGGCTCCATAAATATAAGAAATCAAGAGCCGTCACAGTACAAATAACTTTTCTTCATCACATCATCAATTATGATTAGGTTGTCCCATATATACATATAAACTAGCTTTACAGTTGTGGCATCAGTCTGTAGTGCTGGCTGTTTCAAATGAATAAGCACGTTCTAATTTTAAATAATGGATTCAAAATTCTGGTACAAAAATTTAAAAAATATTTTATGATAAATACCTAATTAAAATTTTTCTAATGTTGAACTTATACAGTTATATGTCTGCAAAATATGCCAGATATACAATCACACAAAGCCAAATGATTAAAACATTCGCAATTTCATATTTTAATCTTGCAATAACAACGTAGAAACAAAAAAGTTATTTAACTACATTTATCCAAAAATACTACTTTAAAATAATTTTTTTTTCAAAATTGTCCTTTAATGCTAATTTGACCCAGGTGTCTTGCAGATCTTTTATAGGAATAACTTAAAATTTGATTAAATTTGAGAGTTGTACCCGTAAAATAAGTTATGATTCTAGGATATGGAAAACACATTGTACCGTTTGATTCGTAAACTTCATTTAATTGGTATTTGTGATATAATAGAAGTGTGTCGGATTTACTCAAAACTAGTTCAAGAAATTCTACACTTGCCTACTTTAATTTGAATAATAAAAATAAAATTTATATTAAGAAATGGCTTGATTGTACACTGCTGGCCACCGTAAATGCAACACCCTGAAGGAAGCATGCAAATAATATGAAATTTACAACATGCATTAGCGGAGGTGAGATATGCAAATGATTAGAATTTCAGCGCAGACGCACATCACGCGCGCCTGTGGCGCCACTTCAAAGCGCTATTTAAGGCTTGGAGATTTCGACGATTTCAAGTACGGCAATTGTGTTTTTCTTGTGGTTTTAAAAAAAAACGATCAATTATGCCTCGTAGAAAACAGCGATCATCTTTTGATCAAGTATCCGAGTTCGACAGAGGAAGGATAGTGGCCTACCGAGATTGTGGATTATCTTTCAGGGAAATCGGTAGTCGTGTTGGACGAAACCAAACAACTGTAATGCGGATATGTGATCGTTGGATGCAGGAGGGTACGACGGACCGACGTGTTCGATCGCATCCACCTCAGTGCACCACTTCACGTGATGACAGGCATATTGTGCGTATGGCAGTGACGGATCGCTCAGCCACATCACGAACCATAGCACAGCACATTCAGTCTGTACCGCATCATCCAGTGTCTGCGCGTACCATTCGACGCCATTTACAGCAGAGTGGTTTGTCCGCAAGACGTCCATTGCTTCGTCTACCCTTGACGCAGAACCACAGACGTTTCCGCCGCCAATGGTGCGATGAAAGAAGGATGTGGACGGCAGAATGGAATGAAATTGTCTTTACTGACGAGTCACGCTTCTGTCTGCAACACCACGATGGTCGGATTCGAGTCTGGAGACACCGTGGAGAGAGGATGCTGAACAGCTGCGTTATGCACCGCCACACTGGTCCTGCACCGGGTATTATGGTATGGGGCGGTATTGGATATCACTCTCGCACTCCTCTAGTACGCATTGCCGGTACTTTAAACAGCCAGCGCTACATCTCCGAGGTGTTGGAGCCAGTTGTCCTTCCTTACCTTCAGGGCTTGCCCACAGCCATATTTCAACAGGATAATGCGCGACCACACGTGGCACGCATTGTCCAAGGGTTCTTCGTCAATCGCCAGATTGAATTGCTTCCCTGGCCAGCTCGCTCTCCGGATCTTTCGCCGATAGAAAACATGTGGTCTATGGTTGCTCAACGATTGACACAGAATACATCCCCAGCTGCCACACCAGATCAACTATGGCAACGTGTGGAAGCTGCTTGGTCTGCTGTACCCCAAGAACACATCCAAAGTCTCTTTGAATCAATGCCGAGGAGTGTGGCAGCGGTGATCTCCAACAATGGCGGCTACTCTGGCTACTGACTTTGGCAGGAACCACACTTCACAGAAGTCTATAAATTTAATCATTTGATACTTGGTCAACATGTTATCTACAAAATAAATTTTGTTGTGATATCTCTTGTCTTTCTTGGTGTTGCAATTTGGGTGGCCAGCAGTGTAGTTATTCAAAGTGGAGATAAAGTTTTGGAGAACCTATAGAATTTTCATTTTGAAGTATTCGGAAAGAGAAAAAGAAAATTCTCTAAATAACTGCTGCTTCTTGGAAAATCACAAAATATACACCTCATTTTAATAACAGTAGTCTAATTTATAAACAAGATGGAAGAATATTTTGTCCTTACTCCATTATTTTAAATTTCCCTCAAACCGTTTAAACACAAGGATGACTTATTAAACAGCTATTTGCATTGTATTATTTTCAGTTTCATAGAAGTAGTTTCGTGTATTCTTTTAGATCCATAGATAGAAAAGTGGTGTTACATTGTTTCCTTTCCAACAAAGAATTTGCCATTAATTGGAAGAATGAGCTTATTCCAAGTGCACAATTATTTTCCGTTTATAAAATCTGGGTACAAGTCAACTTGGATTGATGAAAACATTTATGAACGTGTATTTTAAATATTTATGTAGTCCAACTTCTTTCGTACCTACTGTTGAATTTAACCGATATACATTGCTTTTTAGTGATGAAAACTGTTTTAGTTGAGAATACATATGGTTATTTACATTTTTAATTCTCGTATTTAAAACTTCATCTATCCTTTGTAATAGCATGAAGCAAATTAATTGAAAATCATTAAAGACACCGAAAATTGTTGGAATAATTGATGGCGATTTCAGTCTATTGAATCTAAACAATTCTGGTGAACAAAGCCTTAACCCCGAAGTGCTTCGACGAGATGTATCGTCCAAGATCTGATCAATTTTGCTAAGGACTAGATATTTCGTCTAGAAAAAAACTGCACTATTACTCTAAGGGAATGAAGATCCAAGTAGAAAAAACAATTGTTTTAGGATCCGTGCAAATTCAATTTTATGTAGAAATTAGTTTTTCCAATTCTGATGGCTTACTCTACATCTTTAAGTTCAAAAGATATTCCTGTTCTAAATCTAGTATTGGGAAAACTCGTTTAAACAAAAGTGTTTTTAAAACAAAATAGTTCAAAGAATCACAGAATGGAAACTGTTTTTGTATGCTCATCAACTGAGATGGATAAAGATCTCCAAATAACGGGAATGAAAAATTTTTACTTTTTTTCTTCCTTTACGGGATGTAAACATCCAAAGCATTTGCACACTTGATAATGCTAATATCAGACAGAGTACGTATATGGCGCCACATCTGAAACTCTTTTAAGCAGTACCAAACAAATCTTGCAAGAAAAAAATAGTTTACGCCTTGTGTAAATTTGTTTCACATCATGGTACTTCAAAGGCGTATATCAGATATTTATTGACTGCCACGTACTAGTTTTAAAAATAAACACAAAGCCCATAAAATGTATGGAAAATATGCCGAAGACAGTATATGAAAATTTGAAACAAAAATATGTTTTGGAAAATAATGTGAAACTAAAACTTTCGGGAGGAAACAATTTTCGAACAAATATTAGTTATTTTCTAAATTGTTTCACACAGGACTTATGATCAAGCAAGATTGATGGAAGTTTCTGTCTGCAAGACTTGCAAAAAGGTTGTTATGATAGTACATCTAGTTACAGACTCAACACTTTAATTGCTAAGTATGTAATTAGTAAACCATGTTGTTGCAGAGAAATTCTGAATTTTAGGCGAGTATATAAACACATGTAAAATTACTAAAATATTTTTTTATTTTTTTCACTTAGATAAAAATTAGTTAAAAGTCCGGATGTAACTCATGAAATCGAATGGATGGAAGAAATTAGTGAAACGTTTGTCTTTAATTCTATTTGGGGCACTTATATTCGTGTCATTTTAGAATTATATTCATAAAAAATGAATTATTCAACTAAAACTATTTGTAAGACCAGTTCTGTAAAGTACTTTCTGAATTTGAATAAAATGAAAAGAACCTAAGATATATGAATATTTGAAATGTGTATATTAGTAATAGATTTAAAAGAAATAACTTTTTTATGTGAATACATCTTTAAAATCAGGCCAGTATTAGGTGATCAGTACGGAACGTTGAGAGTTACGAAGATATAGGCATCAATTTCGGTCTAACAATTTGTATATCATCAACGCAAAGAAAACCAACGTAGTGTCATTCGATAGCTGAGGGAACAAAGAAAATGAAAATTCCGTATAGTGTAGTGCTACTTTTACCCCACAGTACACATAATGACCAAACAACGATATCTATTGGTTGAAAAAATTATAGGTCAGAAGTCATGCAGAGAAGACTGCAGGTTGAATGGTAAAATTATGCGTGTTAATTCCTCTGAGGGTAAACGTATCAATTCTAACATTAAAAGCAAAGTTCTAGAAAAAGAAAACATCCTTCTGGGCGGCATTTTATCGGTTTTTTAAACAATTAATATTTGGTCAGGATACCGGCAAAGACATGTAGAAATTAAAAAAACGTTTTAATAAATCAGTTTTTGGATCTACAAAAACCAAGAGAATTGAGATTAATTAACTTCCACACTTTGTAAAAACATCCGAAAGTTCATTAAACAAGGGGAACGCTTTTCAACTTTTTCTCCCAAAAGAAAGGTAAGAAAATTAGAGCAGAAAGAATAACCGAAGTCAATTTTTTTCCTTTAACAATTCATTTACTTTTTTCCGTCTCTTCACAAAAACGTGAAGATATAAAAGTAACTCTTGCGCATAAGGAGAAAACTCCGATGTTCATAAATGTTTAATTTCAAACGGCAGATGGTCGGAAGTACAGGCTTAACTCTGGGAAATTTATAAGATCATACATAATATAGTGCATCTTCATTTTATGTAGTACAAATACAAGAAAGAAGACCAATTTCGACACTGGGGAAAGACGTACTATAGGTATTTACTCTAGTCCCGTGCCTCAAGCGGAGGAATGTAGACAAAGAAAATAACTTTTTATAATTTCCACTCATTCCTAGCAGACATTATGTGTTTTATTTCCGGTGTACAGGGAGGTCTTAAAATAAGTTCCTCTATCATCAGCACTCTATAGCTGTATCTACATACTACTGCACCAAAATCGGACACTGTACTAGTTAACACTCCTAGTGGTTGTCTCGGCGAGGTATATTAGAAGAAAAATTACCCTATTTTGATGGACGAGATATCTCTTCATTTTAAAAAAACTGACCATCTTAGTCTTGTCATCATAAAAAAATTGGCGGTGTCGTGATGACAAGATATCTCTTCATTAGCAAAATTGGTTAATTAATGGACGAGATATATCGTCGAAACCGCTTGGAGGGTTAAGGTATTAACCCTCCTGGTGGATGTCTCGAAGAGATATCTAAATCGTTAGTAAAACTGACCAGATCTCTGACGATATATCTCATCATTAGATGAAAACTGAAGTGATCATGAACTTGTCATCGAAAATTCGACAATATCTTGGTGACGAGATATCCCGTCCTTAGCGAAATTGGTCAGATCTTGATGGACGAGATATCTCGACGAAACCACTTAGAGTGATAAACAGTATTCACTTTTATCTTCAGGTTTGTTTCTTCACTTTGTTGTTAAGCATCTGGGAATTGTAATACTATTTCTTTTGTACAATGCCCAAACAATCATTGTATTATTAATATTCTGAACTATTTTTGTAAATATATTTACAAATATATATATTTTGGCGCTCAGTTCAAGTGTGATGTAATTGTGATAATTACTAAACCAGTAGCATGATTCGATCTGAAAACTTACTGTATGGCCACTCTGAATCTGTTTTTTTATTTCCAGATACTGTACTGGATTATGAAAGAAATCAGTATTCGAAATTAACCCTCATATACTCATAATAAACTCTTTGTAAAATATTTAATTACCTTAGTTGGAACAGTGAATTATGTTTAGTGGATGGTTAGTATAATTTGCATCCCTATAAGCTTAATTTAAGTTTATACTAGTAGTAGCCTTTTAGAATATTTAAAGGATGGTTGGTTTGGTGTTAGGTATAAAAATGATTGAACGGAAGTTTGCTGTAATGCCATTTGTAATCGACACCTTAAACGAGTTAGTTCAAGTTCTAACGGTTGATTCAATTGTGATAGGGACCAGAATGACAAAGTGTTTCAGAAACTCATTTAATGGACTCATACAGGAGTTAAAGTGAATTCCCTTCTTATATAAGATTACATTTAGATTCTATACCAGATTAGATAGCATCATAGAGAAATTGATCGAATTGAAAGTTTCGATTCAGAAAAACTAAAAACAATCAAATCTTTTTCCTGCATTTAATGTGTATGTACTCTAGAAATCACGAAAATTGACCAAAATATCGATATATTTTTTAATAATTCAAAATATTGTCCAACTCCTTAGCTTTCAAACGATACCAAGATCTTGAAAATATTCAAAATAGTTTTCTAGTTATAAGGGTTTGGGTTAGGTACTGTCACCATTGACAAACACGTTTCCAAAACTTGAAACTCGATTTCTGAAGAACTGTTTTTGCAATAGGATGCTTCTTTCGAAGAATGATAACTCAACAATGAATCGACCTATTATAATTATTTTTGTGTCATTATAATCTATGTAATACAGTGGATGTTTTGACCCTCAGTCGAAGTTATTGGTTAAGAAATGAATTTTTAGTTGATTTTTAAATCTTAAAATTCCTGAAAAAATCTTGATTTTTCAGACTTAGTTCGTGAAAAAAATTGTAGAAAAGAACGTATTCCTACTAGCAACTTGATGGAGGGTTAAAACATGAAGAATAATATTAGGAATGATTTGCAACAGGAATTGTCTATCTGAACACATCAGAATTTGAGATATCACTGTTCAAAAAACATGCTAATTAGCTAATTATATCTAAATTAGTTAATTAATGAGTAGCTCAATCAGAATTTTTCACACTGAAATGAGTTTAAGCACAAACCAATGACCTATTGTGAAAAAACTGGATTTTTAAAGTCAAAATTTAAAAAAATGTTCTAGTGTATATATACACCTTAAAAATATTAACTATGTGCCTGTTTTTACTACAAAGTAAAATTTATATACATGAAAGTTTCCAATAACTGAATTCCACCTTCATACATTAGCCGCGGTAGCCCAGTAGGTGGAGTCGCGTATTAACAACCGGAGGATTACGAGTTCGAAACTTGTTCCAATCAAAGACTGTCGTGTATTTGGGGGCTGGCGCACCTTAAATTTATCGTGGCCTTAAATGTCCTCACGTTGGCGAAGTATGGAAGTTTGGAGAGTGAAAAAAAAGCTCAGGAATTCACCTCGTCACCCTTCCTAAAAATTACTAGATATCCTCATATCCTCCCCTTCGGGATGGATCCCAGACCGTCGCCAATAACCCGTTGTGTTGCTCTCAGTGTCAGGTAAATTCAGATACCTACCTAACAGTTTCATATATCAGTTAGATAACGTCTATCAAAAGTTCCCGAACCTACTCTTAACTGTCAATTTTATAGCCAATAGTATATATAATTTGCAATACAATTTATTTTCTATTAAGCAGTACTTATTTCCCAATTCCTGCATAGATAAATCGTTGTAGTTTGGTATTAAAAGATGCCATTCATCTTTTCCCAAAGGGCATATCCTCATTTACAATGAATTGAATTGATTTAATATTTCATTTTATGTCAGGATCTCTTCACTGTCGCGTTTTACAATCCGTTAACTTATCCTCCATTCATCACTTTATGTCACAACAGCAGTTATAATAATTCATATTGTCCCTCTTAGGCAAGAGTTACCTTACTCTAAATGTTCGAGTTTGACAACAGAATATTATGTTTTGGCTTTATATGGCATAGTATTACCAACCAGACTAGATTTATCGCATGTCTATTTCTTTCATTTTCCTTTGATATATTACCTGTCTAAACTTTTTCAGTGTTATTTGTACTTTGGTTGATGAACACCAACGATTCATTGGTAAGGGTTGAATGAAAATGAAGTATTATTTCATTAGGACTTGTGTTAATATGTTGTACGAAAATAGTGACACATTAATGTTTGAGATTCAAGTTCACTGTTAAGATTATATTTTCACATTTAAATAAATCAAGTATTTTAAGTCTTAAATAATTCCCATTCGAATGGGTTCCTATAAAATGACTAAATACGGATCATAAGAATCAAATGTCTATGAATCAGTGACTTGATACTTTCAGGGTCGTCAGGTGACTCACCTCTGAGAAAGGGTAGGGCTTAAAATCTAAATATTCTAGGTACAGGGTAATCTTAAAGTAATTCACCCTAGTCACCACGATTTTGAGAGAATCGGAATGGAAACTTGAGATTCAGATTTCAAGGTATGCGCTTAGATATAGATTGCCAAATAACAGGAATCGAGCTCTAACGCTTAAGGATTCATTTAGCCCTCACGGTCAGATAACGAGGTTAGCACCAGAGCTGGCACCCCTCTCTCCAAACTTCCAAAGCACCCCAACACAAGAACATTTCAGGACACGACAATTTTAACGTCACCATTCCCACACTTATACGAGTCTGGTTGGACCGAGTTTCGAACTCGAAACTCTCCAGTCGCTAATCCGCTGCTGTTCCAACCGGGCTACCGTGGATGCAAGAATTTCAGGAACATTTATTTTTATTCATGAAGTTCGAAACCGGTTAGATGTGAATCAGGAAAGTCTTCCGGTTGAGGATATATGCACATGAGCCACCCAATGTTAAAACACTTAAAAATAAACTTTTTAACAGTTTCTTTTAAAGGGGGTTTAAGTTCGTGATAAGATAAAACATGACAAAAAGTATTCTTCTCCAAATACCTTTCCTAGCATTAACACAATTGAATAGGACAAAAAAATTTACAGCCATAGGCAAAATCACGGATATCAAAGGAAAACTTAGGAGTTCGTCTTCATTGCCGAAAGGGTATTTGAAAGGAGAAAACAGTTCTACAGAAAACTGGATGTGCCAACACTCGTTATTGAAAAGAGCAACGTGAGTACAAGAACGCCAGTCAACAAGCCTTAATCTGTAAACAGAAGTCTCGTGGGCAAGTGATGCAACCGCAGGGTGTCCTAGGCAGCTCATGGAGATTATTTTCAATTCAAGTTCAAAATAAAATATCCAATACATTTTCAGAAACAATCTCTCCTCACCTTGAAAATTTGAGGATGGAGTATGACTGACTGAATAAATTGAAATTCGTCGGAATAAATTTCAAAAGCGAAACTTGTCCAACCACTCTGAAGAACTTATGCATGTTTCCAAATTTAAATATATTAATGAAGGCATCGGAGGCTGAAGATCTCGAGTTCTGGCGAACGTTTTTCCGCACGCAGGTAGTTAATTAACGTCGCACTGGAGCAATACAGCGGGCTATTGGGGACGGTTAGGGATCAATCCCTAAGGAAAAGATACGACGGCAACGCCTCGTAATTTTGAATCATGGTCAGATGACGAGGTAACGCATGAGCTGGCACCCCACTCTCCAAACATCCACACCACGCCAACGAGAAAAGATTAGAGACCATGACAGATTTAACGTGCACCGGCCCCCGTGTATACGACCGTCTTTGTCTGAATCGAGTTTTGAACTCGCAACCCTCCGACTGCTAATCCGTTGCTCCTCCGACTGAGCTACCGCGGTCTGTTTTTCCGGACGACACCGTCTCAAATCGATCCAGTAAAGGAGGTTTTCATACGAACAATTTTAAAGTGACCTAAAAATTATTTACACGCAAAAACTCGAAGAACACTTCATAACGTAATTCACGTCAAACAATAAAATCTAACTAAACCCATTTTTTCCCTAAATATGACCATTTATCGAGTTTGGCCTTGGTGGATCCAGCAAGACTAATCGACAACCATTCAAGTTACTTTTTAGTTTTTCACTGTCTGTGCATATTGATGAAGCTGGTTGATCGGGGCACAAGAGCTACATTTGGCCAAGCTGGTCAAAGACAAGACAGAGAATGTGAAGTAATGGATGTACATACACAGAAATTTTTACTGACACTTAAAAGAGAAAGACACAGGTTAAATTACAGAAATCGAACCTGCGCAGGTTGCTACAGCAGCGAACAAACCGGCTGACTTAAATGCTTTAAAACCATTGAAGATTTAGTATTTGAAGTATCAGGTTCATTCGGTAGATTTCACTATTTAAAAATTACACCTCGTTAATATATCAAAACATAAGGACTGATATTAAGAGGCCTGCCATTTAAATGTGGTGTCGTTATTTACATTTTCGTTAAAATATATTTCTATTTTCAAAATTTGTGTAACTTAATAGGCATAGTTTTAAACTTTTAAAAATAGCTTAGATGAGGATTCGCAAATTTGTATATAAAATTTTGAATTAGATTTGATAAATTTAAATTTTAAATTTATTAGATTGCGCATTTAAAATATTTAAAATACAAAAGTCAAATAAAAGTCTGATTTATGTGCAATACAATGAAAACCGTATTTAATTATCACAATTTCAATTCAAAGCATGTTTCCAATAAATATTAGAATTCATACTCACTCCTCAGACTTAACTTGCTTACTTGCAGCGGTTAATATGATCCATAAATATGTACGTATGCATTCTACTTGAATACTAAATTTTAAGAAAAGGTTTTATTGTGTATCTAAAATCTCTAAAAGGCTCAAAGAACACAGGGTGTTGAGAAATGGTAGATTAAAGGATAAATACTTCTAGGGATCTAGTAGAAACCGTTTTCCTTTTTTAAAAATAATTAAAATTTTCGTATCGTTTCGTATTCAAACAATGACATTTTTCTTGGTGCATTTAGCACATAAACCAATAAACGAGCACAACACATTCATTGTTTAAACCCAAATATTTACTGTTGCAGCTTTAACATTGTTGTATGCCATTGTTTTTTCAACAGTATTGATTTCCATTAAACTAAAGCTCCAGTGTAACGTAAATTGAACTACCTAACATAAAATTAATACTTTAATCCTGAGGATGAACATATTTAGATATATATTTTTAATATCCACCAATGATCTTTAAACTATTTTGCACTTCACGAAATTTGATATTTTAGTACAAAATACGACAAACCAGGTATATTAAAATAAATACGTCCAGGAAAAATACACTCATTAACCGCTTATTGACGAAGATAGCCAAAATGAGGTTGGTTTTGGGTCTTTATGACACTAGGGCCATGTTTGGTCATAAAACCCCAAAACCTTACTTGTGCGCCAGACACAAGACATACAATATCAAGTGATAGATATACACGAGTTTACTGACACAGAAGAGAGAAATACACCCAGGGAGGAATGCACCCGACAGGAATCGAACCTGCTCCACCTACAACTCGAAGGTTGCTAGCGCAGTGGGCATACCCACTGAGCTACGACGGCTTCAACCAAAATGAGGAGATGATTTCGTGTTAAGCTGTTCATTACAACTTGTACAATTTCAATTTTTCTTCTCGAGAACATAAAACATTAAAATTACTAACTAAATACGTCTGCTCAACTTACTCGTATGCTCATAACGGGTAAAATCCTAGTATACGTTACACGTTTGGCGCGATTTTGAAAAATGTCGCCAACGCCGAAATGACGTTTTTACGATTGTCGGCAAGAATTGGCGTAGGCAAAAACATAGAAAATCGTAACCTGAAAATGGCAAATACATAAACATACCATGAAAAAAGCATATAAATCAAAAATTTCGTATTTAAATATTCAGCCATCTTTAAGCTCACGAATTTACATATCTCAAGCTCAACCGCAAAATCACACCATGAATTCCAAAATGCAAATGGATAAAAAGCAATAACCCAATAACCTCACCAAATCTACAACTACAGATTGCAAACTTTATCACCCTCCCAAATTTCGCCAAACATCGCCAATGTCGCCAAATCCACCGTGTAACGTATACTAGGATTAAGCCCTCATAAAGAATTTGGGAGACATTTTAGAGAAAAATGCGTCACTTAACTTTCGAATGTTTTATAAATTTCTAAACTAGAAAAATCACTTGTGCCCATCTCTTAGAGTATTTGAGCGTTCTAAAATCATAGGTTTTTACTCTGAAGATTAATCAGAAGCAAAAACTCATTAACTGTAATTTTTCGGAAGGGCATTTTGTGACGCTAAATGCTTCTTTTCATGATTTTTATGTTGTCACATTGTAATCTGACTTTAGTTTCATTAAAATTTGGGTAAAAGTTCCAAGAGCACCTGTTTGGCGACCTTCGCTTCCCGATGTGCAATAACTAGCCGTATGTTACAAACTTAAATCGCCAATTGTTCTAATTGTATTTCAAAAATATGTTCCTGTGTGGAACGTATTTCTACTGATTTTTTGAGTAGCTAAAATTTATTTTTTAACAATTAGAGACCACCTTATTTGTTGAAATTGCATTTTAAAACGAAACGTATTTCTATTGAATGGGTGAAAATTAATTTGTAAGAAAGAGACTGCCTTATCTTTCTATATAGCGTATGTAGCAATTCCCTTTCTTTATCGATGTTGATTTCCAGAGATTTTATTCAAAATTTTTCGTTTGAAGGGGTGTATTTTTTTGTAATGCAGTAAGCTCAGATTTAACCTTGTCATCTGACCGTGGTTCAAAATTGCTTGTTGTTGTCCTCGGAACTTTCCCTTAGGGTTTGGTCCCGGACCGTCACCCATATCCCGTTGTGTTGCTCCAGTGAGACGTTAATTAAATATCTATCTACCTCGTAATGCAGTAGCAAAGTTGAATTCTCGGAATAAGGGGAAATAATTCTGATGGTCCCCGAAACTAGATTTACGTATTTAAAATCCTCCAGGAGTTTTAAGTTTGGAAAAGCTCAATCAAAATAACAAGTAGCACGAAGAATGTGTCGAAAAAAAATTCAATATATCCAGAAATCCTTTTCCCCCAAGAGGCTCCCTAAAGTATCCCTAAATTTAAGCTCTAGCTTCATTATTTTTTCAAGAAAACAAACACGAACGTTAAGTAGGCGGAAACAAAAGCAAGGATCTCTAATATTGTATAAATACCGCCAAAAGAAGTTAAAAAAATATCGCCAAGCAGGTTCTCTGCGGAACTTTCACCAAAATTTGTATCAATGAAATTGGTATGTTTGAAACGGCTGTGAGGAAAGCTAGAACCTTTGTATACGAGGTCTTAAACCATTCAAGTACCTTTTAATACCTTTTTTGGGTATACTTGCAACCAGTGAGTCCTACATCTTTCAAAGTACATGTTTTACATTTATGCATTACCTATTATACCATTATTGCTTTTGAAAATATTTATAGGTGTCGTTTTGGGGATTGCTGAGTTAAATTATAAAAATTTAAAGAAAATCTATTTGTGAATAGAAAGAAATACTAGTTTAGTCGATGTATACAAATGTGCCATACTTTCAAAACGCAGCATACTCTATCGTTTCTTAATTAAATGAGTAACAACTTCTTTCCAAATCAGCCTAACTTGTTTCTCAGAAAAGTGACCCTTTCAATTACTGGGTTGAATAGTTTTGGTTCTCATTAGCGACTGCTTGTTGCTACAGGTTAACTCACTGTTTTATAGCGTCGTTTTTTAAAAAATTAAAATTTTCACCGCATAATTGAAATCTCAGTCAATTCGTATCTTGATTGAAATCAATAATTTTGAATAGCCTATTCATTAAGGTACTATAAAGCTATGAATAGCATTTCAGGAATACATTAAGTCTTTTAGCGAAGAGTACTTTAAGCAAAAACTGCCAGATACGAAATGTAGAGACGTGCTGAATATATTTAGCAAAGTATACGAATTTTCAAGAAATGCGAAAACATTATGAGAGCAATACTCTCATAGAACTTCAGACCAACAGTTACGAAACACGTAGCGATTGAAGGTGAATAGCCTATTCGTTTCATTACGCCAATTTACAAGCAATGTACATTTGAGAATACTATTTTGAGCTGTTTTAGGGAGATATTTGAGACCCTCATATGCAAATCCCAGACATACTGAATATCCTATTAATTTCATTACTGTCAATATACGAACAATGCAAATTTCTGTATATTTGTTGTAGTAGGTAGTTTTAAATATTTACGCTGCACTAGAGTAACACAACGTCCTATTGGCGACGACCGATGATCGATTCCGAAGAAAAAGAACCGAGAACACCACGTAATTTTGAACCAAGATCAGACGACGAGAGAGGTCAACATCTGAGCTGGCACCCCACTCTCCAAACTTCCACACCACGCCAACGTCAGATATTTGACATGTGTGGCCACGACGTATTTACCGTGCACCAGCCAACACGTACCCGACGGTCTTTGGTTGGATCGGGTTTCGAACTCGCAATCCTCAGTTTGCCAATCTGAAACTCTTCTACCCGATCTACCGTGGCCCTAAATCGGAGTGTTATTAGTAAAGGTTTTCTATAGTGTAAGGGGCTATATTTGACTTACCTGCACCAAATACAAGACAGAACGTCAAGACACAAGAAAAGCATTACTGGCATAGAAGGGAGGAATACATCTTGGGTAAGCTATAGGAATTGAATCTGAACAGTCTACAACTCTCAGTTTAGCGCAGTGGTTAATGTGAACTATGCGAACTATGGCTGTACCCATATTAACCTTTCAGATGATCTTGGCAAGATATCTCATCCATCAAGATCTAATCATTTTGCTTATGACAAGATATTCCGTTGAGAACAAACTGCCCTAATTATTTTAGGGGAATGAAAATCCAAGTAGATAAAACAAATTTACCCTTGCCCAGAACAGATGACAATTTGGAACAGGTTTTTGCATTACAGGTTAGTCAATAAAGGACATTTTTGACACGAAGATAAACCATCAGGAAGGTCAAAAGGGGTTCTGGAAGCGTGTAGTATAAAAGGAAACTTTCAGAAACTAATGGGAGAGAGACTTTGAAGATTTCCCCACATACGCTATAAATTTAAATTTTTACGATATTAGCAAACACGACGCAAGGTGACATAAAAACAGAAAAATTCGTTCTGCATGGATCCAACCGAAAAACCGAAATCTATTCAAGGATTGAGAGACATTGTATTGACAGCCTTCCATTCAGGAATATTCTTCGTCATTCAAAATTCAGGTAGAGCGGAAATAAAATGGCGACGGCGAGTGACAAAAGGAAATCGAAGAATGGTAAGTAGTGCCTTTCGTGACCGCAGGGAAATTATTTGACCACATGGTCACCTCGACCCAAGCGCACGTCGTTCACGGCCGCTGGCATCTAATATTTTACGCGAGAAATGGCCGGGAAGGTTCAAAAGAAATATTTTATGAGAAAATCTTCACCGTCTGAGAAATACGAATTACAAATTTTGGTATCGACTTTTTCTCCTCTAGAAAGAACGGTTTTCAGATTCTGGTGACAAGTGTTGGGTTAGATTGAGCATCTATGCTTGTGTGTTGCTCGCTAATCAGTTTAGGGATTGTTTGTTAATTGACTTTTAACAATCATAACATAATTGACTTTTTTCGTTATATAACAGATCTTTTTATATTCTCTGTTTTTTACTGTATATTAGATTAATTGTTGATGTTAAACTGTTTCATTCTAGAATATTAAGATTTACCAACAACTAAATTTTTTCCGTAATGATTAAACCAAATTGAGGTTACCAAAATTAACCACACAATAATAAAACCACGCGATTCCTTGTCTAAGTGACTGAAGTAGCTTTGGAAACCCAAAGCTACTTTCTAGCTTCAAGCTTCAAAGTAGCTTCAAAAATTCCAAGCTACCTCACTTCTAGCAACTTGATAGTTATAGGCAGTGTAAATTCGATTCTTGTAACTGACCCTGGATCTCTCTTGCGTGTCAGTTTAGCTTTACTTGTATGTTCATTTCTTTATGTTTTTGTCTTGTTCTTGGCAGTTTGGCCACATGACACTTTCGTATAAAACAATCAATCTTGTCGAAAACCAATCCGAAAAAGTGTTTTCTGTTTTTCCATTCGACGTGCCATTGTCGTGTCGAAAGACGTTTCTTTCCGTCATTCGAAATTTCAGAACTAAAAAACACGACCACGATCATTAAAGGAAAGCTGACCAGATATTGATCTCATCATCATGAAAAAATTGGCACTGGTTTGATGACGAGATATCTCGTCATTAGCAAAATTGTTCAGGTCTTGATGGACGAGATATCTCATCATTAGCAAAACTGGTCAGGTCTTGATGGACGAGATATCTCATCTTTAGCAAAATTTGGCAGGTCTTGATGGACGAGATATCTCATCTTTAGCAAAATTGGGCAGGTCTTCATGGACGAGATATCTCATCTTTAGAAAAATTGGGCAGGTCTTGATGGACGAGATATCTCATCTTTAGCAAAATTGGGCAGGTCTTGATGGACGAGATATCTCGTCTTTAGCAATATTGGACAGGTCTTGATGGACGAGATATCTCGTCATTAGCAAAATTGGTCAGGTCTTGATGGTCGAGATATCTCATCTTTAGCAAAATTGGGCAGGTCTTGATGGTCGAGATATCTCATCTTTAGCAAAATTGGGCAGGTCTTGATGGACGAGATATCTCATCTTTAGCAAAATTGGGCAGGTCTTGATGGTCGAGATATCTCATCTTTAGCAAAATTGGTCAGGTCTTGATGGTCGAGATATCTCGTCATTAGCGAAATTGGGCAGGTCTTGATGGACGAGATATCTCATCATTAGCAAAATTGGGCAGATCTTGATGGACGAGATATCTTATCATTGGCAAAATTGGGCAGATCTTGATGGACGAGATATTTCGTCCAAACCACTTGGAGAGTTAAAAGGGGGAGAAAAAGCGAGATGAAAACTTTTGGGACTGTTTTCTCACTCTGTCAGTGACTGGAAGTGTCTTCAGCTGAATTCTTAATCATTATTTGGGAACTAGTGTGTGACAGAGTTTATGAATTAATGATATTATAAATGGGAACACACAGTTTGAACCTCATCAACACATCCTTCTCATCATCGTATAGTCATAGTTCTGAGAAATTACAGAAATTGTAAGAACATACTCTTTTCTCTTATGAATTTATTTGATTCGAAAGCAATCAATTTAATGAAAAATCTCCAATCGAGCTTTAATTTAATTAAACCATGGCATTTGCGTATTATGTCATCGAAAACAAAATGTAATTGAAGGAAATTTTCCCTTTGTTTCATAAAATTTAATTAAGAACAGATCATTACAAGAGCTGTTTTGAACTACCACTATTCAAAAGAAAATATTTTGCATTATTGGTTTGCACTTTTAAAGATGCTCAGTACTGAAATGTACAAAAGACTGACCACATGAAGAGAGTTTTGTAAAATTTTAATTAGTTACTACAAACTACAATACATACTAACATAAATTCGAAGGAGTAACTTTAATTTGTAACTGTTGCTTTTCAATTCAAAATGGAACAAATTGTTTTTAAAACTCGAATGTTTCTTTTTTTATTTTAGGTACATTTATTAGATATATCCATCATTCACTCAAAATGTGATGTATGTTTTGAATGGAAACTACCACGAAGGATTTTATTAAGAGATTATGCTGAATTTTGTTCATATCTATGAATCGTAATATTAGAATACAAATATTTTATTTTGTGATGCTCAGTTTAAAGAACTATTCGACATTTAATTTTGAACACACATTGGAATCAGATATACACATAACGCATTTGTCAAATTCGAGAATTCTATACTTTTATTTAATTTAGAAAGTTCCTTGTCATTGCTACTTCCCTGTCTTGTATATATTTTCACAAGTACATCATTACTACGAGTAAAACTGATTTTTTGTTAGTTTATACTTATTCCTTAATTTTAGCGCAACTGCTTGTAAGTTCAATTCCTGTAATTACCCTGGGTATATTTCTCTTCTGTAAACTTTCCTTGTGTGTATATCCATTTATTGGACATAAAAACATTTCTTGGCACAACCTGGCCAGATCTGGCTCTTGCATCATAAAAATCCAATCAAACTAATTTTGGTAAAAATTCTATTTAATCAGTTATATCATTGTTCAGATTTCTTATACCTTTTACAAAAATTTAAGGTTATCAATCAAATAATAAGAAAAAGTTATATCGAAAAGATAAACACTTATACATTTCCTATAACATGACATACATAGCACCTTTTTTTTCAAAGACAACGAAAACGCTATGATAATATATAGAATTATCACATTCCTCTATATTTCTTAGTGTATTACTAAAGTATTACTTAGTGTATTACTTAGTGTATACACTAAAAGATACACGATGCAAGTCATATCGCATATCACTTTGCATCTAAACGAAATCTAAACCATAATCGAAATGTCACAATACACATTTTGGATGGTAGTTCAAAGCACAAGTTGTACTAGTAGTGTAGTTACTAATGTCAACTCAACCATCAACATTTGTTTTTATCAAGGATACTATGACTTCCCCATTTGCTATCCTTGTTTATACCGAAGAGTCAGCTGAGCATGCCTTCTTATATTGCATTTGTGTCTTTGAGAATGTACACAATTCGACTAGAGCCCTTGATATGGAGTATCCATTTATAAATATATATAAACTGAAGACAGACGTCTGGAATCTTTTCCAGAATAAAAATTCTCACTAAGAGACTGGTCATGAAAACAAACAAACAAACACCACTACTTGCAGATCCTTTTAGACCTGGAGATTCAGCTTCTCGTCAATGTAAAAAGGCTTGTGTTGCAAATAGAGTATGAGCGGAAAGCTTACTGAAGGAAATGAAGATTTAAAAATGTAGTGGCATTATAGGTGGTTCGAGTGTATTAAATATGTGCAATGAAGCAAATTTCCACATCACCGTCTTGTACATTTGCACAAATTACACATTACTTTATCTTGAGTTACTAATAAAATATAACGTGTAAAAGTATATATATATATATATATATATATATATATATATATAATTCATTCGTTACTTACAAATTATAAATGTATTACTCAGCAAGCTAATATTTAGCAAGTTTGGAAAAGTGTGGAGATATTTTTAATTTTAACGGTATCAATTAACAGAAAATAAACAAATATTTCCATGGTCACTAACATACAAAATAGACCCAATGAAAATCATACTTACAAAAGTTTGTTTTTTCGCGTTGCGATCATTTTCATTTTTGATTCTCTAGGCGTAATTAAACCAGGATCTACACATTTAAGGGAAACTTAAAACCCTTCGAACATTCATGCCAAAACCGGGATTCGATTGATTGTTTTCATGGCGCAAGAGACATATTTGGCGACGCTGAGCAAAACACAAGACCGACAACATCAAGTAATTGACATAGACATACACAACCAAGGAAATTTTTATTGACACAGAAGAGAAAAATACACCAAAGAGAATCGAACCTGTACTACCTACAATTCGCAGATTGCTAGAGCAGTGGGCAAACCCAATGAGCCAAGGCGGCCTCAACCGGGATTCAAACCTATAGATCATGTAGAACATAATGCCAGAGCCCTAACTATTTGGGTACCACAAGCTGGCTTATTTTGAAACAGATGAAAAATGGTTTTTACCAAAATCTCACAATGAGTAGCTTTAATATCTATACATATTTTAGAGTTCCAAACTAAATCAAGTACATATAGGTATAAGCTTGTTTCTGTGGTGCGCACGATTGGATGTGGGTATCTAAGTATAAAGTATCAGAACACCTGACATTGCTTGTTATCCAGGAAGTGATAAAGCACCAAGATGACGAGACACACCGGAGACAAGGTAATACCTTAAAGAGAGATACAGCATAACCCAGTAGAGAAGGTGGCATACAGCCTCGCACGAGTGATGTAACGTTGATCCTCTGTAAATAGTTTACCTCTACCCATTGTAATTGAAGATATTTAATAGTAAAAATCATCCCTTTACCAACAAATAAATGTTTTACATTTATTCAGTACATAAAGTAAGTATACTTCCTCCTATGTTAAAGTAAATAACTAAGCAGTTTTAATTTACATTTTAGTTTGTACATTAATTTAAAATTTAATGAATGCAATGTTTTGTAATTGACGTTTTAATTACATTTTTGATTGTAATTACTAACTGTTTTTTGGGACTCGAACAGACCCAAAAAACAGTTGATAATTAGTGCTACCCACTTCTTCCTAACGGCTTATTTTCACGCATGCAAATCTACGTGACTACAAAAACAAATGTGCTTCGCCACTGACAAATTAACGTGCTTTCAAAGAACGAAAGCGTGAGTCTTCTCCGCCAATACGTAACGTCATATGCCAAAAAGAAAATTAAACCGTTCAACTTTTCCTAGTCAAAAAATAATTATTGCCGGATGTTCTACGCATTTGGAAACAATTAAGGACAAAAATTCCGGGCGATGTTTTCGACTGTTATTCCGAATCCTCCCAGAGGTAATTAGCGTTGCACCGGATCAGAAACGTGATTGCCCCGACGGACTTCCAAAGACACCGGGTTGCAAATTAATTTCTCTAAAAACAACCCCGAAGAACCCGAACCTTTTTTGTTCCAAAATTTCCGCCAATGAAACGAAGAGACTGCGCACATTTAAATTTGTAATTTGCATATTGATCTCGAATAACGGGTTAAGGCGATAATAATGATTCAAAGCATTTAATTAAGGAATCATAAAGCAGTGAGCAAATGCTTAAGGTTGAAAGAATCGTCTTATGAAAATGAGAGGCCGAAAAAGCGGCGTTTTTGCGGGTGATTTCTTTTGGGAAAAGTAATGTTTGCTTTGATATTCCTTAATGTTTGATAAATTAGATTTATTGTTCCGTTGTATTTAGCTGCTTTTGTTGTTGATTTCCTGTAGTTTCCATAGCATTCATATGAATTAACCCTAAGTATCGCGATATATCCGATTAGTGTAGTATTGGTTTTACTCCCACAACACATGACTAAATAATTTTATCTATTGGTTGAAAGAATCTATCGATTGTTTCAACCTTTAGAACTATTTTATTGCATATTTCCTTGGAATGCAAAAAGAATGCGAAAAAATTTTCAAGTCTGGAAAATATACTTCAGTATAAAATTTAAAATATCGAGATCTTTGGGAAAACTTTCTCGGAAACGAGAATTGATTGCTTTTTACATCTCCGAGAAAAATTGAAATTAAAATATCAAGAAAAGTCATTAATGTTTTCATTTTTCACGTGGCTCAAGTATCTACGATTTCTGCTAAACAAGAAAATTATAAAAATAGCAAAAAACATTAGACAATTCAATTATAATTTGTGTACTTTTAAAACATGATCCATTTAATGAAAACAGTATAACTTTTAAAATTGTAAGAGCTCTAAAATTACGTAAATTAAAATAGTTTTAACAAACTTCTTTTTACAGAGTACTTTGATTTCTTACAATTATTTTTCTGCTAAGATTCATAAAAATAATTCTATCAGTCGATTTTGTGAATCGTGTTATATGCGTAAGAAGGCAAGACAAACAATTCTATCACAAGAAAAGTTATGTATAATATTAGCAAATTTAAAGAATCAAGTTCGGTTTAAATATAATGACATTTTCCAATTTTAAACTCTAAAATTGTTTATACTAAAATAATTTTAAAGAACATGCTTCTTTTTGCAGGCAGTTTTTATAATTCTTTTTAATCTGCTTCATTAGAAATAATTCGCATCTAGCTATTTTTGAGAATATCTTATCAGTGAGAGGTGACGACAGTAGGAAAATTCAATCACAACAAAATAAAGTTATGCATAAAATCAGCAAATTTTAAGAATCAAGTTTGATACAACTTATACGAATCATGCCCTTTTTAAATTCTAATGCGCTCTAAAATTTTATGTATTCAGTTAATTTTAGCTACTAACTTTTAACAGTAAATTTTTATTTACTTTCCTTTATTACCATTCTTAGACTGGTTATCCACAGTTGCTATTCATGTAACTTCCTGAGTATTTCTTTTGTCCGTGTTATCAAAACCTTTTAGTGGCTTCGCTAAAAATGACCCTTGCGCGATAAAAACCCAACCAAACTGGTATAATTTGCCATCATGTAGTAAAAATTAACAGATCTTGACAAACCTAACATTTAACAACAATAATTATTTATAATAGACCAGAGTTCTATTATAAATAAGTCTCGCTATTTCTTATTGTTGCAATTTTTGTAATTGGTGTAGACTAAATAGATTTTAATAAGCAGTAAGATAACAATTCCATCGTCAGCAACTACCCTCTCTAGGTGTCTAGGTAGGGTCCGGGAAAAGCTCGATCACTTCGGTGTGCTTTATGGAGGAATAATGGGATGAATAGCCATATTTTTCAATTCCAGAGTGAGCCTAATGACCTCCATTACTTAGAAAAATCCCTAAAGCAGTTGCTACTTTTTTGATAAAGCCAGAATAGGCCACATCGTAACTCAAGCATACTTGAATTGTTTTCACTTGGCAGACTCCAGCAAGTGCCTTATTTGCACTGATGAGACTTTGGATTATATCTTGTTCGTCAGCAACAGTTGGTTGGTTTTGGATTTTATGGTGGAAGGAAAATATTTGGCCAACAACTAGAGAGGGAAAAAGGAGAAGGGTAGGCGAGGTAAAACAAAAGGGCAGAACAGCCAGCAACAAGTCAGAGTAGGCCACATTCTAACTCAGGCGTATTTGAATCGTTTTCACCTGACAGACTCCATAAGTGCTGTATTTGCTCTGATGAGGAAGATATTTTGGATTATATCTTGTTCGACTGCACCAGTTGGTTGGTTTTGGGTTTTATGGTGCAAGGGTCATATTTGGCCAAGCTGCCCAAACACAAGATAACAACGAGGGAGGGTAAAAAAAAAGCAAAAATCAGAAGGGTAGGTGAGGGTAAAACATAAGAGAAGAGAACAGATCACTCAAGTGTCTCGTTCGACTGCACCGGAGAGAACATTTTTAGAATTCTCTTATAGAAAATTCGCAATTCATCTTCTATTCTTAGTTTTTTTTCTAATGTTCATTTTACATATATTGCTTCGCTGGTTTATAGAAGACATCGTATAAATGGCGTTAATGCATTACATGATACATGAGTCCGGTGTAAGACACCATAATGCATGTGTAAAGTAAAAATCAAATTTTCTGGAAAAACTAGAGATTAATTGCAGTTGTTTTCGTCTGACAGCAAATTTGCAATTCATCTTCCATTCTTACTGTTTTTCTAACGTTCATTTTATCTATATTGCTTCGCTGGTTTAAAGAACACATCTTGCAATAGGCGATAATACACCGGATCCGGGTATCAAGATGCAATGCAATAATGCATGTGTAAAGCAAAAATCAAATTTTCTGGAAAAACTAGAGATTAATTGCAGTTGTTTCCGTCTAACAACCCCTTTGTTTTTCAAAAGAGAAATTAAAAACAATTAATGAATAAGAACATAAGTGATAAGCATGTGTGTAATATTGCACCAAACAGGTTCACCGAAAGCTATATTCTTGTTAGATGGATGACGTATAATATCAGGTAGTATATTCATAAAAATGGAAATAATTAAACCAGCAGCAATAAAATCACCAACGATATAAAACTCTTTGAATGTGTTGTATCAAACCTATGACTGATCTACTAAACAGATAACATAAAAATCATGTTTCATCTCAAAACTATTAGAGGGTTTAGGGACGGCTAACTATTACAGGATTTTACACTCAATTATATGAGATGCATTTTTGAAACCTTAGTAACTTAGCTCTGAAAAATGTCGTTTTTCAGTCTAGATAAGGTGAGAAATAAATCTAACGCGGTTCATTTATTATACACTTGCCAAAACAGTTTGGTTACTAGTCTTATAACTAATGAATAGTCCTAATTATACTGCAAATTAAATATTATTCAGTAGAAACACCATGTTTTACTAAATTTTACTATTTCCTTAAGAAATTATTCCTTGATATATGTACTATATTTTTCTGCTTACAATGATTTAATTTAGGCACTTAATACTCATTAAAATTTATTATTTTTATTTTATAAACGACTTTATGTAAAAATTGATGAAAGTAGAACAATGGCTAATTGAATTATATCAATCATGCAGGTTATTAGATTATTAAATTAGCAAAGCAGTTAAATACGCGATGCCATCAAAATACGAAAAACTGTAATATTGGATACTAATATAAAACAAAATATTGGGCAGGTAGTTAATTAACGTTGCACTGCAGCAACACATTGGCGACGGTCCGTGATGAATCCCGAAGGGAAAGATTCACTGGCAACGCCTCGTAAATTTGAACCACGGTGAGATGACGAGAACACCTGAGCTGGCACCTCACTCTCCAAATTTCCACACCACGCTAACGGGAGGCCATGACAGATTTAACGTGCATCAGTCCTCCTTGTACACTGGGCTACCGCAGCCCACAAAATATCGGGAATTAAATAGTGTTAAACTACGTAAGCTAGATCTACAAACAAGATTACTGAAATGCATCACACGTAAATAGAAATAATGGAAAGATACCATCTCACACAAAACAGTCCAACAGAAACTTAATAGTGTGATCGTATGAGGTTTTACTTTAGGGAACAATTGCGTTAAGTAGAAAGTCATATATTACTATTGATGTACATTACATCAAAGTAAAATAGAAATGATGGAGCCATTAACCCTCAAATTGGTTTTGAGGTGATACGCCATCCATCAAGATCTGACCACTGTTGTTAATGACGAGATATCTCGTCATCAAGGCCAATTTTTTGATGACGACGAGTTCAAGATCTGACCAGTTTTCTCCTAATGATGAGATTCCTCGCTCATCAACATCTGGCCAAATTTCTTCTAATGACAAGATAACAATTACTAGACATTTTAAAACAATAATATTTTAGACAAAACAGTCAATATAGTTTAATAGTCTCACCGTATCACACTTATCTTTAAAGTTTATTTCTAGATTTTATGAAAAGGTTTCAAGTACAAATGTGAAACATATTTATACAAAATATTTAGTAGTGTTTACCGTATATTAAATTTGAATAATGTTTAACCACATGAACGAAATCCTTAAATATAAATATTTAAGCACAACTAATGAGTAAGGGAAATGGAATAATCGTAAAACAATAATATTTAAAGAAAATACCCTCAAATACAACCTTAAATTTTGTGATTATATTGCATTTAGTAGTTTCATTTGTGGATTACTTGAAAATAAACTCAAATATGTACAAGAAAATGCTAAGAATGCATCTCAGATATCTAGTTTCTGAAGACTAAATAAGTTTTGTATATCTACTGAATCAACATTGAAATTATTTTTTCAAGCAAAGCTTTTATTTCTTTTACCAATATTAAAAACAGGATTCGAACTAGATCGAAAACAATCCGCCAAGACCGCAGGGCAATGTTAAAAAGCATTTTAACTGGAGGATTTATGGAGTTTTAAATTTATTAGTTCCTACCCCAAAGTGAAATATACGTCCCAAGACTGATACGGAACCCAGCGTAGATTCCCAACTCCGATTGGAACGCAATAGGGCGTGGCCAAATCATTTATTGGTCATCGAGTGAAAAGGGGATGGGAAATTGGGTTTCGATATCGCCAACTTCGATATTGATCAAGGTGACATGAAACGCGTTAAGGGCGGAAAAAAATAAAACTCCCCCAGAATAAGAGAGGGTGTCTACCCCGTACTATTAAATGGCGACCACTTTCCAAAATGAGGGAAATATCGAATAAGGCTGGATTTAGGGGGAAGAATCAGCAAAGGAAACGATTTATCTAGCCTCGGGTTTCCTCGTTTTGGTGAATTTCGATTTTAATGGTGGCGGCGGCTCTCATTTTGTAAAGGAGCGCTCCGATGAAAAAGTTTTTTCGGGGTTTATCTCGGTCTAGGCTAACGAGGCTGCGCTGTGGGAAGCTGTAGTGCAAACATGGCCCTAAGCATCTGATTTAAAAGTCCTCGGGAAAGCTGTATTGAAAGAGTTGCGGAGAGTTCTGAACACGCAAAAGTGCAGATTCGCTTTTTTACTTTTCGAAGCCGAATGCAGAAGTTGATGCTTGAAGGGGAGGTAGTTGAATTTATGTCGCACTGAAGCTACACAGCGGGATATTGGTGACGTTCCGGGATCAATCCCGAAGGGAAAGATCGAGGACAACAACTTGTCATTATGAACCATCGGTCAAATGACGATTTTTCGATTCAGAGATTGTTTTGAATGGGAATAATACATTTTACGAACATCGTTCTCATGTGTATGGCAAAGCTATGAACGGTGAGGCTAAGGTAACTACTACAAAAATTGCATTCGAGGGGTTTTTGTAGGGAGTGGGGTTTAGGAATTCCTTTTGTCCCCTGTAAAATTGCAGTAACTCATTTCGTAAAAATGGCAAATCTTCGGTGAATACTCTCCTGTTTTGAATGGTAATGATGGTGTTACTTGTCCATTGAGTGCTTTCAATAAAAACAAGTAATTCGATATAAACATGGAAAAGAAGTGCAATTTTAAATTAACTTAATCGTTTTGTAAAAAAAATCTATCTCAAAATTTAAAAATGCTTTTCAAAATTCGATTAGCTACCAGTCTTGGTTCGAAATGTTTGTGCTTTGTTTTAATTTGCAACTACGTATGTTAAACCAAGGAATTTTAATGATGTTGGTTGGTTGGGGGTTTTATGGCGTAAGTGCCATATTTGGCCATGCTGCGCCAGACACAATTAATAGACATACACACACAATGAAAGATTTACTGACACAGAATAGAGAAATACACCCAGGGTGGAATGCACGTGGCAGGAATGAAACCTGCCCGCCTACAACTGGAATTTTGATAGCGCAGTGGACATACCCACTGAGCCACGATGTCCCTGGACTTTTAAGGAAAGTTAGTCTAAATGTACACATACCTTGCAGAAAATGGACACGTCTTTATCAATAATGGACATAAACTAATTTCTATCGATCTCTAGTGTGCAAAACTAAATGTTATAATCTATTTATATCATGTGTCCAAAATATTTGGAAATTGTGTTTCGCAGAGGAAAAATATGGTTCAAAATAAAGTGTGCGTTTAAATTTGGTAACAATTCTTTTTCCATCTGTACTGGTAAAACAGTCTAATCGCAACTCTCAATTTACATCCCATCTTTTCCAAATCATCCCACTGCCAAATCATCCCATCATTTTACATCCCACTGCCAAATTAAAGTAGATTTTAGTATGGGTATTCAACTGTTTTAGGGTGACACTTGCCTAAAAATGTAGTCTTTGGAAATTTGAAAAATGTGTTCAAAGTTGATACAAATATTTTATAAAATACTTAGCAAATTTATGAAATAAATTTTACGTGATGCTTTCACAAACATATAATTACAAAACGAGCATAAGACGAGAAGACAAACATACTAACGTTGTTAAATTCCGTCACTCCAAGTAAGTACTCCAAGTTCACAAAATTTCATGGAAAGATATACAGCCGTTTGGACGTCATGCAGGTACATACATACATACCGACACGAAACACGTAAATCTGATTTTGCATTAGAATGACTCGAAACCGGATAAATAATTTGAAATGGTGCTAAAGTATTCGTAGTACAAACAAGCACTAAATATTTATATGATTACATAGTATATACATTATGTAACACAATTGCATGTAGTAGGAATGATTAATTGTGCGGAGCTGATGAAACATTTTCGACATTATAATATAACATAATTGCTTGTAGTGAGAATGAATAATGTAATGTATTTGGAGCGGATGAAATATTTTCGAACTGAAATTCAGAAGATATCAAAACACTAAGATTGTAAAAAAAATATTAATTTAAGGATGCTAATTAGTGTGTACAATAAATCATTCATACATGTAGAAGCGTTTCTGTATTCATTGTTCTATTCGTCAGAAATTAAACCTTTAATTCAACAAATTAAATTAGATTCTATTTCAAAAACATCGTTAACAATAGTATTTGGTAATGGATGAAAATGTCATGTACTACAAAATTGTCTGTTGGAAAGATAAGCGAAATGGAACATTGTACAGAAAATGAAGAGGATAAATTAGCTTATTAATTCAATTTGTCTGCAGCTGACGGATGCAATCATTAATTTATTAAACTATTCCAGAAAACGTGAAGGCGTATTACGCGTTGTAGTTTTTAAAGAATTCATTAAAGTGATTTTATGTTTACTAATTATGTAAAGAATTATTGATTGCAGTAATTTTCTCGTTGACCCCAGACATTGAAAAACATCAAAATCAGCAGACATTTATATTTACTATACTTCTTTAGGGATTTTTTCAAAACTGAAATCAGTATTTGAGGAAAACAATTCTGAGCAGCAAATATTAATTATAGTAGCAATAAAGTTACGGTATAAAAAAATAGCTGAGTGAAAAAGTAAAAAAGACACGTTTATGCAATCTTTGATTTTAACTAAAAAATTATAAATATTTAATTAGAATATACAATTCTAATACCCTTAACAATTATTTTAATGGCATAAAAAGTAGAAAGTATCACATTGCAATTTTATTTTCTCCATTCAAGAGCCCAATTCTCTCTTAACTAGAAATGTTAAGAATATTCTATTCTAAAAATTTAAATCCGTAGCATTTTTAATCTTCTGAGAGTTTTTATGTATACAGGTGAGTCTAAATTATTTTTACAAAATAAGAGGGATGATAGTACCCATCCAGACGAGCCATAATTACCATGGAACATAGGGTCGAATTCCACTCTGAGAGGCAGAAAAGAGTAAAGTCGAAACGCGTCGAGCATGAAGAAGTCATCGCCTCTGACGTCGTTTTGTACCAGCACACTTTTCCAGCACGGTCCGGCACTTCTCGCATGTCACATGGATTCCGGCACATCACATATCCCTCACGATGGATCTGACGTGGCGGACCTGTGGCTTGAACTCCTCGCTCACCGGACCTCAACCCACTGGACTTTTTCTTCTGGGGACACATGAAATCTTTAGTGTACTAGACGCCTGTGGACTAGTCTGAAGACCTCGTAGCGAGAATCGGTGTTGTTGCAGACAAAATTAACACAACACCAGGAATCTTCGAGAGGGTGCGCCAGTCATTCCTTCGCCGGTGTGAACTGACGCGCGTGGCCGCCACTTTGAGCACTTGCTGTGTGTTTTTCTCTGATCAATAAACCAGATTGTGCATCTTTTGGTATCGTTCATTCGCTTTCCCAACACTGTTGTAAGCTCATATTGAAATTCTAATTTTACTCTTTTCTGCCTCTCAGAGTGGAATGCGAGCCTTTGTTCCATGGTAATTATTGCTCGTATGGATGGGTACTATCACCCCTCTTATTTTGTAAAGCAATTTAGACTCACCCTGTATGTCCGTTCTGTAACCCGCAGTCTTTCAAAGGTGACAACTAAGCCGTTGACCTTTACAAACAGAATTTATCCTAGGATTTTTTCAACCAATAGATGTAGGTAGGTGAATTAACGTTGAACTGGAGTAATACAACTGACAAGTGGCAGCAGGCCTGGATCAATCCTGAAGGGAAAGATCCGAAGATAACACTTCGTAAATTTGAACCACGGTCAGATGACCAGCTGGCATCCCACTCTACAAACTTCCATGCCAACGCGAGGACATTTGAGGCCACAACAGATTTAAAGTGCACCCCATGAACACGACGGTCTTTGGATCGAATTTCGAAGTCAACCAATACACGAGATTATTCAGTCCTCATGCGTGTTGTGTGGAAAACAAACCTATATAATTCTGAAATCGCCCTCACAGGATTAAATAATAGACTATATATTGAAGTCTGCTTTATATTTGATGCAAAAATTCAAGGAATTAATAAAAATTGCAATCAATACCACGTGGATCTATGGGAATACTAAATATTTAGGTTGATTGGTTTGGTTGGTTTTTAGATATTTTATGGTTCAAGTATCATATTTCGTCATGCTGCGCCAGAGAAGACAGACAATATAAATTTATGGAAGGTAAGTATCCTAATTAAATTCGCAACGGGCTATTGGCGACGGTCCGGGATCAAACCCAAAGGGAAAGATCCTAGGACAACACATAATTTTGAAACACTTTCAGATGACGAGAACACCTGAGACGGCACTGTATTCTCAAAACTTCCGCACCACACCAACGTGACGACATTTGAGGCTACGACAGATTTAACGTGCATCAGCCACCTTTGTACACTATCTTCGGTTGGTTGGATCCCTAAACACGAACTCTCCATCAATCATCGAGTGTTTAACCCAGCGTCGTTTTATTTTAGCAAAACGTGAACGAAACGAAGCTTAATAACCTGAAAGAATTCACTAAGTCATCGTCCCTTCACGAATCCAATGAAAAAATGAAGTAACACTTGACGCAATTCTCATGACATTCTATTTAATTTTAAATGTAGGACACGAGATATTCGAATAGATTAGAAACGCGTTCCCTCGAACCCAAAATCGTTTCTCAAAGTTCTCCGAAACCCATTTAAAACAAAAAGAAATTTTTATCCCTGTTTTTATAACGATCAAAAACTGTCGAAATATAAAGAGGAAAAAATTCATTTCCACTTTTTGAAACCGTCCAAGAACGAGTTTCTAATTTGATTTACTGTCCCTTCCTTGAATAATCTCGTGCTAGCCGTTTCCGTTTCTTTATCAGATAGGCTTAACTGTAATAAAGCAGTTTTTTTTACACCAGCCTTTTTAATTCGAAAAGATTCGATTTTAAACTCTCGGAGTTTTTATCTATGTCGTGTCGCATTCGATGATTAATAGAACTTTAGAAAGGTTCTACAGATCGAAAGGCACCCCAGATAAAATGCAGACGTCAGATTAATGCTCAAAAATCCACAGTAAAACTTTAAAAGCCAGTGTTTGAGAAATTACTTTACAGATAGATTACTGTAGTTGCTATAGTAACGGATCCAAAGAATATAATTCTCTCAGTAACTAACACACGCTTACTAGAAGTTGTAAATCTTTTTCAAAGAATCAATGTTAAACGTAATTTTACATTTACTTTAATAGCCTGCCGAATAATAAATCAACAAATACCATTATTTAATGTTTTTTCATAACTTAAAATGAAGAAAAACAAATTATCAAGAAAAATATATGGATTACTGTCATTGCTATAGTAACGAATCCAAAAAAATATATTTCACTCAACAATTAAAATACGCTTGATATAAGTTCTAAATATTTCTCAAACAATCAGTATTAAACCTATATAGATATAATTTTGAAATTACTTTAATAACTTACCGAATATTAAACCGAAACACTAATTATTTTGTTTTTTCATACCTTAAAATGACGAAAACAAGTTAATTGTATGTTTTCTCAATTAGTTTCTGGGTGTCACATTACATGATATTTAAAAATTGTAATTCAAAACATCCATTTTCTATATCGACAAGAGTATGTTAACTATTATTATTATGCTCGAAATGAATTCGAAAAGAACATAAAACAATATCCATAGTTTCCAAAATACTGATTATTTTCATTTTTATATTAATTAAAGTGAAACAAATAAAATTAATATTAAACTTCAGAATATATTCAATATAAATAAAATATAAATAGTAAAAGCCGTCGCAAATATTTCTATTAGCTGATCGATTAAATTTTAATTATTTTTGTAGCTTTATTACTGAACTCAAAAACTAAAATACAGCTGAAGAAATAAACATGGTATTAAATTGAACAAATCAAGTAACAATAATCAATCGCAAATTGAAACACGTTAAAATTACATGGAAATAAACTCTATTTGATACATTTAAATTTTGGAGATCATATTCCGAAAAATTTTCATTAGAAATATTTCCTTTTAGTTGTCTAGTTTTTATTTAACTAAATCCTAGGAGATTTGGGGTCCATTATTTTCCACATAACCCACTCGCATGTTTGTTATGCTAAATATATAAAAAAATAATCTAGATAATTGGAGACAATACTCAAAAAGCGACATTAAAAAAAATAACAATTTAAAAAAGCACTTTAATAAATATTTTAATAATAAAAGTAAAAACCTACGTTTCCCCCTATTATTCAATAAACATATTTAAAATTATATTTAAACCAATGAAAAAGCGCTTTATTCAAAATCTATCATATGTTTTTTCTTATAAAAAAACGCCCATCTCGCGTATAATAGATAATACATAAAAATAATCTCCACAGAAAGAAGAGATAGGCATTGAAAAACACACCTCTCTTCAAATACAAATTTAAAGGTTTTGATAAATATAGAAATATTTGAACAAGAAAATAGTTTTAGATCTGGAGCAATGGATTTATTAGCATTTTAATGGGATGTCTTGGAAACATTCAAAATTTTACTATTCTTCATCTAACTCAATAGCTTGCGAACACCTAACACTCTGCTGGCCATCGAACATACAATACCATGAAGGAAGCACCCAATAGCGTTGAAATTTGCACAATAAGTAGATCATAAGATATGCAAATTATTGACAAAGCAGCTTATATGCAAAGTATAAACGCAAGTAACGCCTCCGTTTCGCTATAAGGAGAACAGAGTCGTTTTTAAGTATTGAAATCGTGGTTTCTCCCTATTACGGTGAATAGGAACCTCATTACGTCTTTTTGAAAAATACGGCAGTCATACGATGGCGTTTCGGAGTTTGACGGAGGAATAATTGTGGCTTGTCGAGATACCTCGGATTACCCTTCCTAGAAATCGGTACTCGTTTCGGACAAAATCGAGCCAGTCCTGCGAATATGATAACGGTGGGTGCAGGAGGGACGAACTGACCGACGTGAACGATTACAGCAACCTCATCACAACAGCGAACAAGAGGAGAGACATTTTGTGTGGATGGTTATGGCGTTTGTGGCACGGACCAAACTGCAGCATCAAGAACCCAAGCTCTAGAATTTGGGTGTTTCACAAAACCCAATGTCAGCAAGTAGAATCCGTAGTCGTCTGCAGCAGCGGGGAATTTTTTCAAGGTGTTCATTGCGGCCACAACCTTTGACTTACACAGCAAGCGTCTTCTGCTTCTGCAATAGTGTGTAGAACGCCGAATAAGGACAAACGAATATGCTGGACATCATCTTTTAAGACGAATCTGATTCTGTTTACATCACTACGATGGTCGCATCCGAGACTGTCGGCACCCTGACAATAGACTGCATAATTTTTGCATTTTGCATCACCATACTGGTACTTCCCCTTGCAGGATAGTATGGGGTGCCTTTGGATCCAACTTCCGCACCCAACTAGAATAGTATGCATTGCCGGTACACATGACAGCCACTGCTACATATCTGAAGTTTTGGAGCCTGCTATCCTCAATTATCTTCAGAACGTGATGTGGCCAGTTTTCAACAGGGCAATGCACGACTGTACGTGGCATTCAACGTTCATCAATTCTTCATTATCCACATCTTTCTTCCATGTCCCACCCGTTCATCAGATCTGTCGTCCATCGAACGCGTATGGTCAATGATCGCCTATTAACTGGCATACCAAACCATCCACGGCTGGCTAGATGAACTTTGGCCACGAGTGGATACCAGCATGAACTGGCATACCCCAAAAAGATATCCAAACTCTTTCCTTCAATGCCGAAACGGGTAGAAGCCATTTCTGCCTCCATGTTGACTACAGACTTCTTCGCGTTCCGTAAGTTGAGAGTATTTCTAATTTCAGTCATTCCCCTTGTGCTTGTCCTTTGTAAAATAAATATAGATTTGATATCTTTTGTCCTTGATGGTGTTGCATTTTTGATGACCAATAGTGTATTAAGGAAATAAACTACTTTAATTATATTTATAAAAACTGTTAGACATTTTGTTTAATTGCAACTGATAAACAATATAAATTTTCGGTGAGAGATTTACAGAGGTAATTATAAGTTGCAAAATCTTGTACCAATATAAAATAATGTTTAATGTATATGTTACTGTGAAGGACCGATATCTGGCAAATGTCGATATTCTCCGGTGAATGTCAGCATTCACATAGTCGCTTGGTGTATGTCCGAAATATTTGCTAAATATCATTACTTCTCACTTACACCGGCAAATATCGACATTCAGCATGCACTGATGGTGAATGTTGAATAAAAATATTTTTCTTGAGTTAAGACAAAAATGCAACTTTTTAAATCATACTTTATTATTAAAACATATGATATATGTCAAAATGAGAAAGCTTAAGTAAGAACACATGTAAATAAACTGTTGAACCTAAAACGAACAGTACATTCTAAATGAGAAAAGAAAATAATACCAATAATAAACTTACACATAAATTATGTGATTAGCGTTATACAACTGTATTAGTCGTAGAACACTTCTTTTTGCAATTATAGCGTGTATAGCCTTGTCCTTCACTGTGGCCTTCTCGGCTTCTCGTTTCAACCCCCACCAGAGCTTATCTGTGATTGTCGACATACACCTGCTATGGTCCGAATGTATAAGAATATAACCAAATATTCTGTCTTTCACCGACGTATTTGGTATGTGTGTGTCGACATTCACCGGAGAATATTGACATACTCTAATCTCGGTCTTTTACGGTAACAATACACGCCAAAACCTTTTACCCAGAATCCCATCCCAATATTTATTATTCTATCCAAAAATTATATATAAGTACTATTATCGATAATTATCTTTTGATGTCTGAGTAACAGAGAACTAAAAATGAAACACAGAATAAAAAATAATTCTTCCAAATGCACTGAATGAGTGATATTTTATTTTTTCAAAGATATTTGAAAAAATAATTTAGAGTATAAAGTTTGTGTTACGGTACAAATATTTTACCTGCGTTTAAAGGTAAATTGAGTTAGGAAGGAATAACTGTTTTCTAGACTGTACGGATAAAGACAGTTCAGGTAATAGAAGTTAAGATTCTTGAATAATTTTTGTACAAAAAATCAAATGAATAAAAAATATAGTAATATAGGTTGGGACTAATAATCATAAATTATCAGTTCATTACCATAACCAAGCATTTTTATCTACCGCTGTACAAAGAAGTGCTCTAACCTATCATCAACTGCAGTGTTTTGTGTTATGGGATAAGTTAGCTTTATGTTTGATACAGAACTCAGAAACCCCTTCTGTCGACCACTTTTTATACAGTATACATCATAGTACTTTAATCGCTCATCTATACTTGTGTTTTGCACATTAGGTTCCTTAATTATGTTAATTTTCTACCTACTGAAACTTATATGTAATAAGAACTATATTATTTTAATAAGGTATCAAACTCACTCTACCTTAAAATTTTCTCCTATCTGGTAGGTATTTTTAATTAAAGTGACACTGGAGCAATACAACGGGTTATTGGCAACGGTCAGGGATCAATCCCAAAGGGAAAGATTTGAAGACAGAACCACGCAATTTTTACCACTGTCAGATGATGAGACAACATCCGATCTGGCACCCCACTCTCCAAACTTTGACACCACGCCAACGTGAGGAATTTGAGGCCACGAACGATTTAACGTGCACTAACCCCGTGTACATGAGGGTCTTTGGTTCGATTCGAACTCGCAACCCTCCAGTTGCTAACGGCCTACCATGGCCCCACCTACCTGGTATAGTGATTATAGCGCTTGTCATTAGGTCCGAGTTCGAATCCCGGTACGTAAGCACATGGATGTTGATTGTCACTGTTAGGAGCAGCCGTGAATACCTACTGCTCCATCAAAAATAGCGCCATCAGGAGCACATCTTTAGGTGTGTTACGGCATCTTAACCCCAAGGTACCCGAACGATCCGACCTTCCTTCCGTTCTACCCTCTCCTACCCTTCTGCTTTTTGCCCTCCCTCGATGTTGCGTTTGGTACAGATTGACCAAATATGGCTCTTGCGTCCTTGAAGCCCAAAATCAACCAACTCTCACAAAAATAGCCGAAGTCGAAGAGAACAGAGGTGGAGCTTAAAGAGACCTTACATTAATCTTACATTACTTCTTGAGATGTGTACGGGCATCACAACCGCAAAGGTACTCTAGTGATCTGATCCCTTCCTTTTTACCCTCCCTACCCTTCTGTTTTTTGCCCTCTCTCATTGTTGTGTTTGGCACACATTAGCCAAATATGGCTCATGCGCCCAAAACCAACCAACCTTCACCAAAATAGCCGAAGTCACAGAGGACAGAGGTCGAGCTTAAAAAATCTTACATTAAAATAATTTAAAATATCTTATAATGAAACAATAAATTAATACCAGACGAGGTAAAACAAGCTTAACACAACCATCGAGTTTAAATTAAATTCTTTCAGAAATGAACACAAGCAAAGAACATTCCACCACTCCCACTGTTTCGCCCATGTTTGATCTCGAGGATTACCGAAGTCTACTCACATTGACTTCTCCCTCAGACACTAGCACCCAGTAGACAGGGTGACTTTTCCCACTTCTAGTTTAAGTATCCCACCCCGTGCGGGTTCTTTTATTACCGCATAATCCCCATCCCCATACAAGTTGAAATTCTGGCTCGCGGAGTCCTCTATAAGTCGAGTCCATCGATTAGACTTAGGGCCATCTGCGCATAAATTTCCCCTCCCCTTAGAACAGACATCGTCTTAGAATTATGCTAATTCGTGGGCCTTCGGAATCAGCATATTTTGCTCCTTCTTCCATTTCACTTCGATTCGGGATATAGATGGCGCTGCCTGCCCCTAATGTTTTCTCTTTTTCGGCGGGAAAAAGAACAAATCTCACCTCCTCCCCCGGGGGTGGCTCGGTAATGGGGTGGGAGGAGATGGAATATTTTTTGGTTGTTCTTTTTATTAGTAGTTATTGGCTAATCCTCTTCAATTGGCTCTGCTGTTGAATTCACTCGGAATGGGGGACTAGTATTAAAGGAAAGGACTCCTCGATTTTTTTTCGTTTTATGACTTTCACTTTAAGGAATCGTTTGACGGCTTACGATTGGGACAAAATTGGTCTTAGAGAGATGAGAGGGGATCCTATGAAGTGAAGAAATTCAAAGATGTTATCGAGAAGGGGTATTTCTTTTTATAAAAAGGGATTTTCTTGGATGAGATGAAGTGAACTTTGGGATTAAATACTTGGGGTGGCATTCGAGTCAGTTAAAAACATAAGACAGTTTATTTAATCGTAGCTTTAAAATATCTTAGGAATTTTCCATTTTTAATAAAGTTCGTATATATGATGTACTATAATAAATGCGGCTGTTTTCTATATTTTAACGATATTTTATAGTTGAATTAAGAGTTTTTGTAAAAACAGATATGACATCAGAAAATTCAATGAACGGATGTGGCAATCATCTTTTTAAAACTTATTTTTGGTCCATTACCTAAAACGGTTCATTTTTAAAATGATTGGTTGGGTTGGATTTTATGGCTCAAGAACAATATTTGGTCAAGCTGCGCCTAACACATAACAGACAACGTCAAGTAATGGCAGGTAGGTATTTAACTAACGTCACACTGGAGCAACACCACGGGCTATTGGCGACGATCCGGGATCAAACTTGAAGAGAAAGATCCTCGGACAACACCACGTAATTTTGAACCACGGTCAGATGACGAGGTCACATCTCAACTGGAATCCCACTCTACAAACTTCCACACCACGCCAACGTGAGGACATTTGAGGCCACGACAGATCTAACGTGCACCAGCTCACTCTATACGGTCTTTGGTTGGATTCGAACTCACAACCCTCCGGTTGCCAGTAATGGACATACACGCTAGGAAAGTTGTACTGACACAGAAGAAATACAGAGAAAGTTACAGGAATCTTCACCTACAACTCGTAATTTGCTAATACAGTGATTAGGTAGTCGATGGGTAGTTAATTGACGTCACACTAAAGAAACATAGCGGGTTATTGGCGACGGTCCGGGATCGATCCCAAAGGGAAAGTTCCAAGGACAACGTTTCGTAATTTTGTACCACGGACAGATGATGAGAACAACTTCTGAGCTGGCACCCCACTCTCGAAACCACCATACTAACGTGTACAGCGGGTAAACCGATAGAACCGTCACATTTAAAATAGAAGTGATATAAACAATGTTTTATGAAAACACATGATTAACGAATGAATGTTTTATGAAAACACATGATTTAACGAATGAATGTTTCATGTAGGACATGATTTTTGTTATATTGGTAAACTGAACCTGTTGAGTTACAATCCCATTGTATTCTAAAGACCAAATTATAATCCTGGTCTGCGGATAAAATATCTATTATAAATTATTCGACATAGGAATGAACTATGAAGAAACTACATTCTGGTATGCATTCTACTTATTTAAATATCCGTTTATCTAACTTTCAGATTCGGCAGATACCAAGACTTCTCACTAGTAGGATCCTTAGTCTAAGCTAGATTTATGGTTTGGTATTTTGGGGTTTTATGTTGCAAGGGAAGCTACATTGGATGATCTTCGCATCATGTAACATTGTCGCAGATTTTAAAGTGATTAGTAATCTTCAATTAATGACTATTTCAGGGAATGTTCATTAAGAAATGGTGATTGGCATTCTGACTACTTGGTGTCATACTTTTGATAACGTTGTTAGTATCTGTTTTCTAATATTGTTATTTACTATAATTATTAGTTTATTGATAGTTAATTAAGCATGAAAAATATTAAATATCTATGACTGATCGTATGTTAAAATCTCAGTTCTATTCAGTATTTTATCAATTTCTTACTTTTCAAAATTATTTCACTGTCTTTGTACACGTATTCAATTATTCAATTATTACCCTTTTTATTTATCTTATTCTTTAACCCTCCATGTGGTTTCGGCGAGATATCTCGTACAATATAGTATCAATTTTCTGATAATGACGAGATAAAGATCCGATCAGATTTTTTTTAATGACGGGATATTTCGTCCACCAAGGTCTGGTCAGTTTTGCTAATGGTGCGAAACCTCGTCGAGACAACCGACAGGAGGGGGTTAACACGTATTTAAGCTACAGCTCTAATTTATTAATTAAATTGAGGATGAACTGAGTAAATAATCAGAGTTAATGAAAACAGGGTATGAAACCGAAATATTGAAAACAAATCAAAATAGGACTATTCAATTCTCATATGAACCATAGTTACGTTATTTATTTGAAGCTAAAACCAGAATTTTTTTTTCTAGTAGAATCCACCAGGTACAAAGATTTTACTGCAGCTTTTTAAATTTTGATTTGTATGAGATATATTATATTTTAAAAAACTCAATGAAAATTTAAAGATTGCTGAGTAAAACATTTGTTGTTATGGAAACTAAGGAATGTTCATCGTGATTAGACTTTTAGATTGGAATTTTTTTCGAATCAAATTATGATAATTTGTTCTTAGTCTGAAGATAAACTATAACATCTCCAAGAATACGTACAGGGTGTTCCACTTATACTTGTAATAAAAGTAAACTTTGTAACATTGAAACAAATTATTCGAATGACGAGAAGCGCATGGTGCGCAAATTGAAATGTACTAGACTTTTTTGCGTGTAAATGTACATGAGAAAACATTGTATGTATGTACCTAAGAAATTTTAGAAAGAAATCATGGTAAATAAAGAAAACATGGTACTTCTTTTATTATAGTCATAAGCGGAACACCCTGTACTTATGGCTGAGTCGAGTGTTAGCATTCGAGTGTCATGTATTATTTAGATAGTTCCTTAAGGATTAATATTAATTTTACTAATATCGTAAATGTTCAAGCAACTATCTATTTTCCTAAACATTACAGACAAATGTATGGAATGTTTCTTTAATAGGCGCAAAGAGGAAGCAAAGATCAATTGAATTTAATAGAATGAGCACATATAAATCAAATTTCCTTTTGCATGAGTATTATTTTCATATCAAAACTAGACATATATTTCAGTAATGTTCTGGTATTTGGATGTTATATCATATAATGAAATGTATAAAAAAAATTTGGAACTACGTTTACAGAACACATAGAAGCATAAATGATACTTTTTCTAAAACTTCATATTAGTAGTACTTAAAAATCCTGTTTTTCAAAAATAATTGTGAACTTGTACTACGGGTTTAACGAATCTGAATCTGTTGGATTTCATTTTTGTTTCGAACAGCTTACATATCTATCAAACCTTAAGGTATACACCACAATTCTCCAAAAAATTAATTGTACATAAATTTGCATACATGGAATTTCTTTCGTTCAACTGCTTTTTATTCACGTCCCATTGTTAGTTAAATGTATGGAAATTTAAAAAAAATTGAAAACCACAGTTCATATTTATCTATTTAAATAAAATGAGTGCATTTAAATTGGATTTTCTTTTATATATTAAACTGCGCAAACAAAAATAATTGGATTAAATCATATCGAGGGAAATACAAGGTAAGCAGAATTAGTTTATTTTCATACATACAAAAAACGTGAAAATCTTGTTTGTGTATTTTATCTATCTTTTATATTACGCTTTATACTTTTTACTTTACCATAAAAGATCCTCGTAATAAATAGTCATATCCCCTATTAGCAGATATCTACGAATTCCATACCATAATTGTCAATCGTTTATAAATTGATGTGATTCGATATTTATGACTTTTCCTTTAAAAACAAATATATATAATTTGTAACCAATTAAATGTCAAATAAACAGAAATCTTTGCAATCCAATTCCAACTCATTTATGAAGAAAATCTTTTTAAGCAAATATCTGGTGAATAACCATGTTCTTTAAAAACAATTTGGTAAAATAGACATGCGCCACTGCAGCAAATTTAAATATTCAATTATAGTTTGTATTCTTTATAACCATCATAATGTGGATTTTATGGCGCAAGGGCCATATTTGGTCAAGCTACGTTAAATACTAGTCCAACAATGTCAAGTAAATTAGCATAAACACAGTCTTATTAACACAGAAGAGAAAGAACCCAAGGAGGAATGGAACCTGCATCGCCCATAACTCGCAGGCTGTTAGCGCAGCGAACATACCCACTGAGCCACAAACCCTCATCAAAACACAACTTCGTTTTAAAATTCGGTGGCAAAAGGGATTAAATTGTTGATAGATATATTCACAGCCGTTCTTAAATGTGATTGCTTATTGAAAATTTAAAAGCATACAAATGATGAAACGTATAGTTTCATTTTATTTATCATTTAATACGTTATTAAAACATTTGAGTTAGTAACGGTGCCCTGCTAAGATGCAGTACATACGTCAATGTAAATTTCAGTTGTTGCAAATTCTAGCAAACAAAATATAGTTTAGTTTCACATTGATTGCGCACAACACAAATTTTGAATTGAGACTTTCCATATCTGAGCGGGAAGTACATTACCTGTTCGAGAAAACTAAGCACCAATGTCTTCAGGATTACCAAATTAATTAGGCTTGTATTCTGCTTCAACTGGAATATCATTAACGCAGTTGTCAAACAAGACTAAATTCCTTGAACTACACGCACAAGTATTATCCGAATCCCTGTCCAAATTTCCACTTAAGACATGTAAGCGCTACATGCTTTGAAGTTAATCAACAATACCTGTGAAATATATCAAATCTGCTTAGCAAACAATCAATAACTTAATTACAAATAAATTACCATCCAAAATGTCTGAAAGTAGGCCCCACACTGAAACCAGGGAAATGCTTAAAGTACACTTGCTTAAGAAGCACAGCTAAATTGTTGCTTACTCCACTAGTGCTCCTAATGTTCCCCTTCTGAAGGTCGTTCTAAATAAGTCAGAAATTACTCAGTAAATGACTTTGATATTTAAATTCCCAGAAGGGTGAATCTCACCCTAATACTCCCTAACACCTTATTAATCACAATTTATTATTCCGTGTAAGCTCCCCTCATGTGTTTAAGTTCATTGGGCAAGTTGGTGGACTTTGAAAGTTGATTGAGTTAATTGACGTAGAGCTGTAAATTCTGCTCTGATTGCTGAATAATTCTTTGGAGTTGATGAGGCTGTGCTTGTTTGTGAGGAAATGCGATGTTTAATTTCTTAAGGACCATGTCGGGGTAGATTGGGCTTAAATGTTTTTAGATCATTGACATACAATATAGTAGTAGTTTGCAACTGGTATCCCTCCAGAATATTTCTAATGCGTATTGATTTTGAATAAAAATTAATGATCAATGTACTTGTTGAAATGACTAAGAGTATAAAATTGGCATCTATCCCTGAATGCTAGTAAAAAAGTTATACACAAAACAAAGATAATGATATAATAAATTTCAGCAGCTTAGGTTCTACTAGTAGAATAAAGCTAATAAAGGGTTAGAATATAAATATGTTTTGAATTATAGCTTAATAAAGGGTTAGAATAAAAATTTATTTTGACTATAGCTTTACAAATTAATAAGGGATTAGAATATAAATTTATTTTTAATCAGCTTTTTGATAGTATACATAACCATAAATAACTTCAAACAAAGGTAATAAAATATAGAATAAATATATTTTATCTATATTTCTCTGATAATACATAACCATAAATAACTTTAAATAAGGGTAATTAAAGGTTTAGAATATCAATCTATTTTTAACTTTCGCTTCTGGTAATACATAACTATAAACAACTTTAAATAAGTGTAATAAAGAGTTAGAATATAAATCTATTTTTAACAATGGCTTCCTGATAGTACATAACCATATATAACTTTAAATAAAGATAAAAGGGTTGGAATATAAATTTTGTTTTTTAACTATTATAGCTTTTTCTGGTAATACATAACTTTAAATAAAAGTAATAAGGTTTAGCATATAAATCTATTTTTAACTAGCTTTTGATAAAACATAACCATAAATAACCTTAAATAAAGTTAAAAAGGGTTACGACATCAATATTTTTTAACTACAGCCTTTTATGTAGTTCATAATTTTAATAACTAAATTTTCTAAATCATCAATCTCTCGAGTTTTGGATAACAGTCCTCGATAGCAAACATGTCAATGTAATAACAGGATAACTAAATATCTCTAATTTAAATAAGGATTGTATAATTTTACGATAATAAATCTGATCAATACTAGGAAAATACCATTTTGTCCAATGAAGTTGATCACTGTGATTTAAGTCAGTAAATATACCCTTACTAATATATAAAAACCAAATCTTGTTTGGATGTTTGACAAAATATTGTTTTGTTTTAATTTATGTTAATAAATACGTAGTAAACATGTACACATGAATAAATGACTGATTTAGAAGCTTTTTTACTTAAATTAGAAATGCGAAAAAAATAAATTGTCATCTTTAATCTTTATACTCTTTCAGTTTCTCGGAAATTTTTATTTCCGAGAAAGTTTTCAGTATTTATCAATATTTTCGTTTCAAATATTTGCTTTCGGTACGTTTGATCTTTTAACAAGATTAAGAATATTTATTCCCCTGCAAACACAAATAGTTATTATTTCCAGATACACCAGATTCACATATTTGTTTAAATACAACATGCATCTTTGCACACAATAATAAACGAAAACATATAAATACGAAGACCAACAGCGATTTAAGTATTATTTGTACAAGTTAGCTATTTTTGCAAGTCTCTTGGCATAGCATTATAAGCAAAAAAGAGCAAAATCCGTACAATTATTAATAGTCATGATTATTAATAGCTATCTTTACAACTTTGAAATTTACGTAAATCAGAATAGAAATAAAAAAAGTTGACGAAGATGGCCACAGAAAGAGTGAACATTACATAATAAACACTCACAGGCCCAGTCTTTATTTCAGAATGAAAATGAATGGAGCATTATCATCTCGAAATATGCATTTTAAAGAAAAGACGAAACACCTGATAAATAGTAAATATCCAAGAACAGCATCGTTAGTCAACTCATGTAGGGTTACTAAATCTTAGAAGCCTTGAAAGTATTAACCATCTGAGCTTCAAGAGATTACCCAATAGCTTTCTATGGATTTTACCCCACACATAATGGCTAAATAACCACATCTTTAGTTGAAAGAATCCGTGGATTATTTCAACATTTTTAAATATTATCTTGGCCTTTAGAATATAACACTTTGGACATGTTATTAATCCTTTTCTTTGAATAGAACCTTTTGGAAAAATTCTATTGATTCTTTGATCATAATATAATAATTTGGATGGATTCTATCGGTTCTTTGCTCAGAACAGAATAATTTGGATGGAATCTATTGATCCTTTGCTCAGAACAGAGCAATTTTGTTGAATTCTATTGATCCTTTGCTCAGAACAGAACAATTTGGTTGAATTCTATTGATCCTTTGCTCAGAACAGAACAATTTGGTTGAATTCTATTGATCCTTTGCTCAGAACAACAGACCAATTTGGTTGAATTCTATTGATCCTTTGCTCAGAACAGAACAATTTGGTTGAATTCTATTGATCCTTTGTTCAGAACAGAGCAATTTGGTTGAATTCTATTGGTCCTTTGCTCAGAACAGAACAATTTGGTTGAATTCTATTGATCCTTTGCTCAGAACAGAGCAATTTGGTTGAATTCTATTGGTCCTTTGCTCAAAACAGAACAATTTGGATGGATTCTACTGGTCCTTTGCTCAGAACAGAACAATTTGGATGGATTCTACTGGTCCTTTGCTCAGAACAGAACAATTTGGATGGATTCTACTGGTCCTTTGCTCAGAACAGAACAATTTGGATGGATTCTATAGGTAATTTTCTTAGAATACAATTATTTCGAAAGATCCTATTGATCTGTCCTTTAGAATAGATTCATTTGGAAAGATTTTATTGGTCAGGAAGATTAATACTGGTTAGAAGTCAAGCATGGAAGACTGAAGATTGTAAAATGGAATTATGCGTGTGAACCTCTCAGAGTTAATATAGTAAATTGCTTACTTTTATGGCCAAATCACTTTAGAATATGCTAATAAAATGCTAGAATTTGGGTACTTGATTCGCAAGCTAGTCATAAATTAAAGCTTAATTAGTTATTAAACATACTTGAAGAATTTTTCACAAATGTATTTTGCGAATAGTCATAATCAGGCGAAGTAATCTCCCAAAAATTGAAAGGCACTTATTTGCTGGAGAACTACGCAAGTTTCAATACAATACACGAGTTTAAATTAACAACGCTCTTCAGTATGTAGATTCAGGTGCTTTGTGAAAGTTATTTTATGATTAGGACACACTTCCTTTCAATTTAAGGACGGAGTCATTTTATAGCATTTCGTAAAATATACTGAAAGGCTACAAAGTAACGTGATCAAGACGAAATTTATTTTTATTTCTTGTTGATGTAGCAGATCGATGACGGTATATTTATGACGTCAACACCAAAAGTACGATTCTCTTAGACAATTGCTTATTGGCATAAGATCTGTCGTTGTTTACGAAACGGGACCATCCAACAAGTCTGAACTTTTTAAAAGTTAATCGGTATGCCAGATTAGACTGGTATTAATGAAATCGAAATATAAAAGCATCCTATCCATAGTAAATCATATACATGGAAATGACAATGCTTAAGTGAGTGCAAAATACATTTGAGACATAACCACAATATAGTTGAATACAAGACAGCCAAAGCAATTACGTGGCCATTCGTTAACCTTTAACTCAACGATTTTATACTCTCCATTATGATATACTTACTACATAGTATAATATAGCATAGTGTGGATCCCGCGTAAAGACTCTGACCTTGGGTCAGTTGATTTCAAAATAGGTGTGAAAGGTTGTCAAAAGGTAGGGAAAAGGGCTGCTATAAGCAGTAACCGAAGAAATATGTGCGTGATTGCCAGATGATTTATCCCTCACCAATTTTGTCATCAAACGACAAACTCGAAGCCAGAATCAGCGCTAAAGACGCCAAATGAGGTAAGGATTTGCTTACATTTCCACCAGTCTCCTAATTCAACTGACTAGTTTAAAACCACATGATTTAAATGTGTTTTCGCAAGAGCCGGACTATATGAGTGATTCTCTTTGTAAAGAAACAGATTTTACTTCCGCTACACAAATGCTCTTGAATGATGCATACAGGGTTACCTTAAAATAGGTTTATTGCCATTTTGGGGAAGATTAGATATTAATCTAATTGCAGTTGATCTATCAACTATCACATATCAATTCAGAATTCTTTGGAATTTTTATTGGTGATGTGCTGAAAACGTTTTAGGAAAACTCACGTGACGTCCACACAAATACGTACACAATTAATCCCACCTAAACCACTTTATTTCCACCACTCTTGCGTCTTTCCACCTCTTTCAGACCACATTGTCTGCCTCTTGTACTCCTTTGAAATTTGGACTCCAAACTGCATCATTTACATTAAATTCTATTCTTTATCTTATTTAACTTCCTATTTATCAAGATCTTAATGTCACTCTTCTGATAGCAATATTCAATTAATTATAAAATGTGATATTAATTATGATGTGGAGGTACGCTGATTTCAGAAAGGTACTCCGTAATTGATACATCCGTACCTTTCCGTACACGAAATATGCTCGGGCGCAGAAACACTGCCGCCATTTACGTTCAGATTGACAAAATATGCCTCTCATACACTATACTATTTCCACTTAGATTTCGTTAACTATTATTGCTAAGAGATCAAAGAAAGTATATTTTGTTTCTTAGAACTACTGAATTAGATTCAGGTTTAACTTTTCAATCAACGCTATGCATTCAAGCATTTAACTAACACTTTAGACACCTATCTTGTATCTTATTTCATCAAATAAAAGCCACCTTCTATTTAAGAGATTGCGGGTAATCACGGAAGCAATGCCAGATGCACCTGTCAATCTTGACATCCTGCTTCCCCTCGAGGCAGTCATTATCAAGTCATTGCAAAAAGTGTCACGACTAAGATTCCGATGTTGTCCTCAGGACAAAATGTCTGTCAATTTTCTGATTCCGAGCAGCTATGGCCCAAACAATGATTCCTTTCGGAATTTCTTCCGCCCTGAAACGTTTCTGCAGTAATTGAATGCATTCCCTGCGAAAATAAATTCCGTTTCTATTTCAAGAAATCTCCATTTGCCAATGAAGCGAATGGCTGGCCTTGGAGAAAAGAATGTAATAATAAACATGCCAGTGTTGGGAGATTTCGTCATTCCTCTTCGTTTCAAGGCAGTGCCACTTTCGAAGATTCATTAGGGGAGAAAAATCTCCCCCAAAAGCTAAAAAAGGATCAACTTTTAGCTTCAAACTGCTACCCAATGATTTGCTTTATTAGAAATTCTTTGATAACATTCTTTCATAATTCGTGGGGTATTTAAAACTTTGATTTTTCAGTCTGTTAGTACTTGAAATATGACGCAAATTCTTCTATGTATTGACCATGATGGTATTCAGTAAATATCAAGTTAAATTTGCTTTCACCTCTAAGCGTCACGAGATTTCCGAGTAGTGTATTATTACTTTTACCTCACAATTGGATGAAAGAATTCTAGGAAAGATTCTATTGGGTCAAGATCAAAACTCGTTAGAAGTCATGTGAGGCTGATTGGCTGATTGGATTTGGGTCTTATGGCTTGTGGTACTTGGCCAAGTTGCGCCAAACTCAAGACGAACATCAAGTAATTGCAAAAAGAAAGGACAAGGGAGGAGACGAGAAAGATCGTTTAGGCATCCTGGGGTCATGACCCCCATGTTTACCAGAGACATCAAACCCCATGGAAAAAGACTAGATCATTAGGGTTCATCGGGTTTGTAAAACCCATACACACCTAAGAAAGATGTGCCCCTGTGAGGAAATCTTACGAGAAAAACTACATGTTGCAAGATGGATACATGCATGTATACGCCTCGGAAAGTTGAAAAAATTGATAACCTACTCAATAGAAGGTGACTAATATAATTCAAAGAAAACATTAGTTTTAAAACTTACGAATTCGATTACTTCCGAATTGAACGCTAGTTTTTGCAGAAAAGTTAATTGTTCTTTTTTATTATTTGATAATAAAGTACTAAATGAAAGTATCTTATAGTGCTAATAACAATTAAAAGAACATTTTTTCAAAATTTGTTTTTATTATATTCCAGTAATTTAAAATATACGTTCAAATTTATGACTCAGAGGATACACATGGATGATTTTCACGTGGCAGGGTTGTCGGTGGTCTGGAATGTGACCGCGCATAGATGGAAGTATCCCAGGAACTGGGAATCGCAGTGTCATATCGAGGCTGTTGTGTGGAAAGATGGAAATGTACGTAGATGCTGCAGTACAGGTCATCCCCAGGTTCCAACGCCCCAAGGTGACCAGTATTTGGCAATAACTGCCAAAAGAAATAGGCAGAGTACAGCAGCAGACCTGTCGGCATCCACGGATACCAGTTTCGAGATATACTGTGTACATACGGTTGGGAGAATATGGCCTATATGCCCGCAGGCCTGTCAGATGTGTTCCACTCATGGCAGCTCACTGCCGGTGCCGGTTAGCCTGGTGCAGAGAACACGTTAACAAGACACCAGCACAGTGGGTTTGTGTGTTGTTGCTGACGAATCCAGGTTCTCCCTGCAATCTGACTCACGTGGTATCTTCATATGTAGAGCACGAGGGACCCGTTACATCCAAGAAAATTTCATTGAACACCACCGTTACGGTGGCGCTGGACTTCTGGTTTGGGTTGGCATTATCCTGGGTTCTCAAAAAATTCTCCATGTCCAAAGCGGAACCATGACAGGTCAGATTTATCTGGATATTCTCTATCAACACGTTCGTCTGTTCAGGGGTGCAATGAGAGCAGATTTTCTCTTTATTGATGACTACGTCAGTCCTCAAAATGCAACCATCGCACCGTCGGCCTTGAAGAGGATATCACCCGTTTGGAATGGCCGGCTTTCAACCAATTTGACCCCAATTACCAATTGAGCATGTATAGGACATGCTCGAACGACGGGTTGCAGCACGTCACGCACCTCCTAGGTCTATTCCGGAACTTTGCATGGCATTGATTCAAGAGTGGGATGGCCTACCCTAAGACCAGCTGGATAATTTGGTGCTCACTATGACCAGACATTGTACTGACTGTCTTGCAGCACATGGCAAACACATAGCCTATCAACCTTCATACAAACCGTATACTGTTAGTTTTTCTACACAAGACATGTATTCTACATTTCCACCAGGGAGAATTTCCCTTATTTTATTGGATACTGTGGCACATGTACCATTTTTTGTTCTGCACCTTTTTTAAATTATTAAACAGGTTTTATGTTTACAGCAATTTTGTTGTGTTTTTTAGGCTTAATTTGTACAAACTGTCATTATCCTTAATTTATGAGCATGAGTGTATTATACAAACAGCAGTTTATAAATTCTGCGCATAAACAGTCCTTAATATAACTTGCGCTCTCAAATCGGAAGCAGCATTCAAAATGCTAATGAGAAAACGTACGTGCATTTTATCCTGTCTCTCTGAGGGAGCAAGTCTACTCCAGTTCCTTAGAATAATAAAAGGATCGAGTTTCAGTCAAATATTTCGCAACATCTACGTTCTCACTTCAATCCATATGTACATACTCACCTCAAATTTCTAATATCTCTTGACTTGCGGAGATAGATGTATCTGAAAAGTTTATTTCCTCAAATTTATGAAGATGAGCGAACGCTCGTCAACGAATCAGCCAGCTCATATTTTCGCCACGCTACATTTATCCTGACAGTCAATATTATCCCTGTCTCCTAAGTAGAACATTTAACGGAGCTTGGTTAATAAGACATCTTGAATGATTGCGTTTCCCTTTGAAACGAAAAATGTGACTGGCTGAAGCTGAGATTTATTCAAACCAGTTACATTTATATAAAATGCTTCCTAGTTGCAGATGGAGGTTATTTTAGATGTGCATAATATACGGTTCATGTATAAATACATTTACAGTGGATGCATATAAGTATGGAGTCAACTCTCCTAAGTGATTACGAAGAGATATCTCGTCCATCAAGATTTGACCAATTTTGTTAACTAAATATCTTGTCATGAATGTATCGCCGATTTTTTTATGATGAAGAGATAAATATCTGGTCAGTTTTCTTCTAACTACGAGATATCTCGTCCATCAAGATCTGACAAGTTTTGCGCTACTGAGACGAGATACCTCGTTGAGACAACCACCAAGAGGGTTGAAGCCTTTATTTAAAGGGGCCGCCGTGGGCCCACTGCGCTAGCATCCTTCGAGTTGTAGGCGGCGCAGGTCCGATTCCTGTCAGGTGCATTTCTCCCTGGGTGTATTTCTCTCTTCTCTGTTAGTAAAACTTTCATTGTGTGTCTTTTACTTGATGTTGTATGTCTTGTGTCTGGCACAGCATGGCCAAATATGGCCCTTGAGCCGTAAAACCCCCACACCAACCAACCTTTATTTCAAAAGAAGTTTTAGGTGTAAGTTTATAATTATGAATAGTCTTAAGGGGCCTAATTTAAGAGATATTGCTTGCGCCTAAAGCTGCAACACAATCAAGATCATTGTAAATATTTACACCAAAACATATGTTAAAAAATATTAATAGGCATGTAAGAGGGATCTGTTATAGATATATTATTGGTATAAGCATAATTTATACCAGTTTGGCCGTAATTGATCTATACAGTATTTTACTTATATGAGGATACACATACAAATAGTTGTGTTACATATTTGCAGATCGTTCCCATCTATGCAATCACACTAAACTTTAAAATATTTCATAAATTAATGCTTCTAAAAATTCTGCGATTCAATACATGTAGCATATTTATTACTTTACAGATCAGAATGCCGTGTGTACTCTACTTGAAATAGGGCAGGCGGCGAGTTCACAGAGTTCAAGCTCCGTTCCGATAGCACTATCGTAATCAACGTGGACGTTGAACACATCTTAAGGTTAAATCAAACACGACGTGAGCACTCTGGAATAGCATTAGCGTTGATTGAATGTCTAAGCACATATTCTAATTGGATGGCTAAGACGAGTGCCAAATAGATAGGATAGTGGAATGCTCAGAATCCTCAAGAGACAATTGTCTCAATTGACTTCCAAAATTTTTGAACTAGCTGATCCTGAAATGAAATGGTATTCGTATAGATGCAAATGCATTTCACCGATATTAATCAACCTCAGATGGAATCTTGTATTGATATCGTGCGAGGCTTTTCCTGTGAAGTTAATTGCAGATGGCGGTAGCGTTTTCGCGGTTGAACGTGATCTTCTGTACGGATCCCGTATTATGAAATCAAGACTCGTTTTCCCTTTGGTTTGTTCACTTTGGAAATTCGTCTTATATTAGGTTTTAACCCTCCTGGTGGTTATCTTCGCGTCGAAAACCCTTTAGTGGTCAGCCTCTGATGAAAAAACTTTTACAAATTGTCACCAGCTCTAGGAAATAAACAATTCGTTCCTTCTTGGATCTTCATTTCCCCGTGGAGTAATAGGGCAGTTTATTCTCGACGAGATATTTCGTCATTAGCAAAACTGCACAGATCTTGGACTAGATATCTCGTCGAAACCACTTAGAGAGCTAACCATGCACTACTTACATTAAGGCCTCCCGATCCCTGGCAACATTTTTGTTTGCTGATTTACCACTTAAAGCACGAGTTTTTTTCGGAAAAACTGGTAAAAAATGATCGAGTTTTTTTTTGACAGAAAATGAATATATATATAGGTATAGTGTAAGTTATTTTTTGCGATTTCAGTTGCGGGGGGTGGGGTAAAAGTTATAAAAAAAATTATTATACAAACAAAGTGTAAACGATTTGATTACATGTTTATTTTGAATTTCAAAATATTAATAATAATAAAATATTAGCTTCAGATTCACTTCCATCACTCAAGAGATCATCACTTTCATCGCTGAAACTTTCTGATAAATTGGCATATTCAAAATCGTCACAGTCGCTCCATTATCAGATAACTTTTTCTAAACAAGTCACAAAAGCACTTGGTAAATTTTAATTTATGGTTAACTGTTTACTTCTATGATATTTAACGTAATAAAAATGGATATATTACCTTTTAGACACCTAACAACTGCTTTATAACAAAGAATTCCTAACAAACTTATAGCTAATCATCTAAATGCACCACTTGGTTTACACAAGAAAAATGGTGCATAGTGGTGCCATCTACGGTAAATAAGTTTAATATCCATCTATAAATAAGTGGTAAATCATCTATGATAAATACGTTTATGCCATCTTTGGTATAAATTTAATCTAGCCTATGTATTTTTACTAGAACGGAAGAGCGCCCGTGTGAGACACGGGCATGTGCAAATTTCCCAGTAACTTTCGCCCGTGTCAAACACGGGTAATTGCGTTAAGTGGTTAAATTGTTCCTATATTAAAAAATGTCTTTTACTCCTCGTAAGCCGGCATTAGGCCTCCCGCACACTGGTGATTTTTGTGGAGAAACTGTTTAGTAACGAAAATGAAACATGTTGTTTTCAATGTAAACTCGCCCATTGGTGATTTAGTTGAGGTAACTAAATAAATACAACTCATTCTATTTCGAGGGTGACGAAATTGTTTTAGTATCGCATCTGTGGGAATAGAAGGTACATGTTCAGGCCTGTTCGCGCACGGGTGATTATTTAGTAGACTACTTGTGCCTGCATCAGTTCCATCAAGCATTCGGGAAACGTGGAACGAGTCTGACATTTCATATTCTCTAACTTTAATTTAATTTTTGAAAAAAAAACTGGTAACTAAACGGTGAATACTTTTTTAATCTTAATTGCATTGTAAATCACGTTATAAGTTAATAAATAAGTGAATTAAACTTTTTATATTATTTTTACATACCTTGAAGTCACTGCTAATCTCTCTTCTGCTGGTATATGCATTGATGTATTGATATGAAATATGACGACATATTTCATATCAATACATTAATGTAATTGGCTATACATTAATGTAATCGATACATTAATTTTAATTACAAATTGTATCAGGCTATCAAAGCTCTGTTTACTCATCCGGAAATAATTAAAAAATTTGTCTGGGTACTTTTTCAAGATCTCACACAATTTGTAAACCTGACCACTAAGTCTTTCACTCGATATTGGATGTACACAAAATCGTTTGTTTCTTTGTTTACTTTTTAGTCTTCGAAAGAGTGCACAAACAGTTTCTTTTAAATCCATTTGAGACTGAGATGTGTGGCAACTATTCAGTCAACTAATGCATGCTTGCGAGAAGTAAAAGATACTTTTAATATCGGGACTATTTAATCACCAAGAAAAAATGTTGCCAGTGCGGGGGAGGCCTTAAGTAACTAAATAGATGCCACAGTGCTCAGTCTTAAAATGGATTTCAAAGAAGCTGCATGTGTTTGTGCACTCCCAAGACTAAAAATTTCAGCAGTCTCAAGATTACTCCAGTTTTATACAACGTTCTCACAAACTTCCAACCGCAATTTGTTTTTTAAATGTTTATCGGAATATTCCTTCATTTTGAAATCATATAACGGTGGTCTTTTTTAAATTTCGCTAATAAAAAATTCTATGTCCGTCGACATGATGTTTATTAAGTTTACAATAAGAAAAGGGAGGAAGGAAAACGATACGATGTTCACTCGTTGCAGGCAAGTAGTCTACTAAATAATCACCCGTGCGCGCGAATAGGCTTGAACATGTACGTTCTATTCCCACAGATGCGATACTAAAACAATTCCGTCACCCTCGAAATAGAACGGGTTGTATTTATTTAGTTACCTCAACTAAATAATCACCAATGCTCGAGTCTACATTGAAAACAATGTTTCATTTTCGTTACTAAATAGTTTCTACACAAAAATCACCAGTGCTCGGGAGGCCTAACCTTTGAAAGGTGCTGATTAAAAGAGTTGAAAAAATTTTAATGAAGACCTATAACCTGATGAGTGTTTTGCATATAACAAACATTTATTCTTTCATGTGTTTAACCCTTTGATTTGCGGATTAGTGTAGTGTTACGCTTACCCCACAACACACTTCAATGACTAAATAACGACATCTTTCTATAGAATCATTTTATTCTTTCAAACTCTAATGATATTCTATTACTCTCTCTCCCCTTTCTCCTTAGAGTATAATCCCTTGCAAAGATTATATTGATCACTTCCTTGTAATAGAATCCTTTGTACAGATTCTATTACTCCTTAGAATAGAATCCTTTGGAAATATTCGATTGCTCCTTTCCTTAGAATAGAATACTTTGGAAATATTCGATTGCTCCTTTCCTTAGAATAGAATACTTTGGAAATATTCGATTGCTCCTTTCCTTAGAATAGAATCGTTTGGAAATAGTCGATTGCTCCTTTCCTTAGAATAGAATACTTTGGAAACATTCGATTGCTCCTTTTGTTAGAATAGAATCTTTTTGAAATATTCGATTGCTCCTTTCTTTAGAATAGAATACTTTGGAAATATTCGATTGCTCCTTTCCTTAGAATAGAATCGTTTGGAAATAGTCGATTGCTCCTTTCCTTAGAATCGAACCCAAATCCTGATCGGAATATTGGACATAGCGATTGGCTATAGGTGTGGCAACCACCCTGAATAGGGCGGTTCCTATATGAACACCGATTCGGTTGATTTTGGTAGTGTGTTGAAGAATGCTGGTTCCTGCTTCTAGGTAGGTGGATCCTTGATATTTTGATATTTCGATTTTGGTTTCGAATTTTTTGGTTTAGGACTTATTGATCTGGAATAAGCTTTTGAGCTTAAACGTTTTTGAAGTATAGGAAAGATTAAACCATTTAATAACTAGACATTGTAATTTGACATTATACAGATTATAGTACAGATGGCCCAGATATTGAACAATTGAGGATTAAACCCTGTTTTGCATATATATCTACAATTGATAAGTTTCGTAACTGTTTTTGGTCTTTATACGATCCTTAGTAATCCACTCGGGTATACCCAAAGCAGATATACGAGTGTGATATATCGGATTAGTGATACCAACGATTCTGAAATTTGACATTATTTTACTAACTGATAACATAACTTAAACGAAATATAGGAGGAATACTTGGATAGGGCTAATTGTACCTATAGAATTCGCCCTTTAAGGTATTTGACATTAAGCCCAACCCACCTTTGTTGTTATTGATTCGAACAGCAGTAATTCTGATCCTGTTTAATCAGCTCCCCCTATTGATACTCGACTGATTTTTGGGTACTGCTGATTGAGGTGAATTGCGACCTCTTGGAATATATATTTATTTTCGTGTTTGAGAAATGGAAAATATGGACAAATCTATAGAAACTGAACAGGCAGAGACCCCGACAATAATCGATGTAGAAGGAAATTTAAATGGCAATCATACTTTGATCTAAAGAATAAAGGGCCATTGGAGGACATACACACGCAACTGATGGACTGTTTTTAAACAGTATTGATATTAGATAGGGTGGTTCGATGTCCAATTGGAAACCTGCAACCCTCTAGACTTGGGAGTAAATACACTTGGAAATTATAACACATCGGAATTGAACTGGTATACTGACGAGATTGACTAAGTATCATGATTGGGGAAATATGATGTGAACTGGTAATAATTGGTCTGTACCCAGATTGGGGTTGGGATTTTATTTAGAGGACTATTGACCCGTCAAGAGCGAATTTAAACTACTCTGGATATTCCTCAGTAGAGGCACTTGTGATGGTAATGTGGCCTTAGGCCTATGCCAGTTCCTTGAATTTGATCTACCAGACGTTGTTGGTCTATTGGACCTATGCAGTTTCTCTACGAGGTAACGGCCTGAGACATATTGCTAGTGCTGGACTTGAAGACTTCATGTAGGAAAAGAACATTATCCAGTTTGGGTAAGTTTTTGGGTAAGTATTGGTAAGGTAAGGTCAAGGTAAGGTAAGGTAAGGTAAAGCAGAAAAGAAAAAGAAAAGAAGAGAAATGTCTTCAACCATGGAAGGAACAGCGAAGCCAGGAAAAGAACTCAAGAAATAAAATATAAAATGTAAAATGTATAATGCCTCCACAATTTGTGTAAAAAAAAAAGAAAACAAATGTCATCCTCTGATAAAAATGTCTGGCCATGTGGCCTCTTTTGTAAAACTTCAAATTGTAATAAATGCGTTTTTGCTTGTGCTGAGTAGGGTTGCTGTCGCAACCCGCAACTACGCCGAATGGCCAAGGCCGGGTCGGCAACATCTCAAATACTTTCCTTAGAATATAATACTTTGGAAATATTCGATTTATCCTTTCCTTAGAGTAGAATACTTTGGAAATGTTCGATTGCACCTTTCCGTAGAATAGAATCTTTTTGAAGTATTCGATTGCTCATTTCCTTAGAACAGAATCGTTTGGAAATATTCGATTGCTCCTTTCCTTAGAGTATAATACTTTGGAAATATTCGATTGCTCCTTTCCTTAGAATAGAATATATTGGAAATATTCGATTGCTCCTTTCCTTAGAATAGAATACTTTGGAAATATTCGATTGCTCCTTTCCTTAGAATAGAATCGTTTGGAAATAGTCGATTGCTCCTTTCCTTAGAATAGAATACTTTGGAAACATTCGATTGCTCCTTTTGTTAGAATAGAATCTTTTTGAAATAGTCGATTGCTCCTTTCCTTAGAATAGAATACTTTGGAAACATTCGATTGCTCCTTTTGTTAGAATAGAATCTTTTTGAAATATTCGATTGCTCCTTTCCTTAGAATAGAATACTTTGGAAATATTCGATTGCTCCTTTCCTTAGAATAGAATCGTTTGGAAATAGTCGATTGCTCCTTTCCTTAGAATAGAATACTTTGGAAATATTCGATTTATCCTTTCCTTAGAGTAGAATACTTTGGAAATGTTCGATTGCTCCTTTCCGTAGAATAGAATCTTTTTGAAGTATTCGATTGCTCATTTCCTTAGAACAGAATCGTTTGGAAATATTCGATTGCTCCTTTCCTTAGAGTATAATACTTTGGAAATATTCGATTGTTCCTTTCCTTAGAATAGAATACTTTGGAAATATTCGATTGCTCCTTTCCTTAGAATAGAATACTTTGGAAATATTTGATTGCTCCTTTCCTTAGAACAGAATCGTTTGGAAATAGTCGATTGCTCCTTTACTTAGAATAGAATACTTTGGAAATATTCGATTGCTCTTTTCCTTAGAATACAATCCGTTGGAAAGATTATATTGTTCAAGAAATTCAAAGTTGGTTAGAAGTCATGTATGGAAGATTACAGCTTATAAAGTGGAATTATGCGTGTGATCCTCACTGCCCGTCTAGAGCATGCCTGGACATAAGAATGCGAATTTGAATATTTATATAAGTTAAAAACCTTAACATATCTGAAATACTTAGATACAAAGTCTTTACCATTTGAAGGAAGTGGGACGCAAAATGTCTTGAATTTTTTAAACAATAAGGCTTTCTGTTAATAGCAATGTGTTGTTTTTATTAATCATTGTATTGATCCCTACAGAGTATAACTGCAAAATTCAAATATAGTTGAATAGATGATCGAGTTTCAAACTCACCACCCACCATTTGCTAATCCGCGATTCTACCAACTGGACTACCAATCCCCCAAGAAATTAATAGAAAACTATAAAAGAACATTGATCATTATGGTCACTTTTTCAGTTAACTAATTCATACCCCATAATTCTGCTTTATAAATAAGTTTAAAAACATTCAGATAAATTCACCTCGCACATGCCATGTACTGACAAAGAAACTTGTTACAAATTCTTCGTTCCCTTGTAGCTGTTTCATATCACTGGATTCCCTAAGCTTTAGCAATATTTCCACTACAATGCTTAAGATACGAAAGTACAAAGTGTGAACAACGTAGGCAAATATATGTTCCGATTCAAATAACTGCGAATTGTAAAATATCGTAAGGATAAAGAATATTCTTTCTGGATATGAAACAAACTTATTCACGAATCCAGATAAAAAAAAATACCGAATGCAGAATTCCTTCTTTTTTTCCGGAATTCGCGCAGGAAAAAGGCTTAAGCTGTAAAACTGTGACTTCATAACATTTTCCGAACGCGTGCAGGAACATTCTTTCTCAACCTAGGGTGAAATCCGGAAGCTTCGAGAATATTTTTTCCCATTTTTCCGGGAATTTATTTTTTCTAACACCTCTCGAAAAATATTTTCCCTCCATTCTTCGTAGGTGCTGTGGACTTTATTCTTCAAAAACTTTCTTTTTTACATAGCATTACAGCTCCATCTGCTCAAGCGTGGTATTTTGATGGGAAAATATACGTTAAAGCAACGTCTTTTTACACGATTTGGGGTCTCCCCCTTTGAGAATGAAGACGAAGCAACTACGGTTTTGATCAATATCTTCAAAGAATAGCTGTTAAGAAAATATTTATTCACTTTTAACTTACGGTGAAATTCGTAGTAACATTGATGCTTTTAGATGAACATGTTTTATCTATTAATTAGATCACCGTACGGTTGTTAGAGATTCTGATTATGAGTCTTTCATTGCAGCTGACTAAAGTAAGTTTAATCTAAAGTATCGCATTTTATAGAATATTATCTAGCATTGGAATTTAAAACGCGGAATAAAGAGAATTCAAAATAAGCACTGGCACGACGTTTAAAATGTTATTGGAATTCTATTGAATATATATACAGAACAATTAATCAACAGTTTTAAAAAATGTCCCTCGTGTAAACAAACTATCAATGCATGAGATAGAATGCACTAACAGCTTAAATAAATTATTTCGCCTGAGCCGCTTGAAGTTAATTCCAAAATCAGCGAAACTGTTTGTGTTTAGTTAGGATACTTAAAAAAGCTGGCATAAAGATTAAAGTGAAGGAATGCGCAATTTATTTTTGTCGAACAATGGATAATAATGAAATTCGATATTTATAATTAAATGCATGCAATTTCTGAAGAGACCTTTGAATGAATAATGCGCAACATAAAAATTGATTCAGTTAAAAATGTATTAGATTTCGCTATCAAAATAAGGTCTTTGTGATAAAGAAAATGGCATGCGTATTATCATCAGGAATTGCATCTGCCCCAGGATACTGGGAGTATTTAAAAAGATAGCTTAGAATAAAGAATCAGGAAGATATTCGAAGACTGATAAGGAAACAAATTAAAAATAACAACGTTTCGTAACTATGTTATTAATTTAACATTCTACTTTATCTTTGTTTTTTATTCGCAGTAGAAAATTAATCAAAAAATAATAATTGTATTATCATTCCTACTCTTAAAGTTATTCTTAATTTGTTTAACATTAGATGAATTAATCATCGTTGTTGTGAAAGTAAAGACAGAGGTGCTGAATCTTATTAGACACAAATGCAAGTTCTATTATTAGAATGATGGTAACACATGGAAGTATTAGTCCGAATCACTGATAATGATATTTTTTATGAATTGTCAACGATAAGAGTCACTTTAAGTTGTATCGATTAGAATATCGATTTTTTATTGCTTCTTTCATTCCTAGTTTTCAAACGACACCAGGATCTTTTAAATATTCGCAACATTTTTCTAGTTACAATGGTTTTTCTTTTTTGGAAACAAGTGCAAACATGTTTCCAAAACTTTAAACTCAATTTCTGAAGAATTGTGTTTCTGCAATATGCTTTGTTCAAACGATACTAACTCAACATTGAATTGATATATTATTATGATGGTATCATTGGAATCTATATAATACAGTGGATGGTTTGACTCCCAGAGTTATTAGTCAAGAAATGAATTTTTAGTTGATTTTTAAATGTTAAAACTCCTGAAACAATCTTGAATTTTATACTTCCGTGGAAAAACAATTGTAAAAACTATACTCTCTAGCAATACGATTGAAGGTCTAAACATGAAGATTAATATTAGAATTAATTTCCAACATGAATTGTACTTCTGGCAAATTAGAATTTGAAATATCACTGTTAAAAATGCTAATTAGCTAATTATATCTAAATTAGGTAATTGATTATTCAATTAATGATTTATTCACACTGAAATGATTCTAAGCATAAACCACTGACCTACTGTAAGAAAAACCTGTGTTTTTAAAGCAATATTTAAAAAATAATTTTAGTGTGTATATGTACACCTTTAAAGATAAGTATAAAGAACGTATCGACATTGTAACTGGGCTGGGCATTGAACTCGCACCTCATCATATATTCACCTGCACTGCTATAGTACCTGCTTTTAAAACCATCGATTACCATCCTAAAGAACAGCTTTACAGAGAGAAAATAATCGACATCGCCAACGCTGTGCAAAATGCACACTGCGACAGCTAACTCAGAAATGGACACGACAGTAAAGTATAAGCTTATTGTCATAATAGAAATAACAAGAATGTGCTTTTGTAATGACTTGTTTAGAAAAATCAGTGAAAAAAATGTATTTCGATAACTATGCAATCCGAAAACAATTAACAAAAATTATATTCATTGTCTACAAAACACTAAGAAAAGTTAATGCATTAGGATTAACAATAAAATGGGCTTACCTTACAGAAATTAAAACCTCCCGTCGACTTTTTATTTATTTTATAAAGTAGTTGCAAGAGCTCAGAAGGAAACAATTCCCACTTCTGAAGAACATTTCGAACCACCCGAATGGCCTTTCGAATTGGTGTTTGGAATGTAATTCGTTTCCTTAGTGTAACCCAGGATGTTTCTCCTAAGACGTATTGTTTCCTTCATATGATGGTCAGCTTCACTTTGGAAAAGTGAAGCTATTATAAATCCACCCATCTCACCATTAAAAGTATCTATCTCAATTCTATCTAAATTCATCAATCTAAAATTCATCGTAATTAATTTATCTAAAATTTATCTAAGTATAACGAGATTTCCGAGTAGTGGATTGTTGCTTTTAGCCTTCAACATTCATGAGTGGATATTCAGATCTATTGGTTGAAATGATTCTGTTGATCAAGGTTAAAACTGCTTAGATGTAATGCAGGGAAGACTGCAGGTTTCATGGGGAAATAATCCTGCATGCCCTTCAGAGGATTTATCAATCCATCTATAATTTATATTAATCCATAAACCAAAATTTATCTTAATCAATGTATCTAAAATTTATCTCAACCCTCCAAATGGTTTTGAAGATATCGCTTCCTTCAAGATCTGGCCGATTTTGTTGATGACGAGATGTCTCGTCATCAAGGTATTGATTCTTTTATGATGACAAGATCAAGATCTGGTCAGATTTTTTCTAATGACGACATCTCGTCCATAAAGACATGGCCAGTTTTGCAAACGACGAGATACCTCGTCGAGATAACCACCAGAGGGTTAAAGTCGTCTATCATTGGGTACTAAGGACGGGAATAGGTACCTCGGAATAGAAGACATCTGAAACTTTGAACATAAAGTTCATAGTTCTTGTCTTAGTATCTCAATAGTTTTTACGTTGAAGAAATATTAATGTTATTTTGTTCGAACAGCATGTCGCCTGCTCAAGAAATATAAAGTGCCCTCGACATCACGATACCACCCAACTGATCCCTCCACCTGATGCCAGTTATTGAGACAGGTTTATTAATTAGTCTATCTAGAGGGCTGTTGAGAATAAAGAGAATCAATAATTATAAATAAATTCATCACTAAAAGTTAAATTTCTCAGTCATCTCTTGGTTCTTTTTCAGTATACCTATATTCGCAGGGATGACAATATCTAAAGATTTATCACAGTAATCAGCTGTCTTAAACCTTGATAAATAGCTTGTAGTAAACTTCCTGGCATTTAGATGTTTTTGAAGATGTTGACTTGAGTGATGACCAACTGGGATGTTTCTAAGATTATTGCTTATTTCAACCTTCGAGTTTTAAGGTGTATGTACACTAGAAATCACGAAAATTCACCAGAATATCAATTTTTTTTATTGCTTTAAAATATTCTCCAACTCCTTAGCTTTCAAAGAGTACCCAAGATCTTGTAAATATTCGTAATATTTTTTAGTTACGAGGGTTTTTCATTAGGTACTGTCAACAATGCACAAACATGTTTCCAAAACTTTAAACTCAATTTCTGAAGATAGGTTGGTATGTGATTAACGTCGCACTGGAGCAACACAAAGGGCTTTTGCGACGGACCTAGATCAAAACCAAAGGGAAAGATCGAGGAAAACACCACGGAATTTTGAACCACGATCAGATAACTAGTACCCCATTTTCCAAACTTCCACACCACGACAAAGTGAGGACATTTCAGCGACGAGATTTAACGTGCACAATCCCCTTTTTACACGACTGTCTTTGATTGGATTCAAACTCGCAACCCTCCGGTTGCTAATCCGTTACTCTTTCAACTGGGCTGCAGTGGCCCTCAATTTCTGAAGAACTGTGGTTTTGCAATATCATGACAAATATTTATAACTCAACAATGAATTGATCTATTATAATTACTTTCGTATCACTATAATCTATATAATACAGTGGCAGGTAGTTAATTAAAATCGCTCTGAAGCAACACAATGTGGTATTGGCGTTATCAATCCCGAAGGGAAAATCCAATGATAACGCCTCGTAGTTTTGAACCACGGTCAGATGACGAGGTCAAAGTCTGAGCTAGCACCCCAGCCTCCAAACTTCCACACCACGCGAATGTGAGGACATTTGAGGCCACGACCAATTTAACGTGCACTAGCACCCGTGTACATGACTTTGATTGGACCTAGTTTTAAACTCGCAACCCTCCGGTTAGCTATAATACAATAGATGTTTTAAGAGTAGTTAATAAATGAATTTTTAAACGTTTAATTTCCTGAAAATACTTGATTTTTCATGTTTCCTTGGTGTAAAAAAATTGTAAAAATAACCTATTCCCCCTTTAGCAATTTGATTGAGAGTCAAAACATGAAGTTGATGGAGTTTTGAACTCGCAACACCTGTTGCTAATCCGCTGCTCTTCCGACCGGGCCACCTCAGCCCCTCACACACAATAAAACACTGGTACAGAAGAAATGCATCCAAAGTCACTTTCAGGAATAAAAAATATGGTATCTACAACTTGCATGTTTCTAGCACAATGGACCAATCCACAGAACCATTACGGACCCATAAGCTTATAGGAAAATTGAAAGTTGATACTAAATATATATAAGATCAATTTTCCCTTAAAATACTAATAAAGTACGTTCTCTCTGAAATTAAAAACGCCATCGTATTAAATTGGATGATAGGGTTTTATGGCGCAAGGTCCTAAAACGGACAAGCTGTGCCAAACACAAGACAGAATATAACCCGATAGAAATACAAAACATTTTAAAATCAAGACAAAGATAAAAGATAGATTTAAAACATGTAAAATGTATAGATGAGAATAAAAATATTCAAATAATAGTGAGATAATAAAACACGACCATCGTCTTCAGCAGAATTAGTGATGAGTAATTTAGTTTACAAATGTATACAAATTTGTGTGAAATTTAAAAGACGGAAAAAATTAAATGAGGTTTAAAAAACCAACTGAACTTAAAAATGCGAAAAGATTTGGATGAAGATTTTCCCGAATCAAATCTTGAATATTCAAATTTATACTTTTAAAAAATTTAAGACGATGATGATTAAAAACAGGACAAACAATTAAAATATGATAAACAGAAAAAGGAGTAGTGCATGAATTACAATTGGGAACTCTCTCCTAGTAATAAATGATGATGGGTGAGTCGTGTGTGTCCAATTGCGAAGGTGGGTCAGTTTGGCATCCGTTCTCCGCACTGGCCACTAATGAATGATGAGTTTATGCAATGCAATTTGTTGGTGACTTGCAGGTTCCATGACTCTTGCCACAAGAAGTCGACGAGCTCCTTTGTGGACATTTTGATGTCACTAAGTTGAACGGTTTGCCGCAATGGAACGGAAGCTGCCTTCGCATCACTGTCAGGAAGCTCTTTACCCTTTACACCCACTAAACAAACCGCCATCGGAAGCCGATATCAAGTATGTCTTGCTAGACTTATAACTTATATACATGGTGGTGACATTACAGTAATAAAAATTTATTCTCCCTTCATTCATTACACCAAAAACATTTAAATAACATTGCATTCAAGAAATACGCAACGAAAGAGTGTTAAGCTTAAAATAAATTGCTTCCTGACATATTCCACACGATTGAAACACAATTGTTAGTTGCTATTGACGACTGGGATCAACCACGAAAGGACAAAATCAAACCCAGTAATTTTGAATCACGGTCAAATGAAGACGTCAACACCTGAGTTGGCACCCCATTCTTCAAATTTCCACATCAACTTAAGACAAGATGTATGATCTATAATCATTTAAACATGTTCGGTAAAAACACAAGCGATTGAGTATGGATTAAGTATACTATTACTCTTTACGACCAAAATAATATAAAAGCTCAGGGCTTGGGATTATAATAAAAAACCTGATACCAGTACGTCTACGAACACCAGTATTTCAAGATTTTCACTGACAACTCTGAGAACGTTAAACACTTCAGAGTGGGTTCTGATTTTATCGAGACCTTAGTGAGGTCTTTTTTTTCCCATTCGTGTTAAAGTTTTAATGAGGAGTTGTTTGCTGTTAAAGCCTAAATTCGTTGTCTATCCTTGCTTGAATAGAGGCCAATTTGTACACTGACAGATTCATTAGTGGCTCTTCAATGTTGTGGTTAGCACAAACCAAGTAGTTATGTTTTTCGAATTTTTCAAGTGTTGAAAAATCTATTCCTATTAATCCTCCTGGTGTTTGTCTTCACGAGGTAACTGGTCATTAGCAAAATAAAGAGTTTGTTGGCCCAGATATCTCCTCATTAAAAGAAACTGACCAGACTTGATCACTCATAAAAAAATCGGCAATATCTTGATGATGATATCTTTTAATAAGCAAAATTGATCAGATATTGATGAAGGAGATATCTTTCATGAATATCAATATCATCCTGTGCGTTAAATGTTTGCATTCCAAATCCGACTCATGAAGAACATTATTTTCAACAAATGTTTGGTGAACAACCATGCGTGTTGAAAAAAAAACAATTTTAATTGGTAAAATCGATATCTGTACTACTATGACAACATTAAATATTCTATCCCTAGATTGCATTATTTATAACCATCATCAGGCTGTTTGGATTTATGGCTCAAGGCCCATATTTGGACACTCTGTACCAAACACGAGGCAGACATCGTCAAGTAATGGATATTAACACATAACGAAATACTGGCACAGAAGAACTAAATACATTCATTGTCACTTACAGGAATCAAACCTGTGCCGCCTATAATTCGCGTGTTTCAAGCACAGTGGGTCAACCCATAGCCACGGCGGCTCCAGAAGCGTATAGGAAAATTGAGAGTTGATACTATATAAATATAATAAAAGAAATTTTCCCTTTTTAAAACTTTGAGTACTTTCATTTAGAAGTTACAAACACCATCGGCCGAAATCTATAATGTCTTATTGGACTCTTACAACTTATATTTATGGTGGTGACACACATATAATAGCAATAACAATTTATTCTCCATTCGTTCATAAAACCAAACATTTAAATAACATTGTTTCCAAGAAATATGACACTAGAGTGCTGTTTAAAATAAATTGATTAATGACATATTCCCACAATTTGAAAACACACGATATTCGAAAACAATTACAAATTATTATTGTTTAAAATCTGGTACGTCTATGAACAATATGATAAAGATTTTTGTATAAAAACATTATTGCAATGTTAGAAAAATAGGATCCTTAGTATGCCAACTGAAATAATACATTTGTGGTTGCTTAAGCCTTATCTATATATATAAAAATGAATCCCTATTTCCCTTGGTCACGGCATCACGCGTGAACGGCTGGACCAATTTCGCTAATTCTTTTTTTGTTGTGTTTGTTATTGTCAGGAGAAGGTTCTTATGAAAGAAAAAATTAAGAAAGTTGCGCTGAACATTAGAAAATTTAAGAAAACTTAACGACCATATTAACTTTTCTAATGTAACCTTCTTAGTGCTTTTGACAATATAAACTTTTCTAATGTAACCTTCTTAGTGCTTTTGACAATATAAACTTTTCTAATGTAACCTTATGGCGTTTGACATAACTGTCAGTTGTTTGACAGTTGGCGCGATTGACAGAATGCGCGCTGCAAATATCGTTTAAAACAGATGCATCGGTCGGAATCTATATATATAAAATAGGATGTGTGTGTATGTATATTTTCTATACAAATCTACACCGTTTGACCAATCCACACCAAATTTGGTACACTTATACTTTAGAACACTGCGGTCAGCATAGGCTAACTCTTAACCCCAGTTCTATTGGCCCTGGGGGGCTAAAAACTATTCGAAATTGCAATAGAAATAACATTGAGCATAGATTGATTGCTTTAGGCAGCGATGGTTACTTTACCAGTGTTGATCGAAAAACAATTTTTTCCGAAACAAATTAAATTATAGTATTTATGTTTGAACTGACTTTTTAGTTCTTCCCATGATGTAAATAAATTACAGATATTTTATTGATGAAGGGGAAAGAATATTTTAAAATATTTATGTTTGCAAGGAAATTCAAGGAAAGGTTTTCAGGAGTTCAAGGATTATTTTCAAGAAAAGTTGGTGCATATTTCGACCAACTTTCCTTAAATAATTTATTGAATACGTAATGATTTGTAGAATTCTGTTTCACAAGGCTTTTTGGGTAAGGCGTGTAACTTATTTTAAAATGTCCGGAATAGATACATGTGAATCCTCCGTTGAAAGCAGTGATTTTCTTTCTGAAAAATTCTGTAAAATCGACCTTCTGCTTTTTGAAAAAATTTTATCTATTCAGTTTAATTTGTCTACACCGATTACATTTATTTCTAACCCAAGCACCGTTATTCCGAAAAGCACAAACGAAAAACTCATTGATCATAAAAGCGTACTTTTGCTACTCGATATCTGGCAGCACCAGAATGAATGGTTACTTTTTTTATAAAATTTTGTAGAACTTTCTAGAAAGTTGGGGAAACAGAAACTTCCTTGGACTCATGGTGGAGAACATTCCAGCACCCACTCGATTTTTAGCTGGTCGTATTCAAAGGAAGCTAACTCGGTAAGTCTTCCAGTTTATCATCTTTCAGTGAATCTGGCAGTTTTATTTCGCTCTTTTAGTTGATTGTATAAGTGTTTCCTACTTTATTCGACAGTGATAGTGTACATTTTGGATTTATATTTCTAAACTGATGTAAGTACTACATAATTTTAAATTCGTTTTTTCGTTAATTTTAGCTTTGCATTGTATTCTATAATAGATTTCATTGCTCAGTGAGAGTGTGCCTTTTGCTTATTTTATGAAATAGCATTTCTTTGTATTCGTTCACAGATTTCTTTGCTGTAGCAATGCCTCCAAGGAAGCGGAAGAATATTTTTTTTATTTTCAGTGGAATTTTTGTTTTTAAAAATGCCAGCAATTAGACGTACAAACTTAAGTCGCAGAACTCGCAATACTACAAGTCAACGATATACAAGAGCAAGCCAAACTGACGAGCAACGCGAAACGCGGAATGAAGTTGAACGGAATCGAAATCAACAACATAGAAATGTTGCGTTTAACCCCTATCGAGCTGCATTTAATTATAACGTGGAAATCGATTACAGTTCACAGCAAATCGTTGCTATTGGACCAATGAACGTTGTGTGTCAATATTGCAAGGCATTTAAGTTTAAAAATGAAGCCCCTGGATTGTGTTGCGCGAGCGGTCAAGTCAAATTGACGCCATTGGTACCGCCACCAGAACCACTACATTCATTGGTTTCCGGAAATGGGCCAAATTCTAAACATTTTTTGACTCATATCCAGCAATACAATAATTGCTTTCAAATGACGTCATTTGGCGCAACAAAAGTTATTCGAGAAAATTTTATGCCAACTTTCAAGGTAAGTATATTGAAAAACAATAAACTTTTACCACCACGTGCCTGATGCAAAATACGTTGGCAGCTTTCAATTGAAATGGTGTATCAATTGAAATGGCTTAAAGTACGTTTGTAGCTCGGTAAATTGCCAAAAGCAGCCAGAAGTGAGTGTGTTTAAAAAAGTTGATGGGGGAATGGCAGTGCTGACAAAGTATTTTGAGAGCCACATGGCAGAGCCACATGGTGGTACAAACAATTCGCTATACAATATCCTATATTACATCTATTTATTATCTGTTTACCTTTGCAGATTCAGGGTCAAATATATCATCTAACAGGTTCCTTATTGCCAACGCCGGATAGTGACTACAAATTTTTGCAAATTTATTTTATGGGCGATTCAGCAAGACAAGTCGATCAGCGTTGTGCACACAACAATTCGGTGAAAAGACCAATTGTGGAACAACTCCAAATGTTTTTCCATCAACACAACGAATTGGTTGCATTATTCACGACCGTATTAGACCGCATGCCATCTGATAACCACAAAATTGTCATCAAAGCCGATAAGACGCCTGCAGGACAACACGCAAGACGTTTTAATGCGCCAACAATTGATGAAGTCGCTATTGTCGTCGTGGGTGAAAATTTAGAAAACCGAGATATTGTTTTACACCGGCGTAACGATCAACTGCAGCGTGTGTCCGAAACACATCGATCATATGATGCGTTACAATATCCTATCTTATTTTGGCAAGGTGAAGATGGGTATCATTTTTCAATGAAGATGATAAATCCAGTTACAGGTAAATAAACAATCTACGTTTACTACCTTTATCACAACGTTAATTTATGTTATTATAACACAAAAATTTGTTTATAGGTTCCGAAACTAACAAAAAAGTTAGTTCAATGAATTATTATTCATACAGACTGATGGTTCGGGAAAATGAGGACAATCACATCTTAAAATGTCGGCGTCTCTTTCACCAATATGCTGTGGATATGTACGTGAAAGTTGAAACTGAGCGATTGACATTTATCAGGTTGAACCAGGCAAAACTCCGTTCTGAGGAATACATTCATCTTCGGGATGCCATCAATGCTGACGGAAATGCACAGAATGTAGGCAGAACAACTATTCTCCCAGCAACATACGTCGGAAGTCCGCTCAGGATGCTATGTCGTATGTACGTCATTATGGCACACCAGATTTGTTTATAACGTTCACATGCAATCCACAGTGGACAGAAATTCGACAAGAATTATTTATTGGCCAATCACCCATTGATCGCCACGACATTACCAAGGGTGTTCAAAAGAAAATTAAAATCACTCATGGATTTCATTGTTAAACATCACGTGTTCGGCGAGACGCGCTGTTGGATGTATTCAGTCGAGTGGTAGAAACGCGGATTGCCACATGCACACATCCTCATTTGGTTGGTAGAGAGGATAAGACCGAATGAAATCGATGATGTGATATCTGCGGAAATTCCAGATAATGATGAAGATCCATTGTTACATGAGGTTGTTACAAAAAATATGATTCATGGTCCCTGTGGAATATTAAATCCCATTTCTCCGTGTATGGTTGACGGAAAATGTTCAAAACGCTTTCCAAGACAATTAGTAGCAGAAACTATTAGTGGAAATGATGGTTATCCACTTTATCGCCGGCGATCCACTGATGACAATGGAAGGTCGACAATAGTCAAAGTGAATCAGCAGGACATTGATGTTGATAATCGTTGGGTTGTTCCGTTTTCGCCGTTACTCTCCAAGACATTTAAAGCACACATAAATGTCGAATTTTGCCATTCCGTAAAATCTATAAAATATATATGAAAGTACGTGAACAAAGGTAGTGACATGGCTGTGTTCGGAGTTGCTGCCGAAAATTCAAACGATGAGATCACTCATTTTCAAATGGGCCGCTATGTTAGTAGTAACGAGGCGATGTGGCGTATTTTTTCATTTCCTATACATGAAAGACACCCCACTGTTGTTCACTTGGCCGTACATCTGGAAAATGGTCAAAGGGTGTACTTTACAACGGAAAACGTATTACAACGAGTTGACAGGCCGCCATTGACAACATTGACCAGCTTCTTTGAAATGTGCCAGAATGATGACTTTGCCAGAACACTGCTTTATTCCGAAATGCCAAGATATTATACCTGGAATCAATCGTCAAAGAAATTTCAACGACGGAAACAAGGACAGCCAGTTCCAGGTTACCCACAAGTATTTTCCACCGATGCACTAGGACGTCTTTACACAGTCCATCCCAGCCAAGACGAGTGTTTTTATTTGCGTTTACTATTAGTCAGTGTTCGTGGCCCAACATCATTCCAACATCTGCGAACTGTTAATGGTGTATTGTGCGGCACATACAGAGAAGCCTGTCAACGTTTGGGATTGCTAGAGAATGACACTCATTGGGGCCACACTCTCGAAGATGCTGTGATTTCGTCAAATGCTAAACAAATACGAACATTGTTTTCCATAATTTTGTCTACATGCTTCCCATCAACACCGATTGATTTATGGAACAAATATAAAGATCACATGGCCGAAGATATATTACATCAGAAGCGACTTAGAACATCGAATGCAGATTTGCAAATTAATGAAGAAATTCACAATGAAGCATTAATTTTAATTGAAGACATGTGCTTGATGCTTACCAACAAAGGATTAATACAATTAGGAATGACAACGCCCAATCGCCCAATGCACGACGCATTTAATCAAGAGTTGAGACGCGAAACCCAATATGATTCCGAGGCATTAAAAGAAACCGTTCTAAGAAACGTTCCCCTTTTAAATGAGCAACAAAAATATGCCTACGATACGCTCATGAAAGTAGTAAACGATGGAACTGGCGGATTTTTTTTTCTTAGATGCTCCCGGTGGAACTGGGAAAACGTTTTTGATATCATTGATTTTGGCAACGATTAGATCGCAAAATGGTATCGCACTTGCACTTGCTTCGTCAGGTATTGCAGCTACGTTGTTGGAAGGCGGTCGAACAGCTCATTCCGCACTCAAGTTGCCGTTGAACATGCAAATAAATGAAGCTCCAACTTGCAACCTTTCGAGAAATTCCGCGATGGCCAAAGTGTTGCAGCAAAGCAGATTAATAGTTTGGGATGAGTGCACGATGGCACACAAAAAATCTTTGGAAGCATTAGACCGCACGTTGCAAGATTTACGAAAGAACCAAAACCGGTTTGGTGGTGCAATGATTTTATTGGCAGGTGATTTTCGCCAAACATTACCAGTAATACCACGATCAACGCCAGCCGACGAAATTAACGCATGTTTAAAGTCGTCCATTTTATGGAAATACGTTAAAACGCTCAAATTAAATATGAACATGAGAGTCGAATTGCAGAACGACCAATCTGGAGAAGTTTTTTCCAAACAATTGCTCGATATTGGTAATGGCAAAATACCTGTTGACTTATCGTCTGGATACATTACATTACCTACCAATTTTTGTCATTTTACTGAATCAAAGACCGAACTCATCGAGAAGGTTTACCCAAACATTGCTCAAAATTACAAAAATCATGTTTGGTTGAGCGAACGAGTTATATTGGCTGCAAAAAACGTTGATGTCAACGAAATGAATTTTCAAATTCAAAATAAGATAGCTGGCGAATTGATGACATACAAATCGATTGATTCCGTCACTAACCAAGATGATGTTGTCAACTATCCAACGGAATTCTTAAATTCGCTGGAATTGCCCGGATTACCATCTCATAATCTGCAATTAAAAATCGGATCGGTAATAATTATGTTGCGGAATATAAACCAGCCACGTCTTTGTAATGGCACCCGACTTGCGGTGAAGAAATTAATGAACAACGTCATCGAAGCCACAATTTTGAAAGGAAAGTACAAAGGCGAAGACGTTTTGATTCCACGGATTCCTTTGATTCCGAACGACATGCCATTCGACTTTAAACGGTTACAATTTCCAGTGCGGCTAGCATTTGCAATGTCGATAAATAAATCGCAAGGGCAGTCGCTAAGTGTTTGTGGCATCAATCTTGAAAATCCATGTTTTTCACATGGCCAGTTGTATGTCGCCTGTTCCCGTGTCGGAATACCAACAAAACTATTCATATACGCGCCAGAAAATAAAACTAAGAATGTTGTGTATCATAAAGCATTAGAATAATAAACAATGTTTTTGGAATAATTATTTTTTTTATTAATTATACCAATTCAAATTCAATATTCATAGTTAAGACAGGACAACGTCTGTCGGGTCAGCTAGTATTTGATAAAAATGAAGGATACTTAGTATAAAATGGATTTCTTACTTCACAATAGGTTTACTACAACCTCAGCGTTTGGAAACAATTGCATTTCTAAAAATCTCTACTGGTACATCTACAGAACGATGCATAATAGATGTTCAGTTAATTACGAATTACTTACACAACATAATATTACATTGTTATAAACACAAGTTACTGAGTATGAAACGCTCCATAATTGAAGACTAAGGCCCGAGCTCTTGAGAATTATAATATCCCGAAAACCAGATTCTAATACGCATACAGGTCAGTTGTACGGCTGGTAGTTGAATTTATATCTCAAAGGAGTAACACAATTGTTAGTGGCTATTGACAACGGTTCGGGATCAACCCCGAAAGGAAAGATCCGTCTCTGACAAAACCAAACCTAGTAATTTTGAACCATGGTCAAATAAAGACGTCAACACCTGAGTTGTCACACCACACCAACGTGAGAGAGAGACCAGATATATGATTTATAAGCATTTCAACATTATGTTCAGTAAAAGCACATTCAATTAAGTAAGGATTAATCATACTATACACTTTATATAAAAGCTCAGGACTTGAGACAACATAATTTCTACGAAAGCTCAGGGCTTGGGACCTTAATCTTAAAAACTGACACCGGTACTTCTACACATTTCACCATTTAAGATTTTTACTGACTTCTCCGAGAACCTTAATAGAACCTTAGTGACTTAGTGAGGCTGTTTTTTTGTTCCTTCGTCTTCGTGTTAAAGTCTTGATGCGGAGTTGTTGGCTATTAAAAAGACCATAAATCATTGTCTATCATTGCGTGATGAGAAGCCAATTTGTATACTGACAGATTCTTCGATGGCTCTTTGATATCTAAGCACAAACCGAGCAGTTATTTTTTTAGAATTGAAGAGTTGAGAAACCTGCTATTCCAATTAAAGAACTGGGCAAAATTTAACAGTGGGTTCCCACTCACTGTCACGTCCCTGAAAATGAATTGGCCAGTGGGTTGGCCAAGTCTTTTTGTCACGGCCGGTTCGTTTGTACTCCGTATTCACCGGGAGTTTGAGTAGGATCAATACTGAAATCTGACGGGAATGGTATGATTCTTGGAATAATATGGAGTTCAACTAGTCACCTTTATAAAATTTTGAAGGAACCTAATGAACCTGTATACTCTAGGATGGTCCCTCGACCAGTTTCAACTTATGCAGCAATAGATAGATTAGGACACATTGCAACTCAAGTATATCTGAACAGGCTTCATCTTGTAGACTTGGAAAGAACTATTTGTTTGGCTGAAGCAGCTATTTGCTAATTGTCGCAGATGGTTTTTTGTAACAGGTTACACTCACCGGCAGTTTGAGTAGGGTCAATACCGAAATCAGACGGAAGTGGTAAGGCTCCTGGAATAACACGGGTTCAAGTAGTCATCTTTATAAAAATTAAAAAAAACTAATGATCTTGTATACTAATGATCTTATATATGGTCTCTGCCAATTGCTAATTTTGCAGCCAGAGGTAGATAAGGACAAATTGTAACTGAAGTATATCTGTAGAGGCTTTATCTTGTGAAATCGGAAAGGTGAACTCTTTGCTTGACTCCAGGATACATTGGAACTTATCTCATTTCTCTATACCGGGATGAACTTTTGACATTACTTTGTACCTCCCAGTTGATGAATATTGTTTTTTTCTAATTTCTGAAGGACACTGGCTTTTAGATTGAATTGCAGACATCGTGAAATCGAAGCAAATAAAAGCCTATTATATGGGAAATATAGATACATTTTTATTTGTTGAATAACTATACTACAAGGTTACAAAGATACCGAGTTCGAAAAAACTATTTAATGGCTCTCTCCGCACAATTGAAAAAATAAAAGCCTGAGCTCTTCAGAACCATAACGTCCCTGCAAAGCCTGCTACGGAACGTCCTCGGACAAAATGCATAATAGATCATAAAATTCTCGAGCAGCAATTGTAGCTTCTCCCCAAACTCTTCCAGAGCCAAATCACACATACAGCCATCATTCGTAAACCTCTGGGGCCCTCTTATCTCACCCCGAAAAGAAAAGGGAAAAAACCCGCGGCAAAAGAAGGGAAGGAAAAAACGTTCCAAGATGGGGAAGTTAAAACACAAAGCCAGAGCCATAACTGAAAAACGTGGTTTGTGTTTAAACTACTGTTTAACGGAGCGCGCAAGTATGCAGTAGCAGCCGTTTGCTATTCAGGGTTCGTCGTCGGAACAAGCTTTAAATTCGGGATCTATCTGCTTAGGGACATACCCCCTTTTTGTTTAAATAAATGATGCGGCGACGGTTACAAACTAGATAATGGAGGTCATAAAAGACGCGGTCCCCATGTGGTTGTAGGAAGATGTTAATCAGTAGCAGACACCACCAGTATCGTCAACCGGAACTGCCTCTTGTATTGACAGTGTAATTGGAATCGTGTGATCTTTTGGCGAAGAAAAGCTAGCGAGGGCCTGAAAACAAGTTTCAAGAGTTTACTACCAACAGAAAATTTTATGCTAGAAACCTATGTCCAAAGCGTTAAAGAATTGCAGATAGAAAAATATGAAAATTAACATACAATTATCGTGCTTGTTCCTTCAAAATAATTGCCATAATAATCAAAGTTTCCAACGTTTCTGAAGGTCCTTGAAAGAGTTCTGGAAAGTATTTATCAGTGCTGGTTTGGTTGTTTTTAGCCTTTCTGGCGCAAGGGCCATATTTGACCAAGCTTAGTGTGTGGGTCTGAAAGCAAGTTTTGCGAGCTAGTTACCAACGGAAAATTTTCGACTAAATACAATCTATGTCAGAAAAGTTCTAGGATTGCTGCTCGAAAAATAAAGTAACATACAATTATTGATAGTGTCCTTCAAAATAATTGCCTTGAGAAACACTAAAGCTTCTGAAGGTCCTTGAAACAGTTCTGTAACAGTTCTGTTTTAGATTTTCTGGCGCAAGGGCCATATTTGGCCCAGCTTAGTGTGTAGGTCTGAAAACAAGTTTTGCGAGCTAGTTACCAAAAGAAAATTTCCGACTGAATACAATCTATGTTAGAAAAGTTCCACGACTGCTGCTCGAAAAAATATCAAAAGTAACACAATTATTGATAGTGTCCTTCAAAATAATTGCCTCGAGAAACACTAAAGCTTCTGAAGGTCCTTGAAACAGTTCTGTAAGACATTAATTAGTGTGTCTGGGTTGGTGCTTTTAGTTTTTATGGGGGCAAGGGTCCTATTTGACCAAGCTTATTGTCTGGGACATTCTCCTATTTTGTTTAAATACATCAGGCGGCCACCGGTTGCAAACTAAATAATGGAGGTCATAAAAGACACGGTCCCCATGTGGTTGCAGGAAGATGTTAATCAGTTTCAGACACCACCGGTATAGTCAACCGGAACTGCTTCCTGTATTGACAGTGTATTTGGAGATGTGTGATCTCTTGGAAAAAAATCGAGGGAGGGTCTGAAAACACGTTTTGCGAAATTATTACCAACAGAAAATTTTATTCTAGACTAGATACAACCTATGTCAAGAAGATAAAGGACTGCAGCTAAAAAAATATGAAAATTAACATGCTTCTAATTATTGCGCTTGTTTCCTTAAAAATAATTGCCTTAAGAATCACCTCAAAGCTTCCATCGCTTCTGGAGTTCCTTGAAACAATTCTGGTTGGTTGGATTTGTGTTTTATGGCGCAAGGGCCATATTTGACCAAGATGCGCCAAAAGCAAGACAACCAGGGTGGAAAAAAAAACAAAAATCAGATGGATAGGCGATGGTAAGAGGAAGGAAAGAAGGATCACTCGGATACCTCGAGATTGTGATGTCTGTACACACCTAAAGATGTGCCCTTGAGAGATGAATCAGTTCTGGAAAGCATTTGCTAATGTGCCTGCATTGGTTGTTTAGGGGTTTTATGGTGCAAGGGTGACCATATTTGGCTAAGCTGGGCAAACAAAAGACAACGTCAAGTAAAAAATGGCATGAAAGGAGAAATAGGGATTGGGGAAGATTAGTGGGATAGAAGCAGAAAAACATCACTTGGATATATCCCGGGAGCGCTGCCTCCGTGTTTAATAGACAGAAAACCTCATGGGAAAAGAAAAGATACCTCGAGTACCTCGGGTCCATGAAGCCCACAAACACCTAAAGAAGGTGTGTCCTTGAGGGCCTAGTGTGTTTGGGAGTTGCTTTATAGCTGCTTGGATAACTGGAATCTGCATGACGCTCCTTTGTCCAGGTGAAGAGGAAGTAATTGCGGTGAAAGAGATCCCAGAAATATTGGAGATGTGTCAGCAGTTATCTGCTTGCTACTGTTGAACCCATAAAGTGGCGTGTGGTCTCGCATCATCATGGAGCAAAAACTGGGCATGGCCACAAAGGAAATAATGGAATACAGCCGATCACGGTCCTCCTAACCATATACATAACGGAAATGTGTATACCTCTCCAAAACTGACTGCACAATAGTGCTGCATTCCCATCAGCTTCTTTTAACATGTGGTACGTATCTGAAGTTGTTTTAGTCAGTTTCTAACACAAATTTATATTAGCTCTACTGTTCCATGTCAATGGGACACGAGCGCTTGCTATCACTTTCGTGATTCCCCTGTATTGCTTCTCAGAAATGTCAAACAGGTACATGCCTGTTCGCTTATTGGACAGTGACTGTTGCTTCAGGGAATATACATGCAAATTTCATGATGCAACTATTTCGCATGTTATTACGTCAGTCCTGGACCTTTTTTGGATGTAGGTTGTACCTTATACTAATAGGAGGATAGTGTGATTCACTAGTAAGCCGACAATAAGTCAAAAAGCAGTTCTGAGAAAACGGGAATGATAAATTCTACTTCCTAAGCTAAACACATTGTGTTTCTCAAGAAATCTAATCTTCAAGCAAAGAAAATATGACTTGGTGGACTTTCATCCAGAATAATTGTAGATTCCCTTTCACACATGAAAACTACTTGGTTTTTAATGCTTCCTTCATCATTAATCCGTACTTTTTCAAAGAAAACGTATCTATAGGTTCAGTTACGTGTTTCATCAATGCCAAGAAGCATCGAACTATGCTGCTCAATTTTGTTATGCACAACTTTAATAGTGAATGTTTCAAATATTCTGTAATTATGCAGAATGGAGCCCCCCCAGATTGGATTGCATGTACAGCAAGTCCTAGGGCAGAATTTTGCAGAAGACCAAATAATTAGTCAAATGTTACCTGTAAAATGGCCAGCCCGTTCGCCAGATATCACCCCTGCATGTCAATAACGCTGCATGCCAAACAAATCAATGGAAACCTGATGCGTTCTACACATTAGAAAATGCTGTTGGAAGAATGCAGTTTTGGAATTCGTGCAAGGAAAACATATTGAACCACATTTCTTTAAATGATGCAAAATAAAAAGTACTGTTGTGTTATATATGTAATAATTTACTTCGAAAATTGAACTTAGAGCTATTTTGTTCTTTGATGGCAAAATTCTTAACTATTTTCGTAAAAATTAAAACACTATGTTTTAAATAGTATTTACACCTAATTTTGGTTTTATGGCGCAAGGTCCAAAACCAGACAAACTGTGCTACCTTGTTTGGTTGAGTTTGGCACAATATTTTTGACTCTTTAAACACTTCCTATTTAATCTTGGCCAACATGTACTTTCTGAAAGCATTCGTATTATTTTTTTAGAAAACATTTTTCAAAATTTACTCAGTGAGACCAATACATGATTGTGCGCATAAAATAAATACGGGAAGTTGATTATGTGAGGAATCCGGGTTAAAATCTAATGCAGTATTAAGTGTCACAAAATAAAAATATGACGCGCAAACAGTAAAAACATTTACACAGTATGCGTTATTTTTGTCACACCCCTTGCTAAGAAAACTTTTATGCATACATTCAGAGAAATATTTTTAACACAAATTTTACAAAATATAGTGAACATTGTTTTGACAACCTTCTTCTAGTCTTTTCAGAACGTATTAGGGTAATTGCCAAACATTAATAAATTGCAACTGAAGTCTAAAGAAATCCCAAATGAGTTGAAAAGGAAGCCATTAAAAACTTTCTCTCACAAAAGAGTTATTTTAAATTTGATTCTCCATACTGAGCAAAGAATCCAACAGACACGATGTTTTTATTGTTTTTCCTGAGAACTTTTACATGTAATTGATTTAAAAAAATATGATTAGGATGATTACTTACTTTTTCGTAAATACCGATATTTATATATAAATAGAAAAGCCATGTGTGGTGAGTTGTGTTGTTTATCGACAATTCTGTTTTTTCTATGGATTTAATATTTTCATTTCTATGCGCTGTTTTAATATGCAGGAATGTAAAAGAAGCCTATTTACGCTACAAATACATTTCCATGGTGTTTACGTTTCCTTATGCAAAACGATATGATCATGCCAATACGTTTTTAAAAAAAGCTCAGGTAACTTTTCTGAAAGCATCAATCTCCTTATAATATTTCTATGTTATCTCCTACTAGTTTACAAAATACGTCCAATCCCTATAATTTTTAGATTTCAAAATGGAGATTTAAATAAATATTCAGAGTTGAACTAAATAATGTAACTTTGTTAGAAAGAAAACTATTTATTGATAAAACATGATATAACCTAGAATAAAGGTAGTACAGAAGTATATACCAGGGCAATGTATTTTGTATATGTAAATGCTTTCAATTTCACTCACATGATATATGGCTGCTTGGGTTTCTATGATTAAAGGGGCATATTTAGCCAAGCTGCGGCAAACAACGTCAAGTAAATGACCACCCACAAGGAAAGTCTTACTGACACAGAAGAGAGCAATAGTCAGGAGGAAAACGAACCTGAGGCGCCAATAATACTCATTGCCTACGGAGCAGGTAAAACCCATGTGATACTTATGACCTAAGGATTTTTCTTCTGGGAAAAAGAGAAGTCATCAATCAACGTCCATTTCACATTTTAAAATTTAAAAGTGGACATTTCCATAAATTATGCATATATATATAACAGTGAATATAAACAATATAAAACCGACCTTTACGAGATTCATTCGCTAATTTGCCGCTTTGTTTAAATATGTTTGATTTGATTATAATATTGCTGAAATTAAATTGAAAAGCTCGCCACTCTAATGAAATTATTCAACAGTGATTACAGCAGAGAGAAAACTGGAAGACAGAAAGCAACGTTGAAAATAAAATGTAAGTGAAATTAGGTTTAACGTCAAAAAAAGCCAAATCGCCTAAAAACAAGGGAATGGGATGAAATTGAAGGAGCTCAAAATCGAATTGTGGAAGCATGACTGAGTTGTGCGTTTTACAATATATTTCATTAGAAATACGTATTAATACCAGTAAAAGTAAACAAAATGCTGTTATATGCTCTTCGATTTTCTTATTTTATTTCTGAAATCTGTTTAGAGGATAAAAGACGGTACATTCATTATAAATGGATGGAAATACGATGAAATATGAGTAATGACATTTTATCAATAGATTTAATTAAGTTTTTATCACAAATGCTATGTTCGTTTTTGCTAGTAAATCACATAAAATAATAGTTCCTTTTAATGTTATTAAAAACGATCGTAGTTCTTAAAATAACTAACCCTCCTAACGACACATCCGAATACTGTTCAGAGGATTTCTGTTTGGTGGGCAGCAGACCCAAAGTATTTTGAGGAGCAAGATCTCGAGGGGTCAGAGTGCTATGTCTGAATATTTAGGGTCTGTCCTTTGCAGAGTGGCAATTTTTTCTGAGCCATATTCAAACTGAATTTTCTGAACTGTGTTCAGGCATGCTGCTTGGAGGACTAAAATTAAAAAGTATTAAATATAGATAAATCCCATGGAACTATATAATACCAAGTAAAAATTTTTTCTTTTGATTCGATATCCCATGCCATTCGGTCTATATTTGTTGAAAGGTATTGAAATAACAAGTGTTTCCAATGTTACCGCTGGGCCTTGGTAGCCAGGTTGGAAGAGTAACGGATTAACAACCGGAGGGTAGCAAGTTCGAATCCAACCAAACACCGTCGAATACAAGGGGGCTGGTGCACGTTAAATAGTCGTGGCCTCAAATGCCCTCACTTAGCTTGGTGTGGAAGTTTGGAGAGTGGGGTGCCAACTCAGGTGTGACCTCGTCATCTGACCGTGGTTCAAAAACTAACTTGGTGTTGTCCTCGGATCTTTTCCCCTTCGAGTTTGATCCCGGACCGTCGTCGCCAATAGCCCATTGTGTTGCTCCAGTGCGACGTTAAATAATTTCCTACCTACCAATGTTAGTGCTAGTTTTATATTGTTGGCTTTTCTTTCGTGCAATTATTTTTCATTCTTTAAAACAATTTGAGACGATCGAATTGCACTTGGCCAAATGTCATCAATGACCATGTGTTTTTATTGGATAATGTTAAAAATTTATCTTGGGGTATATTTATTGCTAACATTAAGAAAGCGATAGATAAAAGTGGTCGCCAGTTTTGCAATTAGAGAATCGATTAAATCATTTTACCTTCGGAATTACCTGACGTTTATCAGTTGAATCACTCCGATATGGATTGAAGTCATCAGAGAAATTATTTCTTTTTCTTTTCTGTAGGAACACATAAAGATCATTTTAGCGTTTGGAAATTTATTTTTATTGCTCCTTAAACATTTTGTTGAGTCACACATGCATTTCCGAAACCCATCAATAATATTAATGTTCTAACCGACAAACTCATTTAATGGTGTTCATGATTCCTTTCGTAAAGACTAAACAATGTTTAATCTTTTTGAAGGTTCCAGTTTATTTCCAGCACCACGTAAATTGAAAGAAAGGTCAGATTCAAATTAAATCAATATCTTGGAGGTGCGTGCAACCAAAATTGCCTTACATATTCTGAAATATGTGACTTGTTTATTTTTAAATAACACATTGCAAACGCCTCACAGCATCGAAAGTCACGAAGCACGTTTGCGAAAATTGAAAACTTTTTTTCATTTTTAAAGAAACACGTTTTAGGAAAGTCTCTCGCAAACAGCTTTGTGTTTTGAAAACGTAGTTTCAATTTGGAAAGGCACAGAGCGTTAGAAAACTTTAAATATCTCCGAAAACTTGAATTCGAATTCTTTCTAAGGCAAATATCTTTCCCAAACAATGTCGCAGCTGCGAATAAGATTCGATGCAACACTAAAAAAAATCGCTGTTTTAGCGACTTACTGTAACGAACCAGTTTTGTGGCAAAACGTGTCTTGGTGAACTATAGTGAAAAACCTCTGTTCCTAAACACCTATCACTTTATGGTTGAGATTGGTTACACACATATAGATACGACATATTTATTAATGTAAGTTTATTTTTAAATTCGTAGCCGAGTTCGTCAGCTTTTCAAGATCCCCTCCAAGTGGTTTAGATGAGATATCTCGTCTGTCAAGATCGGAACAGTTTGCCAATAATGGATGAGATATCTCGTCATCACTATATTGCCGATTTTTTGACGATAAGATCAATATATGATCCGCTTTTTCTTCTAACGACGAGATATCTCGTTCAAGATCTGGTCAATTTTGCTAATGGTGAACTACCTAAACGAGACTACCAGGAGTGTTAAATATAGTGATTGCAATCTACCGTTCACTAATTTTACTACGCGATTCCTTGTCATAAACCATCCCGAACATGTGTTTCTTTTTGGATTGGACAAGTCATTCCGCACATGCCTATTTACAACTTATATTCAACACACAGATCCAGATTCCCCATATACATCTGTTGCTTTATTTTGTCTCAATTTATACAGGTTGGTAGGTAGTTCAACCAACGTCCCACTGGAGCAACACAACGAGCTATTGGCGACTATTCGGAATCAATCCCGAAGGGAAGAGCCTAGAACACCTAGTAATTTGGAACCACGGTCAAATGACGAGATCAATGCTTGAGCTGGCACACTGCTCTCCAAACTTCCGCACCACACCAACGTTAGTGCATTTGAAACCACGGTAGATTTAAAATGCACCAACCCCACGTACACTACGATCTTTGGTTACAACGAATTTCAAACTCGGAACCCACCGGTTGATAATCCCCTATTCTTCCAACCAGGCTACCAAGGTCCTTACAATTGTATTTAAAGTACATATCCGGATTTGCCATATACATAAGGTGCTGCATTTTCGTAAGTGTGTCGCGATTTATTCAGATGTCGGCAACCCCAGGAAACCAAATGGATATTTGGTAGTTTAGGCAAATTTCGAATGAACTGAAAAGACGCCATAAAATGTCAACGCTATATCCGGATATAGCATCTCATCATAAAAGAACACTTTTCGAGTTGGTTTTCTTCAATATGCCAGTGTAACGTGTTAACCGATTTTATTAGAACTATGTGTCTTCATCTCCCAGTACGCTGCCGTCCATCAACCCCGCAGTGTTGTTGCACATAATCACTTTGAGTCTACTGAATGAACTGTACTAACTTCAGTGGGAAGCTATACGTCCTATACTGCATTGATATGTTAGATAAAGTGTCAATTTCAACAAATGCAATTTCATTGATACAGAAAGCCAGTCGGATGTCACTCGAGGACTTATTTGAAGACGAAATTGAAGTCGTCAATTTGTTTAAACCTTCGAGTGGTTTCGACGAGATATCTGGTTCATCAAGATACTATCAATATCGGTCATGGCGAGTTATCTCGTCTTTCATTATCTGGTCACTTTTACTAATGACAAAACATCTCGTCCATCAAGATCTGGTCAAATTTACTAATTACGAGATACCTCGTCATGAGCAGTAGAAAAAGCAGATTGTCCCTTACGTAGAACTGGTGACAATTTCGAACAGATTTTTGTATCAGAAGTTGGCCACTACAGGTTAGTTTTCTGAACAAAAATAAAACGCCGGGACGGCTAAAAGTGCCATAAATTAATTATGGCCTTTGGGTGACCCTACTTCTGTAACCAGGAACTAACTCCTTGAGCGTCTAGAAATTTCCCAGTGCTGAGGTATTGCTTTTCCTTCACAAAACACAGAATGACTAAATAACTGCATCTATTGGTTGAAAAAATATGGTACATTTATTGTTAATATATCATCCCAGTCAATTATTCAGGGTTTGTTACATTTACACAGTGAGGTTAGTGTGACAACATTGAAACATATGTAATTGAATTTAGTAATTGTTACCTCACTTTCATTCTGACCTCATATGTTGCTTATCCTTAGTGATAGAAAGAAATTAACCCTCTGAGCATTACGAGATTTCTGAGTATTGCCTTCTCCCCACAATCCATAACTAAATATCCATATGTATTGGTTGGAAGAATTTTAGGAAAAAGTCTGTCAAAAAGGTTAAAACTGGTCAGAATTCATGCAGGGAAGACGGCAGGTTCCACAACGAATATACGTGCTTAAACCTCTCAGGATTAAAAAGCTATTCCACCAATTAATTCCCTGGAATGTTGCCGACAAGTTTTATTAACATAATTTACTCCTCACAAATCTGTTATAACATTGGAATAATCCAATAATCTAAGAAATTTAAGCATTTTTATCCTACCAATAAACAGTTGTTTCAGAACGTCAATTCCATTTTGCGATCTCCATAAATTTCAGCCGGTTTTGCGATCTCAACACCTTGATTAAAGCGCCAGGTTTCACATGTTCTAGAGTATCCCTTCTTCATATAGATAAAACTCTAGTTATAGTATAACAATGGGGAGATTAAACAGATTACCACAGAAATGGACTTAATCTCATTTTCCATAGTGGATACTGGATGAAATGAACCCAAATTAACACACGATGACACATTGGAAATACCATTGGTTAAGTGTAACTAACTTGTTACTATACAAACCAGTAAACTGCTTCTTTCCTCTGCAAAATTCTATCAAAACAAAATGAAGTTAATCAATCCTCCCCAGACTCTGAAAGCAGTTCTGGTAATGACTACTAGATCAAGAGATTTTTGCTCTCATGATACAGCCCCATAACTTTAGTATGTACGCCAATTAATACGCTTACAACACTATGGAAACCTCGATTTAGATGAATTAACAAGGCATCCTATGGTTTTTAAGGCTTTGTGGCTAAAGCAGATTTCTTGGTAGAATGACAGTACACGATCTGGAGATTTTTGAGCTCTCACGGCACAGCCAAATAATTTTAGCACATACCCCAAGGAGTACGCTTACAACACTATGGGAACCTCGGTTTAGATGAATTAAGAAGGCTGGTTGGTTTGGAAGTTTTATGGTGCCAGGGCCATATTTGGTCCTGCTGCGCCAGACACAAGACATACAATATCAAGTAATAGACACACATACACAAAGAAAGCTTTACTGACACAGTAAAACTCGCACCATAATGTGCGCCTACAACTCGAAGAATTAACAAGGCATCTTATGCTTTTAAGGCTTTGTGGTGACTCTTGTGAAGGTGTGGTACTCGTTCCAACGTGCGCCGGTGCTTTGCGCATGACAGACGTCGACTGGACTGTTTTTCATATGCATAATGTTATATCTTCGTCCCACGATTCTCCACAAGTGATTTTGAAGAATTGTTTCCATATTTACTCCAATTTTTTCGCATTTTACGAGTTATGCTTAGCTTTAGGACATGAGTGTATATTGGTTCACTTTATTATTGATTAATAAAATAATTTAATTAATTCTTTTGAACGCAATCAGGGAGCCAAACCCTCTAATTAAAGGGTAATAAACAACCTTAACATTAGTTATGCTTAGCTTTAGGACATGAGTGTATATTGGTTCACTTTATTATTGATTAATAAAATAATTTAATTAATTCTTTTGAACGCAATCAGGGAGCCAAACCCTCTAATTAAAGGGTAATAAACAACCTTAACATTAGTTATGCTTAGCTTTAGGACATGAGTGTATATTGGTTCACTTTATTATTGATTAATAAAATAATTTAATTAATTCTTTTGAACGCAATCAGGGAGCCAAACCCTCTAATTAAAGGGTAATAAACAACCTTAACATTAGTTATGCTTAGCTTTAGGACATGAGTGTATATTGGTTCACTTTATTATTGATTAATAAAATAATTTTATTAATTCTTTTGAACGCAATCAGGGAGCCAAACCCTCTAATTAAAGGGTAATAAACAACCTTAACATTAGTGATAAATTTAAAAGGAAATTCGGTAAAGTATTGTAAAAGCATAATTCAAACAACAATAGCATTATTACGTCGATTAATTATTTGGGAACCTACAATGAAACAATCGATATAATAACGTATATTTTACGATATAATTACCTAAATAATAGCTAACAAGACAGTAATAAAAATTTAAATTGAAAAATTGCTAGCAGTTTGAACATTTTCATGTTTTTGAAAGCAAAAACATTTTGCGCAAATGATGCCCGGTATTTGCATAATCTGGGATTTCAAAGCAATTAATTTGTATTTTCAATATTTCTAACAGAGTTAAGTAGTGCAGAAAATAAGTAAGGGATAAATTGGTGAGACATGCCTTCATTAATTATGCTCAACTTATTAATTAATCTCATATGCTTTTGAAAAATTCATCTCATAAATACGAATTTCAGAATAAATTAAATTTGATCAGTTTCTGCTTGAAAAATGTTTTTAATTATAACGAATAGATTACTGAAAATGAAATTTAAGATTTTCCTAAAATATAGTAAAAGTACTTTCATTTATCAGGGAAGCGTGACCAGTTATGAAATATAATTTAATCCTAAACATAACATATTAATATTATAGTATATAGTACATTAATCACTTTATTCTGAATATCTCGCTAATTTCATAGGATTAAATATTACATACTATATATCTGTGGGGAATATTTTATAGTACAGTATATTTAAGCAGCGTTTATACAAGTTACATTATGAATCGAATAGACTATCAATATAGATAGTATATATATGAAAATTTGTTTTCATATTAAACTTTATACGAATTTAATTTGATGAATTAAACATGTTGGTCAACAACATGAAAAGAAATAAACAACTTATTAACATAGAACAGATATAAAGGGATGATAAAAACATGTTAATCCACAACATGTTGCATAACATAAAGTATGATGATGGGTAAAAAAAATCACTAAATCAGGTTTAAGAATCCAGTGGTTCTTAAGAACGGGAAAAGACCCTGGTGGGGTTTTACCCGATCAGATCTTTAAGTTTAAAATAGTACTTTTAAAAGATTTTAGGCAATGGTGATTAAAATAAGATGAACAGTAAAATCTGATGAACATGTATGACAAAAAGGGGACTCTTGCCCAACCGATACACACCCAAGCAGGGTCATCAATATAATTTCTTGTGGTGATTTCGATTCTAAAGTATTTCGAATGACTGAAAGTGACGTTATAAGATTTTCGATGTAAAAATCTCCGGAATGCTCTGCAATCGAAAACCGATCACCTTTTGGGTGGATTTTCGACAAGGAATCACGTGGTATGATTATTGTATGCTCGGCGATTCTATACATAAACACTCTACATATACTATTTTAATGTTTGAATATCTTAATGTGGCCCTCCACTCAAATAAGTTTGCAGACTCATGAGTGAGCTTTCCTACTAAGTTTTATTTTAATTATACTCATTCTATGTTTTCTATTGAACGGGATTGCAATGCCACTAAATTTGATTCACAGGACAGATACTAAATGTTAAATTAACTAAACGTTCAGAAGTAAAAAATGTTTTATAGCAACTCATAAAGTCAGCTATATACCAAATCTCAAAACGAGACACAGCATTTATTAACAGGCAAGAAAAAAAACGGTACACACCTCAAAACGATCAACAGAAAGATTGCTCTCTCTCTCTCTCTCTCTTTGTTGATGCGCAGATGAGAGCCCGATCATCCGCGCTTCAAACCAAAGTCTCGCGTCACTCGGGGAAATAACACTGGTTTCGCTTGTTTCTATTTCTATCTCAAACTAAATCCGAAATCCATAGAGATAAAAATTGAATAGTCTTTATTAGCAAAGCAGCTGCATTGCTGCAGCTCTGTTACAGTACAACAAAGCAGTCTTGCAAGATAACAGATTGATATAATGCAATTTTAAACGAATTAAATTTTGTTAACTCAATTTGATTTTTAAATAGTTCTGTAGAAAATTTTAATTATGGTCATTTGTAATAATTTTCTTTGGTATAAATTTAAAGTTTACTACACTTCGGGATCCAAATTTCGATATTTTAATTCTTGATATGTTCTTTGATTTTCTTGCTTCTAGAGCAAGTATGTGGTTTCGAAATATAGTTAATTAATATCGCCCTGGAGCAACACATCGGGCTATTGGCAACGGTCCGGGATCAAAGTGGCTTCGCAAGTTGTGAGAGCAAAATGTAATTCCATTATATTTAATAATGTAATATCAATTATAATTATTTTTTGAAATTGTCCCTATTGTAATTATACTTTTCTTTTAAACTTACGTTAAACTTACTTCCAACAATCACTTTCCAAACATTAATTAGAATAAATTTTGGTTTTGGAAAACAGTTTGGAATGAAAAAGTTTCTTGTTTGATTTTGTAATAAATTTAATATTAATAGCTATATAATAAATAGCACTTATTTATAATCACAACGATGTAATTTATATTTTATAATAAAAAGTTAAAATGCATTTGGGCCAATAAATTTGAGAATTACAGGTAAGGAGTTTAAAAATTAATTGCGCCTGGGGCCCCAAAAAAACTTGATCCTCCACTGCACACATATTTGTATCGCATTTTCCTTTCATGTGGCATTTTATAAAGGTTTTTTAAACCTCTTAGAAAAGGAAATTTTAAAAACAAAATTCATTATTTGATTGTTTTGAGTATTATGGTGCAAAATCAAAAAAAGACAATGCAACCCAATAAAACAGTTAAACTATTTATAGTAGTCGGACTAATAATAAAAGTTAGATTTGAAGTGATGTAGGGGTACACTACATAAAAGACAACTAAGATTAAAATACTAATTTAAAAGGGTAAAAATAATGAGTTTTATGTCGACAGTAATATATACAACAGATGAAATGTGGCGTGGTTTACGTCTCTCCATTTCCCTCTCCTCTTTCTCTCTCTCTCCCTCGCCTCTCATAGATACAAACATCTATATGAAGTTTAAAAAGTCAATGTATATAAGAATTTGAATAGATTTAGAATGGGGATTTTCTCCCACCAAGTCTTGTAAGTTTGATATTGGACTGCTAAATAAGTTTCGACTATGATGATTAAAAACTGGACAATTTATCAAAATATGATGAACGGTTAAAGGGACCACACATGCATTACACACAGGAGCACTTTCTCAAAATAAAAGGTGCCTGTGAGTAACAAAAACAAGATTTCAATCAACGAAAAAATAAATATACTTCTACAGATCAAATAAACAAAATAATTTCATACACTTATGAGTAGTTTCGTTTCTACACTCATAGTCTCTTAGGAATTGATATTTTAAATCTCCGATTTTGGTAAACAAATTATAAATCTGCTAATAATTTATTTATATGCAGTCCTTAAGAATTTCGTAACTTGTTATTAAAAGTTATTGCTGCAATAGCATGACACTCTAGCCATACTTGTGGCCTTCAAAATTCCTTGATGGAAGAGGAAAAATAACACCCTATACGAGCAGATAAAATATTTTAACTGCAATGCTATAGGGATAATACGAATGAACTGCTTTGGCCAACAAAAGATAAAATTCCATCCTAGAAGTATATTCCTCTCCTGAATTCCCGGAATCAAATTCTAAACTAGACTCCCAATTATTTCTCAAAGATACATAAATATTATACTTAAGGCTCCACTTCAGTAGACGGCTAACGATTTGCATAAAATTCTTGGCGATACCTTCCTCTCCTGAAATAGGCCAATTAGCCTCTGAAAATCTCTCACCAAAGCGTCTTGGCTGTATGCACGTCATTTGCCTAATAACCTATTTCGCCAAACGGAAGGCATCATGGGAGTATTTTATGATGAAACACAGCCAAGTTCTAATATTCCGGTTGGTGCTTAGAGTGGCGAAGGCTGATTGGTTGCGAGACTTGATATCCTGTAATGCCCTTTCTCAAGAATATATTTCTGACGGAGGATATATTACTGGCAACAAAATATTTCAGTGAATTTATCCCGGACAATTAGAAAGATAAATTGATATTTTCCAAGATACAATTTTAAGCCCATGTCGTTTATTTCCTTGTCGGGACTTGTATTTTCTTGGATTTAACTGACTTGAAAGATGGGATTCACCGAATAGAATTTACAACTTAGCTTCCTGAGGGGCTTACACGCGTAATTCCACCTTCCAACCTGCAGTCTTTACTGCATGGCTTCTAAGCAATTTGATCTTGTTGAGTAGAATCTTTCCATAGGATTATATTCTTACACCAAAGGAAAGTTTTTACTGACACTAAAGAGAGAAAAATACACAGGATAAATTACAAGTATTGAACCTACACAGCTTGCAACTAGCAGTGGAAACTAACTGAGGTTTAAGTATGTTTTCTGATTTTCTCAGGTAGGTGCAGAAGTAGAATCCAACACCTCATACCATAACACCAAGTGATGAACCGGTATGCAAGAGTCATACAGTCTGTCGCCACGGTGCAGCAGTTGCGGTGTAGATTCAAAGGTAATCGTAGCAATGAACACCATAAAAAATTACCCGCTGCAGCAAGCGACGTTGAATTATACGAGGGAAAGTCAAAATTTATTCTCATTTTATTTTTTCAATTTGTTTACACAAATGTAAGGTTGAACAAGTTCGTAATTTTTCTAGTCTCCTTCCTTTTCGATGCACTTGGTCCAGCTGTCCGCAAGCTTGCGTATTCCCTCCAAGAAGGTTCTCGATTGGTCGCCCAACCATTTATGCCACCGCTTCCCCTTTTGATCTGCAGAGAACACGCTGCATTGTCGATGGTAACTTGTACGTTTGCCAGTATCATTTCTCGAGCTTGCTGAATCTTCTCGTCAGTGGAGGTTGACTGGCTTCCTGCTCCTTCGTGCATCACGCTTGTCCGGCCTCTTTTAAGCTTTTCGATCCACTCATACACACTTCTAGGTAGTACAGCATTCTGTATTGTGTTGTAAGCTTCCGATGAATTTCAGCTCGTGGCAGACCTTCCTACCCCAGAAATCGGATCACTACTCTTTACTTCTCCTTGGTGCACGCTGCTAGCGGAGCGACCATGTTTACACTGAAGCAGAGGCGAGAAACGCAATCAAGGTCAAACTTCGGTAACGAGACCACAGTAGTATCAACTCTAAGCATGCGCAGAAAGAAGCGTGACAAACCTAAAGATGTGTTATATAGTGAAAGTGGATAATTTTTGACTTACTCTTATACATGCTTACACAGGTTGTTGATGAAAACATCCTGATTCTTGAGATAGGGTTCTTCATTGTTGCTGTAAGATCCGTAATAGTCATGTGCTCAAAATATCTGTCCTCTTGTTCGGTGTTGTGACGAGGCTGCTGCAATCGGCCATCGGTCAGTTCGTCCAACCTTTACCAATCAATTATATATTCGCATCACTGGCTTGATTTCGTCCAACACGATCACCGATTTCTCTGAAGGTTAATCCGCAGTTTATAAGCCACAATTCTTCCTCTGCCAAATTTAGAAATGTGCTTCCATGACTGCCGTATTTTTCGAAGAGGCATCATTAAGCTTCCTAGACCCATAAACAGCGACAAACACAATTCCAATACTTTTAACCGGTTCTCTATTCTTCCAGGGTTCCTATTTTATGCTGCTTACAGGGAGAGTTACTTGTGCACATGGTTTTGCAGTGCCTGTCATGACCTGCAGTGCTAATTATTTGCATATCCTTCCATGATCACATCGTACACATTTCAAAGATTCTTTCGTGGTATTGTATTCTCGATGGGCAAAATTGTACAATAGCGCAAGCTCTTAGCAGAATAGAGGCCCTGATAAGATGGTACTTTTTTATATGCAGGGTACTTTTTATCGGCAGTTTCATTAAAATTCAAGATTTTATAAAAAAATCATCGTGCCGACTTGGAAAGTTAAAACAAAAAATATACGAGAATATACAATGTCTACCCATTTTGTTAGTGTTGTTTAGAGACTGAATCTGTAATCCGTTTTCATATTTTGAAACGCTTTTTCATGTGACGTTAGCTGTCACACTTAATGATAATTTATTAAAGCGACCTTAACACATTTGACTAACGCAAATCGTAACTATTTCAATTTTGAATATAGAAAGAAATTGGTTTATCATTTATGTTACTGTAATTGTGAAAGGAATATGAATGATAAAGGTTCTACATCACAAACTAGGAAGTAAACGAAACGTAATGTTAAAATCCAGCAACAAAGACTTGTCTGCACTTCACGCTTTCTATAGGCAAAATAAAAAAAATCAGTTGTAAAATTCCAAAAGTTGTAAAAAAGGGATAAGTACATTTTGTGGATAGTCCCGACAAACATTTGTCTTCTTCATTTTAACAGAATATATCGTTGCATTCGATTATAGACGAAAAACAATTACAAAGTGCATGCTATCGGTACATAATAGGATTTATTTTCTTGCATAGATCCTGCTTGATGGATCAGATATTTGAGAAACAGTTACGTCCATGAAACAAAGTGCGTGTACGATAAAGGACCCTACGTTAAGATAAATCAGCTGTAGCGAATAGGTTTCCTCTGGCCTGCAGGCCAGATTCGGCCTTCGTGACAAGTTTAAGCCACCCGCAGTCCAGGTACGACGCTCCAAATACGTGTTAGCCGGCCCGAGACCAAATATTTAGAGATAATATTCCTCATGCTCGTTGTAGGCGGGGTAGGTTTATTGCTGTCAGGTTCCATTTTCCTTCCTGGGCTTATATCTCACTTCTGTGTCAGTAACGTTTTCTTTGTGTGTATGCCCATTACTTGACGTTGTCTGTCTTGTGTTTGGTGCAACATAGCCAAATATGGCCCTTTCGTCCTAAAATCCAGCCTCCAACCTAGAGAATACTCATTCCTAAATAGTAAATGTTTAAAAAAGTACGCAAGCAAAGCTTAGAGTTTATTGGCAAATAGCAACGTTGAAATTTGTGCAAGATATATCAATATACATTTTTGTTTTACCTCTATTGTTATTCTTGTATATTTTCGACATGAAAAACTCAATTGAAAATTGCGCACTTTATAGTTTCAACATTTACTCTAATAACCAAGTTTCCAGCCGACGAAAAACGAAGAAACAATTTTTACATATTTATCAAATTATAGCATGTGCCGTTTTCAGTACATATAGCCCGAATATGATACTCAAAACCGGCTCGACAGGTAGAGTGTTAACAAAAAAACGTATAAATTGTCTACCATAACGGGTAAAGTGATATTGCTGTGGAATGTGATTCAAATTATATCGCTACAAAATTTGCCTCCCATTTGCCATCAGATATTTCGTCTCTTGACTTTAGATGGAATAATGATTGGTTTGTCGCTTCACTGCCATTTGCTGTTTGCTAAAAGAGGATTAATTGGATTAGGGCTTATATGGCAAAGTGAATTCCGAAATACTTCTAACATAGTATATGAACAGTCAAGAATTCAGAACTAAAGCCCGTTAACCCTATTAAATACGAGACTCAGAAAGCTTTTACAATTTTAAATAGGACAAACTTCAATACAGTCGCCTCACCAATAGAAAATATCTAGACTAGGAACGTGCTGAACCTAATCACTAACATTGAAAGAGCAAATATAGAAGTACGAGTATGTATATAAGGCCGTATGTTTGGCTAGTTGTTTTGGGGTTTCATGACTCCAAACACCCGACAACGAGGTAGGATGGTTGGTTGGTTTGGGGGTTTTATGTCACAAGGGCCATATTATGCCATGCTACGTCAGACACGACATACAATATCAAGTAATAGACACACACGCTACGAAGGTTTTACTGAACAAAAGAGAGAAATGCAAACAGAGCAATGCGCCTGAGAGGAATCAAACCTGCGGCGCCTACAACTCGAAACAACGATGTAGGAAACAAAGGAAAAGGTAGAAGTGTAGATCAGGGTAAAACAGAAGAGAGGATGGATCACTAGGATAACTCGGATTTGTGATACCCGTAACACCTAAGATGTGCCCGAGGGCAGAAGTACGTTTAAAAAAGCGATAATTCTGACTGACAGTACACATATATTACACATGATTTTTAGAATAAGAATTAGGAAATGTACTTCATTTTTCAAATCAATACACCCAGTAACAGTGATATAATTCATTTCAATTTTGAAATTTAAATTTAAATGCTGTTGTGGTGGTTGCTCATGATACCAGAAATATCACAGAAAAACCTATTTTATATTAGTAGTTCCATTACTTGCTTTGTCATATATAATGAATGAAACTCAAATAACCAAATTATTTATTAATATGTGGTTTACCTCTCATTTGCGAGGCGAAATACGGAGATGTAACTGATTAACTCCCTGGGGGTAAGATACGTGTCTATTTATCCAATTAGGAAAAATTTGTTCATTGAAATAAGTTGTTTTATCCAAGAAAATGAATAGCTCTTAGTAAAAATATTCACCGCTATGATATTTCTACATAGTTAATATTTTAGCCTATTAGCCGCGTTCTATCGAAACTCTGTAGAATTATTCACGTACTGTAGTATTAAAGAAATACTGCGTAAAAAGTTATACGTATCTACTAAATAATCAAGAACATTTAACGCCATTGAGTCTCTAAAAACCAGTTTTGCTTAAACACATCAGTGTTTATTAATAAGCTCTATATTAAGCAAATTCTGTATTACAAGCTTAATACATCGAGTAACTGAATAATAAAAAATCTATAGATATTAGTTCTACACCATCGTTCATTGCTGATGAATTTCCTTGCGCAATATCATCCTCAACAAGCCACCGCAAAGCACGAGTTTTTATGCAAGAATAAAGACCGCTATCACACGGTAAGCGCAATTTCCCATGAATATTTAATCACGCGTCGTTTTCTCTAATATTTACTCTCGTAATAAATGTCTCCTCTTACTACACGGCGACGCGGTCCCATCTTTCACTTCGTAGAACATTAATAAGCCAGATAAATAGCTTTCGAAAGCCCACCCGTTAGTATAAAACTATTTCACTGCCCGCAAAGACACTCGACGACAGCATAAAACAGTCCTGAATATTCAATGAACATTCCTCAATACGCACTTATTCATAGCAAATTAATCTGAAACGCAAGTTAAAGTTCGTGCGACATTCTTTTCGTGTCCTCGCAATCTACGTTAAGGGAGATTTTCGTTCAGCCAATAAGTCGAAAAGCTCGGGTTACAGTCCGATCGATGAAGAGAAAGGGTTTAATATCTTCTAGTGGGAGCACCCAAACTCAAAGTTGATTGGCCGTCACGGGCATGGCTGTAATGACCCTTGAAACAGCCCACGACATTTTCCTTGTCCCCTTCCGTAACGCTTTTTTGTTTATATATTCTTTTAATGATCATAAACTTCCTATGTCGGATTTCAAGCGTGGCGGAAAATTCTATATCCGTAAAAGGGGAGAGAGAATAGAAATATCTATATCGCGTGGAAGATTGCCCATCTTCGGTTGTACGAAAGGCCTCGTAAATAAGAAGCCTCGTAAAAGTTTTCCTGGTTTTGCGGGCCATGTAGAGAAGGTTTCTTTTCGGGAGGGAATGTAGTAACGGGACTAAGTACCGTATCATTAAAACTGGCTTTTAACGTGTCAACAACTTTTCGAGAGTGAAGTATAAAAGCACTGTTAAAGTGAGCCTCTGAAAAGATTATATTGCTTTTGTAACGATAACGAACACGAGTCTGGAAATGTTTTAAATAATCATAATTGTTTCGACTCGAAGTAATTATAGTTTTTTCCATCACGCTTTTGCAAAGTGTTTTTAACTATTAACTTATTTGGGTATCTTTACTGTTTCCTTAGCTCAGTTCTTTTTAATTTTTGATAGTTAAAACTGGTGAAGATAATAATCCTAATAGTCAACTGAAAAGTACACACAGTAAATAGTATTAACCACTTACAGCACGAGTTTTTTTCGGAAAAACTGGTAAAAAATGATCGTTTTTTTTTTTGACAGAAAATGAATATATATATATATATATATTTTGCAATTTCAGTTGCGGGGGGTGGGGTAAAAGTTATAAAAAAATTATTATACAAACAAAGTGTAAACGATTTGATTGCATGTTTATTTTGAATTTCAAAATATTAATAATAATAAAATATTAACTTCAGATTCACTTCCATCACTCAAGAAATCATCACTTTCATCGCTGAAACATTCTGATAAATTGGCATATTCAAAATCGTCAGAGTCGCTCATTATCAGACAACTCTTTCTAAACAAGTTACAAAAATACTTAGTAAAAATTAATTTATGGTTAACTGTTTACTTTTATGATATTTAACGTAATAAAAATGGATATATTACCTTTTAGACACCTAACAACTGCTTTATAACAAAGAATTCCTAACAAACTTATAGCTAATCATCTAAATGCACCACTTGGTTTACACAAGAAAAATGGTGCATAGTGGTGCCATCTACGGTAAATAAGTTTAATACCCATCTATAAATAAGTGGTAAATCATCTATGATAAATAAGTTTATGCCATCTATGGTATACGTTTAATCTAGCCTATCTATTTTTACTAGAACGGATCGCAGACGGGCATTAGAAATAAAATAACGTGAGATACAACAGCGCCCGTGTGAGACACGGGCATATGCAAATTTGCCGATAACTTTCGCCCGTGTCAAACACGGGTAAATGCGTTAAGTGGTTAATGATTACATATAATCTTACGCTCTTATGCGATTTAACCCTCAAAGTGGTTTCAAGGAGATACCTCATCTATCAATATCTGAAGTTTTGTAATGACCAGATATTTCATCGAGATAAAACTACCCTATTGCTCCAAGTGAATGAAGATGCAAATGGAAAAAATAAAGTGACCAGAACTGGTGACAATTTTGAATAGGTCTTTGCTTCAGAGGCTGTTCACTATATGGCAGTTTCCGACACGAAGCTAAATCATCAGGATGGTTAAAACGTACGCCGACATTATCCAATACTGAAAAGAGGCATTTAATGTGTTCATGGAAATATTAATGGTTTAAGTCTTCCAAGCGAAGTGGTTTCACAGCAAAGCCACACTTTAAAAATTCTTATTCTAATTATAGTACTTCTACAGGTGCTTTATAGCACCGCCCTCTCTTCCTCGATAGCGTAAAATTTGTTCAAATAACGGTTCGTTCAACAGCTAACCGAATAGAAACTCGATTATTGTCAGGTTCGATTCCTCCCTGAATGTATTCCTCCCTTCTGAGTCAATAATACATTCCTTGTGTGTGTATCCCTTACTTGACATTTTTTCATGACCCAGCCCACCAACAAGGGTTTAAAGCCGAACAGGGGGTGTCCGGGTTTCTTGGCATATTTTGTCTTGTGTCTGGAGCAGCATGGCCAAATATGGCCCTTGCGCCATAAAAAACCCAAAACCAACCAATCGAATAGAAAATTTAGCGGATACTTCACCAAGTTCATTGAATCGAAATGGTTTTCGTGAAAATGTTAATGGCTATTTCAGGTGATGTTGTTTTGCATGAACCACTTCATTATGTTCTTAAGTGAGTTCCTCTTAAAACAGTTCGAAAATCTTTATACCGTATTTTCTTAAAATTAAGTGGTTTCCAACCAAAAATCATAAAGCCATTTTATACGTAAAATCATAAATATCTTCCATTTAAATCATATCAACTATACATGCAAATTTTTTTAAAAAGTAAAAACTTGTAGTAAACATTTTTTAAAAGTTTCTAAGATTTTCATATTCTGTGCTTGAAATGGTTAATCAAGGTACAACAGAGGCAGTCTCTTGTTGCTCTACCCATTAATGTATTGTACCGAAGTTAGGACTTCAGTCAAACTACAAACATTGTTAAAGTATAACCAGCAGTCAGCCATTTTGGGTAGTCCTCAAACATTGTAACTAACCCTCGAAGCGTAACGACATTTCCGATTAGTGTAGCATTGCTTTTTCCCACTACATAATGACTAAATAAACAAATCGGTTGATTATAAGATTTCTTGGAAAAATTATATTTGTTGAGGTCAACACTGGTTAGAAATCATGCAGTAAAGGCTACAATTTTCAAAACGGATCTATGCATGTGAACCCATCAGAGGGTTAAGAGCAAATACAGCAATATAATTTCTTCACCTAGCTGTACCTATAACCTATATTCTAAAAACTCGACGATTAACTTTAAATCTATGAACTCGAAAAGACAAAAGCAATTTCGCGTAGATTTCTCGGAACTAATTCAAGAATTGTTTTGCTGATTTGACCTAATTCTCGATGCTTGTGATGGATCCACTTGCTTTTATTTCCTTTAAAGAAAGATGAATACATAATAATTACGGGGAGAAATCTTCCCAAACAAGACTTGGACCGACTTGAGATTTAAAAGTATCACATTACTTTCTGGTATTCAGGTGGATCATAAATATATATAAATGATATATCAATAATTTAACCTTCCAAGTGGTTGTATCGACGAGGTATCTAGTCATTAACAAATTTGACCAGATCTCAATGGACGAGATATCCAGTCGAAACCACTTGTAGGGTTAACTTTATCGTAGGTTTTGAGTATATGTTAAAGTATCAGAGAGCTCGAAAGTTAACAGCTTTGGGTAACCATGTTTGAATCTCATTCACTTCGCCCAATTGACCTACGTCATTTCCATCACAAGTATGACACATTATATTGTTGATTTTAGTTCAGGTCTTCAGGATGTTTTTCCTTGTATACGTTTTATTTTTCCTCGAACCTACGTCTGGATTCATATATAAGAAACGCCGATCACAACACCAAAACAATATCTAAAAGATCTTTAATTAAATTAACTGCAGAGGTTGTCGGCTTTAACACATTTCGACGGTTGCGTGTATGAATAATGTTATCTGATATGATTGCATATTAAAAGCAGATAAACATCATAAGTAACTAATTGAAAGGTACTACAGTAGATACAGTTGCACTTACTCATCTTTTCAAGAACTTATACCAAATCCTGCAAAAATTGAGTATCTTACCCATCCATAAAATAATCCATAAAATACGTATCAAAATATTGAGTATCTTACCTATAGACCTTGCTTGAATTATCAGTCTCACACGATGGACCATGAGTAACGATTAAACATCCTGAAAAAGGTCAAATTTTTAGTTAGAAAGTTTATCTGGAATCTATCAACTCTCCAAATTGTTTCGACAAGATATCGCGTCCATCTAGATCTGGATAAGTTTTTCTACGAGATATCCACCAAGATTGGGTCAGTTTTCTTCTAATGATGAGAGACCTCGACGAGGTCAGGAGGGTTAAGGTGTATGATCTAGAAATCACGAAAATTGAGTAGAATATCGATTTCATTTTTATTGCTTCAAAACATTGCCCAATTTTTGAACTTTTAAATAATACCAAGATCTCGTAAATATTCGGAATACTTTTTTAGTTACAAGGATTCTTCGTTAGGTACTGTCACCAGTACAAACCTCTTTGAAAAATTTTAAACTCAGTTTCTGAAGAACTGTTTCTGCAATACGATGCTTTGCTCAAACAGTGATAATTCAACAATGAATTTATATGTTATAATTATTTTTGTATCAGAATATTATAATACAAAATTATGTTCTGAAATTAAATCAGAGTTTTTAGTTAAGAAATTAATTTTTAGTTGATTTTAAAATATTAAAATTCCTGAAAAATCTTGATTTTTTAGACTTCCTTGGTGAAAACAATTGTAAAAAATAACCTATTCCATCTAGCAACTTGATTGAGGGTCAAAACATGAATATTAGGAAACAAGAATATTAGGAATAATTTCCAACAGGAATTGTTTTCTGAACAAATTAGAATTTGAGATATCACTGTTAAAAATCATGATAATTAGCTGGTTACATCTAAATCAGATAATTTATAATTACCTTATTCTTATTTTTCCCACTGAAATGACTTTAAGCATATGTCAATGACTTGTTGGAAAAACTGGATTTTTAAAGTCCAAATTTTTAAAAACTCTTCTAGTGTATACGTTTACCTTAAGTACGTTTATATTAAGCATTAAAGAGACAGTCCAACACGTATGGAAGAAACTAGATTTTGATAAGTTCTTTTCCGTTTCTAGTTTTGTTAATGACTAGTTTCTAGTTTTGTTAATGACTAGTTTCTAGTTTTGTTAATGACTAGTTTCTAGTTTTGTTAATGACTAGCATTTTACTGTGAAACCCTGACCTAACGATATAACGAATGTGAATTTGCGATATATCGAATGAAATAACTTTTTAGACCTCCAACTGGTTTCGTCGAGGTATCCCGTACATCAAAGTCTGATCAGTTTTGCTAATGACGAGATAACTCGTCATCATGATATTGCAAATATTTTTATGATTCCTCAATCAAGTTGTGGTCAGTTTTCTTCTAATGAGATATCTCGTCCATCAAAAGACCTGGCCAGTTTTGCTTACGATGAGATATCTTGTCAAGACAACCACCAGAATGGCTAAAACGTTCATTATCCGTTTCCACAATTCCTTTATTATTCAAATAGATCCTATGGTTTTGAAGTTATGAACCACGAAATGTAGATTCCTATTTAAGATTTTATGAATGTAAAGATTTTATACCACTTCGATACAGCTACCATACCTAAAACGATTAAATGTCAAGAGTGTTTTATGCTTTTCTTTTTGTTGTTTTAAAGGAACAATGGACTAACTTTTGCATTTATTATCCAATTGTTATAAAATGTACTGACTGTTTCTACTAAAAATCCTATATATAAAGTTTGATTCAAAAATATTGAGTCATTCGGAAGTTGCGAATAATATTGATAAATTAGTAAAATTGATACATCCCTTGCTTTTTAATTTTCCTTGCACTGTCAGAATTTAAATTCACGTGATTTGAATACATACAAATCAAATTAATTGCATTTAATAAGCGTATCGCTTTATCGCAAAGCAAAAGGAACTGTAATAAAACACTTAAAATTTTGCAAAAGTTGCATAGGTTAAGCAACATTTTAAACCAAAATTTCAAAATTTAGAGGTACGACGAATTTGTTATATGCTCTTAAATAAATGCAACACAGATTATTCAAACAACATTTCAAGGAACTATATTAAAACCAGATGCGCAGGAAACATTTTTAAATCAGAAGAATGCCAAAAAAGTCTCAATCGAAGAGAAACGCTTTTCCTAATAGACTTACTAAATTTATTTACTATATTTTTGATGTTGATGTATATGCAACCCGTCAAAAATTATTGTAATTGAAGAATTATTTTTGCTGTCCACGAAATTTAATATCAATTATTTTTTAACGCTAAAATTAAAAATCGATTTTGATAGTCTACTGTCCCCATAACCTTCTGGGAATCATGAGATTTCAGATTAGTGTAGTGTTGTTTTTCCCCTTAGCACACATTATAACTAAATAACCACATCGATTGGTGGAAAGAATCCTAGGAAACACATTTTATTGGCAAAGAAAATCAAAACTAGTTAGAAGTCATGCAGTGAAGACAGCAGATTGCAGAATGGATATATACGTGTGAACCGCACAGGATTTAACGTTTAAAGCATGCCATTGATTTAACCTGGCACAGCCTATTTCATGGCAGCAATTTATTTCCTTGTGCAATTATTTTATGTTGCCAATTATTTTAATTTTCAATTAAGGAGGAATGAAAAGTTACTCATTTCCATGACTTAAAACCTGACACTTTATCTTCGTTGCATCGTATCTTCAAATCTGGGATTTGTATTGCTGGAAAAATTATGCGAATTACTCAGAAGCAGAAATTTTTAATTTTATACTTTGATGCTATAAACACAGAATTTGTATTTATAATTACTGTGGGGTGTTCATATCGTATTTCAAAAGTTTAATACGCAAATGCATTTTTTCCATATTTACTTTTTTAAAACCAATTTAAGGCAGTTCACGTCTTTCATTATGAATTATGTGTATGCAATTATATTTACCCTTTAAAAAAAGTAAAACGATATCTACTTATAGAAAACAATTTCCTCATTGCTTAAAACATTAAATATTCGACACACGCACAATAAAAGCACCATATCGTCTTAACGTTTAAAGATTATAAAAACACACGCTGTTGCAAAAAGCCAATACATACAATTTTACATCCGGGTGAAATTAAATTAAATATGAAAATCCAAAGTGGAAAAATAGAAGGCTTTTGAAGCATTTCTAATGCAATCTGACTTCATTTTCAACCTTTAAAAATCGCGAATGTTGCGTTTCGCAGTAACCAGCTTAAATCTAAAACACGGGAACATCAAAATAATGAAATATCGGAACTAGCAGAAGGAAGAGCAAAAAAAATAAAATTAAATAAAGAAAATAATCTTTTTTTAAAGAATGGGGGTTTAAAATGAATGGTGGAGTCACAAAGCGCTACTTGTACCGAATTCAATACGATAGTTTTAATTGAATTTCTCTTTTGGTTCTTTTTCAGACGGTTAAACTTTTTCACAATGAACAAATGCTTGTTCTTTTCGAATGTTCGTATACTTGACTTTTCCCTCTTGCTTTCGTTTCTCTTCTTTTTGTTTTCAAGAATGGGAAATGTCACTCCTGGTAAAGAAGTAGCGGGAGACAGAAGAAAAGATTATAGCTTCTGAGAGAAAGCAATAAGGAGGTTTAAAAAAAATAAGCCCTTTTCGCTCATTAAATTTAGTAAAAAGTTATTTTAACTTTAATTGAGGTAGAGGAAAGTAGTTTGACATGGAAATCGTTTCGGAATGGTGCATATAAAACTGATACATGAAGGCTCTATAGAAAAAAAACTTTAAAACTGTAGTGAGATTCAAATTGTGACGTAATAATTTTTTCATTATACGAGAACTTTTTTAACCATTTGAGCAACATGATATTTTCGACTAATGCAGTGTTATCTTTACACCATAACACACATAATAATTAAATAACCACATCTATTGGTTAAAAGAATCCATGAATCCGTTAAATCTGCTGTAGCCTGAAATGTCCTCATGTTGGCGTGGTGTGGAAGATTAGAGAGTGGGGTGCCAGCTCAGGTGTTGCCTCGTCATCTGACCGTGGTTGAAAATTACGCGAGGTGTTGTCCTCGGATCTTTCCTTTCTGGATTGATCCCGGACCGTCGCCAATAGCCTGTTGTGTTGCTTCAGTATGATGTTAATTCTACCCCCTTTACTTGACGTTGTTTAACGCAGCTATATGGCTGAATATGGCTCTTGCGCCAACAAACTCAATATCATTCAACCCACACAATAACAATTAAGGTTTTGTTTGGTTGTTATACTTGGCAGGTTTCGCCAAGGGAGCAAAATTTTTACGATTTAATTCGAAAGGTATTTCGTGTAAATATAGGCGAAGCAGCTGTAAATTGATGCGACGTCTATATTTAGTGTTGGAAATTTCATAATACATACCCATACGAAAGGCATTAATACTGCGTTTTGGACTAATGGATTAAATATATTTCATCCGAAGTTATTTAAAATTGGAATACCTGTAGCTTTCCACCTAATTATAGAATAGAAACTTCAGAATACCAGATAATATAAAACATTTCCATTGCAAACAATTAAGCTTCTGAAACATGACAAAGTGTAATTGAATGTTTAAAATAAAAGCTAAACTGAAACTGAATATTAATGTATTGTGCCTATCTGTCATATTATATGATACATATTAAAGTATAAATTCATGAAAATGCTATACCTTTCACAGTACACATGCATAGGAAAATTTCCCCAAGGAAATATTTTAAGTACATTTTGTAGAATCTTCCTACATACCCGTTTTAAAATCCTAGTGTTTATTTTGAAGTCGAGACGAGAAAATTCTCCGAGGATCTTAAATAATCATCCACCAGTATGAATCTGAAATATTTATTTATGCTAACTGAAATATTTATACAGTATTACGGTAAACAGGTACTGAGTATTGAGATTAATGAATTTCTCCCACTCAAGTAACGGCTCCAATGACTTCAAATTAATTTGTAATTATTCTAATGATCGGAGGGGGAATAGCATTTTACGGAATAAAAGTTTGGGATTCTGGAATAGTTTAGAGATACATTATTAGAGTTATTATTCGTTCGTTTCATAATATAGTTAGCAGAGGGCAAGTAGCTGTGTTTCATGTGCTCAAATAATGCATTTGATTCAACTGAATTTTTACGGGATTTAAAATAACATCGAAAGTTTCTACGGAACGTAAACATTGAATGAAATGTATGCTAACTTATGCAACCGTAAAATAGAGGATTTAAGTCTTTCATATTTAGCAAACACATATATCGCACGTATATATATGGTTCTTTGTGGTTTGTTGTAGTTGTATTGTTTTAATGAATTCCTGTGGAGCCAAGAAATTAACAGTTGTGTAATATTAATCCTCTGAGCGTCACCAGATTTCCTGGAAGGATAGTATTGTTTACCCCACGCCTCACTTAATGACTTAATAACAACACCGATTGTGATTGAAAGAATCCCAGGAAGGTTTCTATTGGTCAAAAAGTTTAAAACTGGTTAAAAGTCATGCAAGGATGACTACTGGTTGCAGAACGTAAATAAGCATATGAACCCTTCAGGATGTTGAAGAAATTGAACAGTACCATATTTTAGTCAGTAAGCGGAAAACTTAAAAAAATGTCTAATACAGGATCAAAAATGATAAGACTGGTCTACAACCATTTCGGTGGATCAAAGCGTCCATCATCCTGACCTAAATAAGCAAAGGAAAAACTCGAGTTTAAGTATATTATTTCGCTTTTAATGTACCCTTTGCAGGTTACGTGTAACAAATTATTATTAGTCTCTGAAAAGGTAAGAGTTGTAAAAGCTAATTGAAACTTTAGGACGATTGACTGCGCGTTTGGCTACGGTTTTTATCCTTTATTCTACTGTAATTCATCGGTAACAATAATACATCGAATTTTGGTTTCGAAATTTTATTTCAAGCTTCGACGATTGTATAAAAGTAAAAATAATTTTTATATTTCAATCTCATAAAATATGTGAATATATTTTAGTATATCAAAAGTCTCAACAACCGATACTCACTACTCTTAGATTCAGTTAGAAAAATTCCAACAATTATCAATTGCACATTGAGATCTATTTTTAATCAAACTTCCATGTTTCTTGAACGTAAAATATGTCGGAAAGAATAAGTAATGCAAAAACAAAGACAATCATGAAATAATGCAAAATCTATGAACCATAAGGAAACAAAGAAAACTTAATGGCTAAACGTCCAAGGTAACTGATTTAAGAGTTAGTCTACTTATCCAGTCTTATTTTTTTAAGTCTGCTTTCATTTTACTTTTAACTGGAAAATATTTTTAGATATCCTAGACCACCTGGTATACAGAAATTTTGATTTACGAATTTAACTTGATGTTCTAGGTGGTTGTTTGTGCGAGTATATTCTTGAATTTCCCATTGAAATAAACGTTGGTACTATAGGAATACGTACATTTAACGTTACCATTTAAATAACGTTAGAAAAGTCTTAAATCTAGACAAAAGATTAAATAAAGCTTCAATTAATATGAACATTCTTTTCCTATGAAGTTTTCCTGAATGCAGATAACGACTTAATTCATTCTCAAACGCTAAAAATCTTAATTTGTGTTGATGAGAATGCGTCAGTGAATGTTTCCTTTCTTATTTAATTCCTTTTAAAATACCCAATCGTGATACGGACAGTAAAAATACAAAACTTTTAGACACTAAGTTGAGAAAAACAATTTTTGTAAAATTAAAATTAGCTTTTAATGTGACAAATTAACAGTACTTGTTTTAAACCTAAAACAGGTAGGTGTTCACGAGCCTAAAAATAGTTACGTTTCCTAAATTAGAAATAATTAATTTAATTGTACAAGCCTTACACACGAAGGATATCGTTATAAATCTAGAGCAAATAATTAATTTGTATAACAGAATTTGAGTAAATCTAATTGGATTGTGATTTTTCATTAAGGTTCTTAATTAACTTTGCTTAGAGTAGAAATTGAATGTAACTTAATATCGGTTGTATCATTAATGAGTATAATATGCTTTTAATTTTTGCTTCAACAACTAATGAAGAGATAATATAGCTTTTGAATATGAATGGAACTAAGTGCTATAAATGTAATATTTATAAGTATATTACAATTTTTAGATAAAATATATAAATAATTTAAGTGATGTATGTAATATTACATTTAACGATTATATTCCTTAGGTGCGTTTGTTTTTGAATCTCGAATTCAAAAATCATCGAGATTAAGAATATTTCGAAGTCTACAGTTAGGTACACACTTGAAATTTTTATAGTTTTTATCCTATCTTCTGGTACATGAAATACGCAGTGAGTTAAAAAAAGCATTAGGTCACTACCAATTTTCGATAATTTAATCGTTACATAAAATACCTTTGGACTAAACAAAATCTACTATTTTCCCATGGTTTATTATCTTTGATAAACACGGAAGTCGTGCTCTCGGGATACCCAAGCATCTTTATCTGTTCATCTGCTTACCCAATCCTTCTTTTTTCCCCTTTCACAACACATTTTGCTTAAAGTCTTGTGCTTGGCACAGCTTGGTCAAATATGACCCTGGGCCATAAACCCACAAACAACCATCTACTGTCATCATATTTTACTATGAGATACGTTTTCAGTTTTGTTCATTGTTGGGCTTCCATTGCATAGACAATATCAAATTTAGATTAATCTACAAATATAACTAAGTTATAGAATTCTCGAAGCTGATTAATGTTGGCCTTTTAGAAATTTCACCTCACCTTCAGAAAACCCTTTCATTCGTTTTATTGTGTATGTCTTTGACATCTCGATACTCGGACCATGAAAATCAAATTTTCTTACAATTTTAGCAACTTTTTTAAACTTACGTGGCGTATCAAATGTCAATTTAACTTGTTTTAAGGGTATTATAGTTTTCGACAGCCAGGAACTTTTAAAGATCGTCAGTTGGCACTTTTGGGGCGACCCTTCGAAGGGTAATCGAAGAACCAAGGGGACTCTTTCGAAGAGGGGAGAATCCGGGGTGACCAGCAGGGGGATTTGTATTGCAGGATGCTGTTCTTGGATAGTTTATTTTAATTAATTTCTAGGTCTAAATTACTCAACTCTAAAACTATGTAAATATAACTATCTTATAAATAAAGCTTAACTTAAAATACATTAGTTTTCAACACCTGCTTTCTAAGTAACTTGATTGTCAAAAAACACATAGCCATGGTGTGCTGATCTTAATACATTTGAATGAAGGAATTCGGAGATTCGGAAAGTTCTAGATTTCAGTATAATTCTCATGATACACCAGTCTTCACGTTCACTGACACTTTGTACATCCAGTTCGTGGTTGTTTTTGATTATATTCATCTTCTGTGATACTTGTAAATTAAATTATAAATATTACCGCTATAAAGCACATAATTTAACATGTTTTTACATACATATTTTTAAGGTAGGCATTTAACTGGCACTGGAGCAACACAACGGACTATTTTTGACGGTCCAGGATCAAAACCGAAGGGACAGATCCTAGGAAAACACTACGTAATATTTGAACCACGATCAGATGACGAGGTCATACCTGAGCTGGCACCCCACTCTCGAAACTTCCACACCATGCCAACGTGAGAACATTTGAGGCCCAGATAGATTTAACGTGTACCAGCCCCATGTACACGACGGTCTTTGGTTGTATTCTACCTCGTAACCTTCCAGTTGCTAACCATTTTCCAACCGGGCCACCGTGGTCCACATAATTTAACAGATAAGATCCTAGAAATCCTAGCAGAACTCTTCCCAGAATATATCAATACTTATTTGCCCACTATTTTCATTGTGAATAAAAACATAATATTTTAGTTTCGTTATTTGTGTTTATTTTTAAACTTTACAGTGCATTTAGTTGTTCAAAATTTTTGAATGCAATGAAAATGTTTAGTTTGGCTGTGTTACATACTGATTTGTACTTGAACGTTTAAATGCGTTGCGTCCCAATACTTTTTGTTTCACTTATTACCTTATGTAGTATGTGATACAAAGTATTCAGGTATCATTATGACAATAAACAAAACAAATTACCAAACATTGCATTTAAAACCGTGTTTGAGGTTTAGTCTAATGATCTAACCAGCTTGGATAATCTTTTAGACCAATATAAGAGCTTTGTTTTCATACCGGGATATATACGCAAGAAATGCTTAACTCGCTCATTATTTAGAACAAATGGGGCATCCATGTAGTCATAGCTTACTATACAGGTGGCAACACGTGCAGATTTCACAAAATTCATAAAAATTAGCAAGACCAAATCTTCTAGCCTTTTGGTTTTCTAATGGTATATTGTTTGAAGTTTTATAAATGAAAAATAGTCCCTTTTCGTGATTTATTGGTATCATTAATGTCTTCGTGATGCGAAATAGTGAAATATTTTGCTTTAGTCGCCCTTTAGTACATCGCTTAGTAAGAAAACAAAGCTCAGATTCTGATGGTTGAGTTTTGTGGTGCAAGGGATATATTAAGTCAAGCGGCCTACGCACAAGACAAGCAACGTCAAGTAAATGAACGTACGCCCACAAAGAAAGGTTTACCAACACAAGAGACATTGATTTAACGAATTTTTTTACAATCTGGTTCAGTTTGAGACAGCTTTTTAGTTTGCGGGTTATTTGATAGAAAGTAATTGAATTTATTCATATAAAATACGTACATAAAACAAATTATGTGTAGGATTTAGCAATGACACCTCTGTACTTTGTGGTTCTATACATTACTCTCACTTCCCAAAGTCCCCGATGTCCGAGGATTCTTCCTGTTTTCCCCCAATTTTAAAAATAACGTTTTATAAAAAAGCCCAAATAGTATTTGATAACGTAAAACACGAATATGGTTAAACTTGAAGTTGGGTAATAATGTAACTACTACCCAACGGTAAGCTACGGATTAAGATCTGAACGGTCGTATTTTAAACTGTTAAATAACCCAGCGTAAAACATAATAAGGGCAGATCACCCCTTTTTATTTCAGGCACGTCAGGAAAACAAGTTACCTCCTAACCCCATCGATCCGAGCACATTAAACAGAAGCCCCACCAATCGGTTCGATTTACACATTAAACAAACACGCAAGTGGATTTCCACCATTAATTTCACACCATTTTGCCTCTTAAACTTTCTATTTCCGTGCCACCGCAGGGGCTTAGCGCTTAAGTTGAGGAGTAAAAACATTTATCAAAATGGATTAAAGAATGGTCCTACTTCCCCACCACCCACCGTGCTCCCTTTAATGATGGACGATTTCGCTGCTCCTCCCCTATCTGTGCATTGGACCCTTCGCGTGCAGAGTTCATTTAAATTCTCGCGCGGTCGGGCCCACTGTGAAAAAAAGGTGGGGCGGAAAGACGCCTGTAAATCGCTTCTAAAACAATTAAATGAGGAATATTTGGACAGCGCTACCGATCAGCCACCACCTTTTAGCATTTGTTTTGCAAAGTGCACTTTCTTAATTCGCTGAATTGTTGTTGCTCTAAAGCGATTGCGGTAAAAGTCATTAGGAGTTGAGTTAGATGTGATCTGAATTTCGTTGTTTGTTTCTAATTAGCCGCCTTCCACTTCAGTCGGATTCTTTTAAAGAGTCGGATTCTTTTAAAGTGCGCTGTAAAAAATATGCTTTTCGAGAAACAAGGGTCTATTTGTAACAGATGTTGATGAAGGTAATAATTCAGGGATAGCATCTGTTATGCGTATTACAAAAAGTGAATAAATTCTAGGTTTAGTTTCGCCCTTTCGTGTTGCTTGAGGTTTCGAAGATTTGAAAATCATTTAGTTGTTTTATTTTACACGTGTTTTTATGCGGGGAGTAACTGCTGCTACTAATAGCTTTATTTATTGATCATTATGATCGAGGGGGAAGAATAAACTGTTTACTCTACAGTGCTTATCAAGAAAGTATTTGATATTTTCAAATAAAGTAAACATATTTAGAAAATTATTTCCGTTATTTCCCTAACAAACAATTTTGTTCAAACGAATTAGAAAATACGTTCATAAAATCATTCTCTGTAAACATGAACTATTCTTTTTTGTTGCGATGATAAAGACGTTTCAAGTAACGAAAATATTTTTTGTATAACGGTTGTTTATTCCATACCAAATTCAATTTTTAACGAGTCAAAAAGATTGCTTTGAAAGTTCTACACAAAAATAACTTAAAGTTACTTATTTGAAAATTTATATGAAATTTAAAACTATTAAAGAATTTAAACACGTTTATTTTGTTTTCTGCAAACCTTAAATTAAACTCAATATCTTAATTCTGAAATTTGACACCGATTCCAAAAATTAAAAGGAATTCGGTTTAAAGTTACTCGTAAAAACTTTCAATCACTTATTGGAAATCTTCTACAATAAAATTCTCAATCTTTAAATGCTAACATTTCCAAATAAAGAATCTTATTAAAAGCTTTTACCATTTGTTTTTTTCAGATTTTTGTTAAATATTGCAGTTTTTAAAATTCAAAGTTGATTTTCTAAAATATGATTTTATTGCTTAGAAATAATGGGAATTGAACGCGTTACAGTATTATATAACTTAAATTAATTACTTTGCCATTTAAATTTTATTATGAAGGATCTTTATTATATTTCAAAGTTATTAAATGGAAACGTTTGCCAATCAGAAATTTAAATATGTAATTTTCAATGCGCATGAAATATTTCCAGTGGTGAAAATTAGCTTTAAATGATGATTTGATTAGTTTTAGTTTATTTTCTTGAAACAATTTCAAAATGCATGATTTTTATACAAATTAACAAATTCATTGTTAACCAGCTAGCACTTCGTAAACCATTTTTAAATATGAATACACTTTTTTTATCTTTATAGAAATGCTTATTAAAAATAATTAAACGTCTACTCTTGTTTTCATTCTGTGCTTTTTAAATCAGCAATTACTTTTGTCTAACGAACCGTATTTAGCACGTTATTTTTTCTGTTTGAATCATAAATGTATACTCCCTCTAATTAGATTAAATACATATTTCCATTATGTCCACTAAGACAAATAGGACTAATTATGACTCATTACCTAAAACACAACACGCTTTCATTTGCTTTTAACACGCATTTCACTGAGGTACTGTAAAAACTATCTGTAGAGAAATATCCCTTGCTTCATTCTATATTGTTTCAAAGTAAAATAAAATGCGTTTTTATATTAAACTAGTAGTCAGAATGAATCGCACAATAATCATACCAAGTGATTATTTAAATTTGGAAAGTTTAGAACTTTACTTTTATAATTAATTAATTTCAATTGTTACGTAATTCCTATTACGTAACAATTGAAATTAATATAATTATAAAAGTAAAGAATTTAGCTAAAGAATTTCTTATTTTTTAGTTTAAATTTCTTTACATAATAGGATGAATTTGAAATTTGAACACATGAATTCAAATGTAACGGTAGACACAAGCCGACCTCTTAATTTATATTTACCAAATACATTAAATCCTTTAACATATAGCAGTTCTAGCTACTTATTGATTATTCAAACAATTTCTACTAATCTATACACCTGTTATCGATTCAAATATTGTGTATTGACCCCTTATTTAAATTGTGTGCTCAAACCCTTAATCCTCCAAGTGGTTTCGGCGAGATAACTCGTCCATCAATATCTGACCAATTTTGCTAATATACCATCAATTGTTAGGATGACTAGACATCTTGTCATCAAGATATTTCCAGATTTTTGTGATGACAAGATCTGGTCAATTGTTCTTCTAATGACGAGATATCTCTTCCATCAAGATCTGGTTAGTTTTGCTAATGACGAGATACTTCGTTGAGACGACCACCAGGAGGGTTAATTCAAGTAAAACTTACTTGTATCATTAGAAAGAGTATAATTCACAGAAGCATCCAATTTCGGAAATAAATATTTACATCCGAAATTACTTATTGAGCTTTATAAAAACGTAAATCTGACAGAATTGAAGTATTATAGAAGTACTATAGAATTGAAGTGCTATAGAAGTACTATAGAATTGAAGTGCTATAGAAGTACTATAGAATTGAAGTACTTAGTACAGTATACTAAGGTTGTTTAAACATAATCTAAAAAGATGTGTGGATTTATGTATCCTTCGGAAACTTTTATTCGAATAGACCATCAGGAAAGACTGACACATAAAATTCCGACTGTCACCAACAAATATAACATCACCTCTCCAAAAGGGTGGAACCCTCTTTCCCAAAACTTTACAAAAGCGTCCCAAACAAAAAGATCCCGGAGAACCACTTCTTCACCGTGTCACCTAACTAATACCGCACCAAGAAAGGGAGCTGGAATAAGGTTCCGGAATATTAATTGTCATCCAGGATTCCAGTCAAGTAACCTCAGCCGAGACCCTCTTCCCAGGCGTTTTATCAAAGTTCTTGTATCCCTGTTACACGCAGCACGGCATTCTCTACGGCTTTTCCCGATTTCTTCGCGGATGAGCGACTCGGGGACGTGAAATTTGTCAAGAAACGCTGTTTGGGAACGGCAAAGATTATGAATGCGAAACGGGGTTCATTTAGTCTTCCCAGACGTGCCGGTGCTATCTGGACTGGGAGAGCTCGATTTAATGAAGAATGGGGTAATTGCTTTCGGTATTGAGACGGACCTGTGGACGAGAGATTTTTCGTGTTTCTAATAAAAATACATTCTGGGTTATGTTATATGCTTCAGGATCCTTTCTAAGAATCGATTTGCGGTTCAACTTCACTGGAATTATTTACTGATACTTCCTGTCCAAAGTAAATGTCGCATTTAACACTGGGTAGGTATTTTAATTAACGTCGCACTGGAACTACACAGCGGGCTATTGGTGACGTTCCGTGATCAATCCATCCAGATCTCAACCCTAAAGTACTTTTAGGTTATTAATGTGTGAAATTTAGCCGCCTCTATATTAATTAACTTTCAATCTAGTAGTATGTAAAGCAGTGTAACCGATACCAAACATAAAATACTTTTAGACTAAATTTGTACTGTTTATTTCATGCACTGCTACAAAATAATGTCTAATGAATAGCATTTGATATCATGAAACTCTAGAGGAAGGTAGGTAGTTGAATTAACGTCTCACTGGAGAAACACAACTGACAATTGGAGACGGTCCGGGATCAATCCCAAATGGAAAGAGGACAGCACCACGTAATTTTGAAACACGATTAGATGACGAGGCAACACCTGAGCTGGCACCCCACTGTGCAAACTTCCACACCACGCCAACGAAATTTGAGGTTACGACAGGTCTTAAGTGCACCAGCCCCCATTGTACATGACTGTCTTTGGTTGGATTCGAACTCGTAACCCCTGGTTGCTAATCCTTTACACTTCCAACCGGGCAACCGAGGTCCCATTTGACACTGGGAATTTGTTATGAAATAGTTTGCACATTTGCAAAACAGTGGAAGAGATTTATTTGAAAACTAAAAGGTCTATTTTTCTAACATGGTTTACTTCATGAGGGGTTGGCACGCATAATTCCACTATGCAACCTAGTCATCCCTGCACGACTTCTAACTAATTTTTAACCTTCTTGACAAAAAGGATCTTTCCAAAGGGCTATTCTAAGGAAAGGAGTAATAAAATCTTTCCAAATAAAGATTTTATCCTAAGCAAAAAACTAGCTGAATATTTCTAAAGGTTGAAAGAATCTATGGATTATTTAGAAAGGTGTAGCTATTTAGTCATTAAATGTATTGTGGAGTAAATACTACTCAAACATACTACACTACTGCTCGCAAAATCTCGCGTCGCACAAAAGATTAAGTACTATATATTAAGACATAATTTGACTTTTTCTGTAACTTCAGGATAATTAATATTACTTGGAAGGCAATTTTCAGGCCTGTTTTTCATTGTTAATGTATAGAAATTTGTAGACATTACTTCCAGATGACATTACAATTTCCATACATGCTTGCAATGTTAAGAAAATGTTTTCCAACTTTAAATGTATTCCAAGGAGTGCACTTTAAAAAAATTCGTTGTTTGGATTATTAACCAGTCTATCTTTAATCAGGTACAGCGTCATCTGATCGTGGATTAAAATTACAAGGTGTTGTCCTCGGTTCTTTCCCTTCGAGATTGAACCGGGACCGTCGACGATAGCTCCAAGTGTTGCTCCGGTGCGACGTTAATTCAACTACCTACCTTTATTTTCAATAAAAAATACAATCAAATGTATCACCCTTAGCTTGCCTTATACCATTAATAAATGTTTGTCCTTGTTGGTACAGTTCAAATTTGTAAAACCTATTAATATTCGAAACGAAAGTGTGCACTAGTGACACTTATTTTGGTAGATTAGTTGGGTTTCATGGCACAAGAGCCTTATTTGATACTTATTTTGGGACAGAAGGTATATAATTTCTATTGAAATACGTCTATTTTGCAAGACGCATAGTATTTCAATTAAATAAAGAAAAATTAATTAAACTGATATAATCTCTTAATTGTCCTCGACCTATAAGTCATGAGGACAGCTTCGATGAGTTTGCGTTTGTTGCATAGCTCTTGTAACTATAAATTTTATGAAGGTTTTTCCTCTTTGAATGGTAGAAATTATTGTTATTAGTTATGAATGTGCAAGTGGGGGTGTATTTTGTGGTGTAGATTTTGAAGTCTGAATTATAATTTAAATTATTGAATTCAAGGCGAATTGATTGAGACAGTGATAAAATAGTAGTATTCACTGTTGTTATTTTTATGCATGCTAAATCTTCTAATTCCCTAACAAATAATTTATTCTTAAAAATCTAAAAGTTTGCTAGATATTACAAACCTATCAGTAATACTGATCTGACACGGTGTTCCCTAATTGTTAATTATTTTCTTTGGAATGTGCACTCGGCTTAAAAAGTTGACGAAGTGACAGTTTGGCTATATTTGGCCAAACTTCGGCTAACCCAAGTGGTTCAGTGGGCGAACCTGCTGAGCTGCTAACACCCTGCGTACTGTAAGAGGTCAGGTTCAATTCCCGTCAGTTACATTTTTAATAAAATCATTCTCTTATCTGTCAGTAAAATGATACTTTCCTACTCCATATATAATTACTTGATAACGATTTAAATACAGATTCGTGAGATCCGACAAGAAATACTTTTAAATTAATAATTTCAAGACATATTCCTTATTTTATTACATATAATAACGGTAGATTTCAAAACACATACAAACTGAAAATTCTGAAGTTGTTTAAGTACTTTTAACTCTGATTACAATAAATTAAACGCATAATTTTGCTGTTATTACTATTTTCAACTCATCTTTTAAAAATGCAAAATCCATTTATTATTTTTAATTTTTAACGATTATACCAGATTTCAATAAGATAATTACTTCCAATGTTTTTAGTCTTCAAGTTATAGACTTCTAACTCCAGTAACCATTATTTTATAATTTGATACCTAACCTTGTAAAATGTATTTTTTAAATACTATCAATTCAAGGATAAAAGCATAATGGAGTCATGCAAGTCAATACTTGCCTGCATCGTAATTACCTAAATTCCATAATTTCAGACATTGCGGAACAATGCAGGACAATTTTAAGAAAATATACTATGTCAATATAATAATGTAAGATATCAAATACTAATAAAATAAAGCAGATTTTACTCAAACAAATTGAATCTAAATTAATTCCTTTGTCAACAGCAATTTTTCAGACATTCGGAAGTCATAAAATTGAAATTAAATCGTTTTTAGTTTATATATTTTACCCTAAAATTATACAAATTGCTTTCTTGTTATTTTTCTATTATCTTATTTTTATCTATTTAACCATAGCTTTATTTAAAACCTTTATGTACTATTAAATCCAAATTAACCCCAAGTTCGAAAACCTTTCCGACCAAAGACTGTTGTGCATGTGTGGTTAGTGCACGTTAAATCTGCTGTGACATCAAATGACCTCACATTGGCGTGATGAGGAAATTTAGAGAATGAGGTGCCAGCAGAGGTGTTTGACCTCTTTATCTGACTGTGGTTTGAAATTACGAGGTGTTGTCCTCGGTTCTTTCCCTTCGGGATTGATCCCGGATTGTCTTCAATGGTTGAGTTGCACCAGTTTGAAGTTAATTTCACTACTTACCTGATTTCCTACCTGAGATATATTTCTTTCCTTTCATTCAGCAAACGCTGTAGCAATTTATGCTATTTATCATAAAAAATAGTACGTAAAATGTTATCAAATGTTAACAATCGCTGATATATTTTAACAATTTTATTGTATTAGTAAACATTTTACTTTAGTGTTCGGTTGGTTTGGGGCAAGGACCATATTTGTCCTAGTTGAACCAAACTTAAGACAATGTCAAGTAATTGTGAAAAGAAAGGATCTCTTGGGTATTTTTAGCGTTCGGAAGTGCTATTAATCTTATTTTATATTCATAAGGCATATTTGGTAAGATCTATGCTAGTAAACGGTAGGCAGGCAATCGAATTTATTTCGCACTGGAGAAATACAACGTTCAATTGCCGTCGGATCGAAAAGTTCCAAAGGGAAAAATTTGAGGACAACACTTCGTACTTTTAAATCATGGTTAGATGATAATGTCAATACCTGATTTGGCACCCCACTCTTTAAACTTCCACTCCACCTTAACTTCCGGACATTTGAGGCAACGATAGATTTAACGCGCTCTGCCTCCACGTTCACGAGTCTTTGGATAGAGCGAGTTTCAAACTCAGTACCCTACGGTTGCTAATCCACGACTCTACCAAGTGGGCTACAGTTGCCCTATGCGCTAATAAACGGATACTTCGCCTTTGTGATAGCATCACTGATATTTAGATAGTTTACAATGGAAACTGTATATTTAATATCTTATGTGGTATATAAACAAATATCAAACGAATCAAATAATTGCCAAATCCATAAGCACTATCAATAGTTTATATCCATATCTCATTTTCTCCATGACGGATTTAGTTTTTAATAATTTTATATCTTTAATGTTTGATTGGTTGGGGTATAAAGACATAAGTGCCATATTTGGCCATGCTTCGCCCAGACACAAGACATACTATATCAAGTAAATAAATATACAGACAACGAAAACTTTACTGATACAAAAAAGAAGTACGTACAGGAAGGAATGGAACCTTCGACTTCTACGACTTGCAGGTTGCTAGAAGCAGTGGGCAAAACCATTAATCCACGTCGGCCCTCTAGAAATTTTACTGTTTTATCTGTGTTTCGACAGCAATTTTCTACTTTCCGTCAGTTTTATTTGACGTAATTAATATCCTCCTCCTTATAGTATAATATGGTTTATGTTGATGCACAGTTACATTGTGTCTTATTTTATTTGTCAGCTGCAAGATCTGTACTTCCTATCTTTCCCACATGCCATCTAATTAGATTAATCGATTTGACAGTCTATAAATAAATTACTTGCATAACATCTTGAAACAAAATTGACAATTGATTGCATGTCATCTTACGCAAATTCAGCCTTGTGGAATTCCACCTACTGCAGTCTTCGTCGGAAACTATTCAGGGTGAATCGGCCTGGCATATCCATTAGCGAAATGAATTACAGTTAATCATCCTTTATTATTCTTCACGAGTTTTCATAGCAATAAGAAACGCGTTTTTTTTTTTATTTTGCTATATCAGTGGTTCCTAACCTGGGAGTAATTACACCCACAGGAGTAATTCGCCATATTTATGGGAGTAAATGAACTTGGGCTTGACTGAGCTCCGCAGGAACTAATTGTGAGACCCGGTTTATAAATTGAGTGTGCGGGTGACTAAATAGAATTGTTAATTATGGCCGGTATAAAAAGGGGGAGGCCGTTAAAAGAACTAAGTCTCTTCTCAGCTAAAAAATCCACTTTTACCCTTCAGCGTACTTTGAAAATAAAAAAAAATATTATTGCACCATTGTTGGTTGTTCTGGGGTAGGTAGGAATTTTAATTGACGTCGCACTGGAGCAACACAATGGACCATTGGCGACGGACCGGGATCAAACCCTAAAGGAAAGATCCAAGGACACCATTTAATTTTGAACCACGGTCAGATGACGATATCACACCTGAGCTGGCACCCCACTCTCGAAACTTCCACGCCAACGTGAGGACATTTGGGGCCACGGTAGATTAACGTCCACCAGCCCCTTTGTACAAAACGGTCGGTTGGATTTCAACTTGCAACCCTCCGGTTTCTAATCCGTTACTCTTCCAACCTGGCTACCTCGGCCCGGTTAGTTTTGGGGTTTTATGGCGCAAGGTCTATATTTGGCCAAGCTGTGCCAAACACGAGACAACGTCAAGTAAAAAATGTCTTGGAAGGGGGAAAAGAAGGTATTTCGAGAATACACAGGATGATTCTACGGTCATGGGATAAATTTCAGGGGGTGATAGAACACAACGAAACAAACACTTTTTCCCATAGAATGTATGGTCGCAAGTGCAGCGGTTGGCCGCTACAGAGCGCAGTCAAACGCTTGTATAAAAGCGTTGCGTCGGCGATGCAGGCCTGCATCAGGTGTGGTGGTCGACATTTTGAACAGCTTCTGTAATTGTGCATTTGCGTTGTACTTACCGACTGATGTTTGTACATGTCGTTTTACTTCCATGTGAAAAGTTTCTCATGTTTCGTACGTGTCATTTCTTTCTTACCCGTTGTTCCTTGTATTTATCTTTAATTTATAGAAACCTAATTGTATTATTTCGTTTTTTCAAGCAGTTATTGATGTCCATTTGACATTAAAGTTGTTTCCGTATTTCATGCCTCTTCTTTCCAACTTGCGTCGGATCGTGTGTTTGTGCCGAAATGGAAAGCGTCCTCTAGCGACCCTACATTCTATGGGGAAAAGTGTTTGTTTCGTTGTGTTCTATCACCCCCTGAAGTTTGTCCCATGACCGTAGAATCACCTTGTAGTAGGATGAAAGCTGAAAAAGACCACATGGGTATTTCGTGAGAGCGACACCATGTTTACTTAAAACAGTAAGCCCCATGGGAAAGAAAAGATCACTAGATTACCTCGGGAAGATCCTACACAACTGAAGATCTATCCATGAAAGCATTGAAACTATTCAACTGTCTACTAAATGCTGGTAAATCCGAGTGAATAAAACCATGTGCTTCTGCAACATATGATACTGTCCTTCCTTGTGAAAAGATTTTTGACCAACTCTTTAGGGTACGAGATTAGCGGTGGGCGCGACGCAATTTTTTAACCGATTTCAATGCTCACTAACTCCGGAGTTATCAGATGTAGGTAGTTGAATCAATGTCACACTGGGACAACACAGCGAGCTATTGCCAATGGTTCGGGATCAGTTGCGAAGGGAAGATATGAGGAAAACATCTCGTAATTTTGAACTACGGTCAGATGACGAGGTCAACACCTGAGCTGACACCCAATTCTCCAAACTTCCACACCACAACATGAGGCGATTTGAGGCCACGGCAAATTTAACGTGCACCTACACCCAATGTACACGACGTCTTAGGTTGGATCTTGTTTGTAACTCACAGCCCTTCATTTATTAATCCATTTCTCTTTCTGGGCTACGGTGGACCTCGGTTTTGCCAATAAAATTCAATGTACTACTTACGTCAAATATAAATTAAAATCGCTATGAAATACTGATAAATCCCAGGGAGGAAAGCCATGTTTCTGTGACATTTGAAATTTGATATTGTCCTTACCTGTGAAAATGTTTTTTCATGAGGTACTACGTTTTATTAAACGATACAGTAGCGGGTGACGTGAAATAATTTTTTGATCCCTTTCAATTCACTATAACTCTGGAATTAACTGAGGCGTGGAAGATAGGTAGGTAAGTAATTGAATTAATACCGCATTGGAGCAACACAAAGGGTTATTGGCGACGGTGCGGGATTAATCCGGAGGATAAAATGACGACACCTCGTCATTTTGAGCCACGGTCAGATTACGAGGTCAGCACCGGAGCTGTAACCCCACTCTCCAAACAAACACCACGCCAACAAGAGGACATACGATAGATTTAACACCATCCCTCACGTACGTGAAGGTCTGTGGTTGGATCAAGTTTTGAACTCGCGACCTTCCTGGTGCTAATCCGCTACGCTTCCAACCGGGATACCGTGACTCCAGGCTACACTTAGGAATCAAACAAAACGCTAGCACCCTCCACATTACAGAAAAACGCACTCATATGTACTTCCTTAAATTGAAGCTAGGTAGTTAACTGACTTCACACTGAAGCAACACTACAGGCTATTGGCTACGGTCCGGGATCAATCCCGAAGGGAAAGAACCGAGGACAACACCTCGTAACTGTGAACCACAGTCAGATGTGGAGGTCACCACCTGAGTTATCACTCCATTCTCCAAACTTCCACACTACTCCAATTTGTAGACATTTGTGTACATTACATTTTTAACATGTACTAGCCACCACATACGACGATCTTGGTTGGATCGAGTCTCGAACTTGCAATCTTCCAGTTGCTAATCCGCTACTCCTCTAACCGGGCTACCACTTCCCCGGCATATCTCAGAGAGTAAAATGATGTGTTTCTATGATATTTATACTATCCTTCTCAGCTGAAAAGTTTTTTGATGTAGAACCAAGCCTTATAGTACGAAACAGATTTACAGTGCACGCGATATAATTTTTTGACGAATTTGAATTCGCAAAATCCTGTGGCTTATCGGAGGCGTGTCAACTGTGCTAGTACTGTTTCATAACGCATAGATGGCATTTACGTAATTGTTTTTCTACAGAAAATATCCAATAACAGAAAACACAAATTTACGATCCAAAAAGTACAAGGGAAATGACAGAAAAGTACAGTTACATAAGAGATAAGAAGCTTCATTTAAGTAAATTACTTTTTGAATATAAAGTTGTGACAGTTAGGAGTGTTGGGGGCCTAGGGATAAATGCCAGTTTGGCATAGCGTGCCGAAGTGGATGGTTACTTTTGTGCTCTGGATATGCATGGTACTAATGTGTTCGATTCCAATACTACTAAATGTGATTGAACATCGATTTTATTTTAGTATGTAATTGATATTAACAAATGTTGTGTCGGTTTCACAAACACACCACTTCAATCCGATCGAATCAAATTCAGAATGACAGCCACGAGATCAGTGATGCCAATTATTGAAATAATAATAATTGGCATCACTGATCTCGTGGCTGTCACTCTGAATTTGATTCGATCGGATTGGAGTGGTATGTTCGTGAAACGGACACACAACACAAAGGAATTGAAAAAATTATGATAAACATTTCTAGTACTCACTGTATTTTATTCATGATCTTTCAGCAATAGCAGTGCACACACACACACAACAGATCTCAACCATGACTTACTTTTAGGTTAATGACGTGAGAAAGACTACAATAATTAACTTTCAATCTAGTAATATAGTATATAGCACTGCATCAGATCTGAACCATGAAGTACTAGGTAAACTAGATTTGAGCTGCTTATTCTGTGCATTGCTATCACCTGTCTAATGAATAGCATTTCATGTAATCAAATTCTAGAGAGTAATTTCCTAAGATATATGGCGTACTACTTGAATCGTTTTTTTTTTCATTGGATTTGATGTTTGAGCTTTACGACGCAAGGTCAAAAAGCTTTCTTTCATTGGAGTGGGTTGATTGGCTTTGATGTTTTATGGCGCAAGAGCCATATTAGGTCATGCTACACAAGATATGCAATATCAAGTAATAGATAGACATACATAATGAAAGTTTTACTGACACATAAGAGAAAAATACACAGAGAGGAATGCACCTGGCAGGAATCGAATATGTGCCACCTATAACTCAAAGGTAGCTAGCGCAGTGGGCATACCCACTGAGCCACAACGGTCCCACACGTATATTAGGGTGATCTTTTCAATGGCTGATCATCTGAGAAATTCTTGTGCATTCGTGTATACGCACTTTAAATCTGTAGGCTGGTAAATCTATCCGACTTATGAGTGGAATGTAAAAAAGGTACAAACTCACCGAGTTGAGAATACCTTTAGATTCAATCAAAATCTGGTATGGATTTATTCACACTACCTTCTGAATGTGAAAACCTAATAAAACTGAAGTCTGGATACTGCAACTGGTATATTGATCTCGTAAACTTTTACAATGGAAATTAATTCAACTTGATAGTTATGACTGAGCGGGTAATTCGAAACTTTTGTTTCCAAACGTATCTGATAAGAGTAAGCTTAATCATAGCAATATTTCATAAGGCAAATTTATTCGTTTTTCTAATTTTTTTAATTAGGAGTTCAACAAATTTCAATTCGATCCAACAAAAAGTAGTACACTTTAAAAAAGTATAATTTATTTTGCTGTTTTCGGAAACTCCTCCCGGAAAAGAAGCATTTTCCACTTCACCCCATTTACTTTCACCCCAACATCAATCGCCTGCCGACCGCTAAGCCCAACTCAAATGAATTATCGCGCTCCATTTAAACTCAGTATGAATCCCCAAAATCATAATTAACGTCCTCCTTATTTCAACTTCCTCCGTCCCCATCCATTTCGAACGAAGCTAAATCTCATTTCCTCCACCACCCCCACTACCACAATATATAAGTTCGAAAGAACACCGAAAAAAAGCCTCTTAATAACTCTCCTCACGCAAATGGCAATGAAATAACAAAGAAAGCACACCCCTTATTCCATCATTGCTAATGTCTTTCCATTCTCAACGGTCCCTCCAGAAAGCCTCGGAATGATTTTTCGAGGGAAATCTTATTCTTCTAATATCCCCCAGCTTCCCAAATCAAAGGGAAAACCCAGCATTAGGGAAGGGGAACGAAATAATTTCGCTCGCAAAAACTTAATGTCGGTTAATAATTTAACCCCGTGCCCAATAACAAGCGCAATGAGTATCTGGTCTCCGATAATCAATGCACTTGAAGGGTCATTATAGACAAAGGGTGAAAGATATATCCCTAATCGATAAGGTTCCGGTAGTTTTAGTCAACCTATTTTTACATGCTTCTTTTAGGGTAGGGGTAACCAAGTAGAAAGGCAATGAAAGGTTTGGCTGTTTCATTTCGTGGGAATGGTTTCACCAAATCTCTTCTCTTGAACCACTTAAGTATTCTGTATTGTTACGAAACAGAAGAGAGATTGTATTGGATTTTGTCTGATTTTTTTTTGTCTTTTCCTTTTCGGGTAATGATAGTGTCTTTAACCGTGCACTTCGCTGTCTCGGATGCATTAACTTAGTGCGGGTAATTAGGGTTGAAAACCAAATTCCAGTGGAGGGTAAGGAGAAACGATTTGGGCGATGTAATGATCAACATTTAATCAGATCCAACATGTCTGGGAAATAGATATTGATATTTGAAACATGTTTCTAGAACTGTAGTGAATGAAATTGAATCGAAAGTGGAATTCGTGTGAAAGGTAAACGTTGTTTCAAATGTTTTGGGAAATTACTTTATACTTAATAAGACGGAAAATACAATATAAATACAGATTAGGTGCTGAAGTACTAATAAATTTTTGTAGAAGTAAATTTCACAAAGCAAGTGTAACTGCTCAACGAATGCTTAATATTATAGTAATCAAAATTGAAAGAATTTTACAGCAGCTAAATCTAGTGGGGGGAATGTATGTTTCAATGCACTATTTTTATGCAAATACATGCTTAGGAATTATGTGACCAATAAATTGTGCCCGTTATTCAATAATTAACTAAGGATCAGTAAAATATGTAAAGAATATCATGAATGTGGTTTTGAAATTAACACAGGAGGAAACGCAGGTTTTATGTTCAAATATTATCCATATTAGCTGAACCCGTGTGAATTATTCGCACGGAAAATATTTTTTTAAATGTTAATTTAGTTTTCAAAGAAAGATTTTACGTACAATTTGGGTATTGTCTAAAGCCTTATTGAATTTACAATCATATAAACTTGAAATTTGACAATCATACACACTTTCCAGGTTACAAACACAAGTCATCTCAGCTTAATTTATTTTGTATCAAGTTGCCCAAAGATTCTCTTTTTGCTATGTTCATATGTATTGATGTTTTAAAGTATTTCTGCCCACAATATTGGAAGTTAATACATTTTTAAACAAAAGGTTTTTTACTTTCGACTATCGAAACTTACATTTTACGAGTATTGAACTCTAGAAATGACTACACACAATTAGACTTCTGCAATACTGGGTACATTAACCACGAGATTGGATGCGTTATGAATTAACTATGCATAAATATTGGAGTTGGCAAAAAAATTTACAGGCTTTCCAGGCTTAAGTTTGGCTATGGGCTTTATTAAAAATCATCGCAAACGCGATTTTAATAGGAAGTTTTTCTGCAGTTTAAGGGAAGTCCTACTTCACTACTACTTAATACCTTATTAGATGATTAGGTGCGACTCTTATATGCGCTTATGTACCATTTTGAAAGATTCTAGAATATTCTACATAATCGTATGAAATTTCCATATTATTCTAGAATTTCACTGTATGTAATTGAATCTTAGAATATTTTGGGTTGTTTTATTATTTTCGGGAATTTGGCGGTGGTCGTACTTAACCCTCATGGCGGTTGTCTTAACGACATATCTCTTCATTAGCAAAACTTACCAGATCTTGGTGGACGAAATACCTCGTCATTAAAGGAAAAATGACAAGATCTTGATCTCATAAAAAAATCGACAGTATCTTGATGACGAAATATCTCGTCATTAGCAAAATTGGTCAGATCTTGATGGACGAGATTCTCGTCAAAACCATTTGGAGAATTAAATGATAAATTGGTTTTTTAAATAGAGTAATTATGTTGAAGAGTTCAATTGCAATCGCCACATTTGTACCCAAAGGCCCTATTTGAACCACTTCTACTGTGATTAATTAAACCGTATAACAGAAAAAGATGAACTTAAATATACCCTTACAAAGATAATATATACATCATGATACATAATATACTCGTACATCGAATTTCGGAAAACTAAATTGCAGATGTTTGAATTTTGTACGTTTTTAAATATTAGGTAGATACATTACCATTCCAGATTTAATGTTCAGTGCTAGTTCCATAGCATGGGCGTCTTTTCCACTCAGTTTATTTGCAATACTTCAATCATCGTGATACTGAGGAAGCGGTTTAAAGTAAAGCCAAGGGGAAATTCAAATTTACATTTTCATTTAGGGAATAAATTTTATAAATAAGTAACTCCCTTGCTTACCAAAAAGTATATATCAATTATCGTATTTACCAATTATAACAAACAACGCACTTTATTTTGCATTTTAAGAAACTATGTAGGTAGGAAGTTGAATTTAAGTCAACCTGGAGCAATACAACGTAACATTGGCGGCGGTCCCGGTTCCATCTTGGCGGGAAAAATCCGAGGACGATGATTTTCGTCATTTTGAAACATGGTCAGATGACTAGGTCAACACCTGAGCTGGCACCCCACTCTCAAAACTTCCACACTACGCCAACGTGACGACATTTCACACCACTACAGATTTGACGTGCCCCCACGTACAGGACGGCCTTTGGTTGGGTCGGGTTTCGAACACGCTACCCTCCAGTTGCTAATCCGTGGCTACGAACTGGGCTATCGCTGCTCGAAATTATTTAAGAAACTTTCACACAAAACGTTACAGCACTCTTTCTATCTTCATAAACAATTATTAACAACCATCTTACCACCTCTTTTGATAAAAAAAAATCATCACGACTTCCTATATATCTTACCACAAGAAATTGTTACAGTAAACCCCTCTATCTTCCTTTATCAGCAATTGAACAAAATACAAATTTTTCTTTCTTGCCAAACCATATTACACAAAATCCATCTTAGTAACAATAATTATTGCTTTCTTGTACTGCTCTTTTTGCTTATAAACAATGATTACTCAAGCAATTCAATCCTTATCAAACATTTATGCTACAATCTCCTCTTTCTAATTTTTTTTAACAAACTATAGTTTTCCAAAAATTGTTACGTAACAATTCTATCACTTGTTTGCTGTTGTAGTAAAAACTAAATATTGTAATGTATGAAAAACATATTTTCATTTCTAGTACTCAACATTTGTAAAATATTTTCGCAATAAACCCTGTCCCAAATGAAGAAGATTTCTTATGCACCATACTAGGTTCAATTAAGATTTTTCAATGTATCCTATTAACGCTATAGACAAAAAATTTATTGAATGCATGATATTGCATTCTTAAAGCAATAAATTAATGTTTTTTAAAATTTCATTTAAGTGATATTATATTCTATGTGCAATACATAATAATTTTCTAAAATTTCATTTAAGTGACAAGTGAATATTAAGATTAAGTAAACTTCTTTTATATTTAAGAGAAAAGACGCTATTACGTTTCACATATTATTTAAAAAATAATACTCAAATTATAACATACATTACTGTTTATGTATTTTCTGTGCAATACATAATTACCAAACTCAAATGTTCAAAAGGGTTTCAAAGCGTGAATCTAAAAAGAAAGACTTTCATTTTAGTGTTAAATGATTCAAACAGCTTTTCGTAGCCTTGAAAGTACTATAAGCTCAAGAGAATAATATTTCCTCATGAAATATGAAACATTACCAGAACAATTTTATATATGGCAGTCTTCATTTTTCTTTCCTCGAAACCACATTTTTTTACTGAAAGAATTTGGAAGTTAGGAAGCTCGTTTTATTTTATTGGATAGGAACCAGATTTATTATTCACCCCATATTAAATTTAATTAAAGCATTAACATTGTGATAATTTGTTTCCTCAATCTTCCTTAAATCAATATAACCACATATTATCCTATTTATCATCATACAACTCGTAACACGAATGTAGTTAATTGTATTGCTGAGAATTTCTTTTAACAATTCCCCGTACATTATATAGAGATTTATCAAAATTTACGAGAGGTTGTAATTAACCCTCCTGTTGGTTATCTTGGCGAGGTATCTCGTCATTAGCAAAACCATTATCAGATCTCGATGGATGAGATATCTCTTCATTATAAGAAAACTGACCAGATCTTGATCTCGTCATCATCAAAAATCGGTAAATTGATGACGTTATACACTACAAGATCGACTATTGATACGTTATACAAGTATTTGGACACCTGTGATAGAAAAGAAAAACAATATTTATTCATATTCAATAGTTGGTAGAGCCTCCACTAGAGGCAATTACAGCTTCAACCCTCCGGGACATGCTTTCCACAAGTCCTTGTATGACGGTTAGTGGTATTTTCTTCCACTCGGCTTGGAGAAGACATTAAGTTCCTTCACCGATTTTGGACGGTTGTTGCACCCCTTAATTAGGCGATCCAACTCGTCCCAGGGTTCTCGATAGGGTTCAGGTCTGGGCTCTGGGCAGGCCAGTCCATTCGGTTAACCCCATTGTCATCATACCAATCCATGTTGGACCTCGCAACATGACAGCAGGCGTTGCTGTCCTGGAAGTGACATGGGTCCAACCCGTAAAATTGCCACAACGTAGGAAGTACGCTGTCATCCAAAATGATGCAGTAGGCGTCGGCGTTGAGCTTACCATGAATTGGGACCAAGGGTCCCAAACCATACCAGGAGAAACACCCCCAGACCATAATTCCACCTTCGCCGAACTTTAACTGTGGGCACAATGCATTCTCGCAGGAGACGTTCTCCAGGCAGACGCCAGACCCAGACCCTGACATCCGAACGGTAGAGGGTGAACCTTGATTCGTTGCTCCAGAGAACCCGTTTCCACTGATCTACGGCCCACTTTCGACGTGCTTTGCGCCACATTAACCGAGCAGCGCAGTTGGACTTTGTGATCAAAGGCTTATGGGCGGCAGCACGACCATGAAAACCAAGCAGACATGCTTCCTTATGGATGGTATTCATCCAAACAACACTCCCGGATGCCTGTTGAAACTCCTGGAGTATATGGGCCCTCGGTTGTGTGCGGTTCTTCAGAATTTCTCTGGACAGCACCCGTCGGTCTCTATCTCCTAGTTTCGTGGGTCTGTCGACTAGGGGCACATTCTGACAATCACCGCTCACCTTCCACTTCTGAATCACATAGGCCACTGTCTATTTTGGGTAATTCATCTCACTAGATATGTCCCTTAAGGATCCGCCATTTCTGTGATACCCGACGATTACACCTTTCTCGAAATCAGGTAACTCTGCACTTCGTGGCATCTTGCATGCGACTAATGCCAATGTTGTTTCCTACACGATATTTAACGGCGGAGAGCGTGACGTATATCAGGACCGCAGATATAGTCATTTGCATGGGTGTCCAAATACTTATTGGTAGATAGTGTATATATATCCCGATTCTAATGTTTTTGGATACTTCATTCAATCTTTTCATCAATCAACTATCACGTTTTTCAATCATCAAATAAAAAAATTACCTATGGTCGTTTGGGTTTTATTGCGCAAAAGGCCAAAATGCATCAAACACAAAGCGGAAAACTTCAAGTATAGGACATACACCTAAGAAAAGTTATTCTGACACAAAAAAAATACACCCGTAATGGGGTACATAAACAGGGTAAATACAGGGTAAGTTACAGGAATCGAACCTTCTCCAACTAGATCTCAGGTTGCTATAATTCGGCGGCTCAACAAGACAGTCGACCTTGTGTCAGTCCATTTCTCAATAGGTGTGAAAGCATATTAAGAGAAGGCTGCCATACGCAAAAACATGGTGATCGCCTTGTAGGTTTCTTTCCCAGTCAATTCGTAATCACTACGAACATTTTCTGCATCGAACGACAAACGTAGAACCAGAATCCGTTTTAAAGACGCCAATTGTGGAGAGTAGGTAGTCAATTAAAGTCACACTGGAGCAACGTGCTATTGACGACCATCCGGGATCCGTCATCTTTGGATCTTTCCCTTCGGGATGGATCCCGAAGGGAAAGATCCAAGGAAAATACCTAGTAATTTTGAACCAGTCAGATGACGAGGACAGTACCCGAAGTGGCACCCAACTCTCCAAACTTCCACACCACGTCAACGGGAGGACATTTGAGGCCACGACAGTTTTAAGGTGCATGAGTCCCCGCGTACACGACGGTCTTTGGTTGGCCCGAGTCTTGAACTCGCAACCCTAATCGGCTACTCTTCCCACTGGGCTACCGCCGACACCAATTGTGGAAGGATTTATTTACGTTACCACCAGTTCCCTAATTTAGTTAATAGACTCGTTCACTACCAAGTGACGCAACTCCCGGTATCAACACTATAGCAGTGTGTAAACCCAACGAGCCATGGTAACCTCGAATTACCCGCAGTATCCTTATATAATTAAAATTATACAACAAAGGCACAATATCTCACTCAATAGGAAAGATCATCAGAAAAACAAAACAGAAAGAGCATTGCTCACAATTAATAAGCCTCTCTCGAGATAACAGTTAAAACATTCCGAACTGACTAAACCTTTCACCATTCAGAGGAAACTGAAACCGATATTCTACACCATTCCTGTTTTCCAAATTCTTTCAAAAACGCCGTGTAATGATGGCTAATGTATCTCCCATTTGTAATGGCGTCAATTCAATAGGAGTCCCCAGATCACGGGGCTCAAAATCCAGCAGAAAGAATGATCTCACTGCTTTATTCAAATGGCATTGCATTTGGCATTCAAAACTTATTTTAGGGGAATTCTTCGGGGACTCTATCAAGAATAAATTTCAAAAATTATCTTGACATGATTAACACAAAGGTGGATATTAAAAAGGACGTAATTTATTCTTGGAATTCATTAAAGTGCTACGGATTTATTAATTTGTGGAAGATAATGATGGGGACCTAATGGTGAATACTTTAACGTAGAGATTTAATATTAATCCATTTGTAGGATTCCTTTCATTTTATATTATTCAGAGTATTTGATTATAAAAATGCGCAGAATCCCATCTGTACTTTCAATAGAATGAACGATATAATTATTTCTATAGATTGTGAAGCTAATACGATATTAATCGCCATAAAGCTTTTTATCTAAATTTTAAATTTATCAGTACATTCATAATCAACGTAGCCATGTTAGAATAACATTATAAAAACTCATTTTATCTACATTTTAAGTTTAAAACGTGCACCTTTTAGCAAGAAGCGCGAAAAAGTGCAGATTCGACTTCTAAGGGTGTATGGCTTTTGCTGTTTCAGACAAACCAAGTCTGACCGGTTTCCTCAGCAGTTTTGTTGCGACGCAAAATGCTTTTGAGCTTTGTAGCTTCACGTGATTATGTTCTTTCCTCTCAGCTCGGGACAGCTTTTGATGTTTCGTTAATTCAAGTTTGATTAAATTTTGGTCAAATCTTGCGAAATGTTCTATATTAAATTTTATTTATATGTTTTTCAGTGAACGACGTGGAGCTGAAAATTATTGCACTGACCTAGAAATTTTAGACAGCATAAGTTGTCTGTTAAGAATAAGTGTGTATTTTATGACCCTAGAGTTCAGCGTTAGAGTTCTTGCTGCTTGCTGTTTAGATTCACACTCCAATTTAAAGCACAATATTTTGTTTTTATTTTTCTAGCATTTTCCCAAAATAAGGCTAATAATATTCTATAAAAATAATATGATGTACAAAGATCAAAATTGCCTTATTTTTAAAGTTAGAGTAATTTGCGATGTGAGAAATATATTTTTCTATGTTAAAAAGCTACAGAAAAAGTCGAGATACTTTAATTATTCGCTGTTGAAAAACCTGATAGCCTTTTTCTCCAATTACCCCTTAGTAAAACATAAATTCCTCAAACTCAAATAATCTTAAAGGTTAGCTGAAATGCAAGTTTACATGTACATTTCAAATTATAATCAACTAAGTGTTATTTATTCTAATACTGGCGCGACAAATGAAATTTATTCCAATCAAAAACCCATGTTTCCTGATAATAAGGAATTCAAGAACTAAATTTAAAAATATACTCACAATTTTTCATTCGTTTAATTACTTTTCTTGAGATATTTTTACTTCTACTTATATAATACGTAGACAAACATTCATTTTCAAAGGATACTAGAAATTGTGATTGCTTTCTTTAAAATGTTTGGTAACTAGAATGATATCCAAATAAAGATATCTACAATTTATTTTGTTGAAATTCGTCATCACATATTTTGAAATTTAAGGTACTAACGAAAGATGAACAAATTTGATTTGTTACCGTACGATAATTTTTGCTTAACGAGGGCAAGATACACCTGGACGTACAAAAGGTTGGTTGATTTTGGATTTTATGGTGCAAGGGCCATATTTGGCCAAGCTGTGCCAAACACAACAGACACCGTCAAGTGATTGTGAAAAGAAAGGATGAAGAGAAAGATCACCTGGGTATCTGGGATCGCGACCCCCATTTTAACCAGAGGTAGTAAACCCCATAGGAAAAGAATAGAGCACTAGGGTACCTCGGGTTCGTGAAGCCCATACACGCCGAAGGAATATCTACCTGTGAAAGGGAACTTACAAAAGATTAAAAACAACGTTTTGCATGCCTAAAATTAATATTCATATCTGCATATTTTTCAAACAAATATATGTATTTGCCTACCAAATGTCTGTATTTGTCAACCAAAAAATAAGAGTAATTTTAATCTTGAAAAATTATTTTGCATCTTAGATCTGAATTCAATTTGTGAATTCGTGGTAATAATGAACCTCAAAATCCAAACTTCTCATAACTCTTATCCAAATAATTACTGTCTTCATTTCATTTTACTAGTGGAATTTGCTATCATACTAAATTTATTATATGAATTTGTTTTCTATTGTCCGAAGGGCACATATATGAAATTAATTACTAGCTGTTTTTGTTTTGTTGGTATCCTAATTCCGTTATAAGCTAACTAATTTGCTTAATTGTTGTCCAAATGAAGTCAACAGTACGTCCTTTATTCTTTATCCTCACAGCGGCCAAACTTCTTTAGCAGAACTTAGTTAATTAATTTCGTTTCTATAATCCTTTTAATGTACATCCTAATATTTATGTCTAAATGCAGTCAACTAAGGTTCTAATCTTATTGCTCATTTGGTGATTTCGGTCTTTGCATGGCAGTTTGCTTTCTGTCAATCAGTGTTCTAAACCTTTGTTTCTTAATCCAGTCAATTGGCATCTTAACTTTTACTTTTCTGTGTACAATTAGTAATCTTAACTACTCAATCTTGTTTGCAAGGCTCCAAACTTTCTTTTAAGCATCTAGATACCAGTACCCTGATCTCATTGCTAGAATCCAGTTGCTGATTTGTTGGTATCCTAATTTCTCTATCTGAATCAGTTGACAGCTTGTTGGTATCCCCTAACTTCTTTATCTTAATCGAATTCCTAGCCTTTTGGTATCCTAACTTCTTTGTATGAGTTAAGTCAATCAGCCTTACAAACCTGGTTTCTTAATCCAGTAAATAAATATCTTAACTTTTACTTTTCAGTAAACAATTTAATAATCTTAACTATACTGACTCAATCTGGTTTGTAAAGGCTCCAAACTTTCTTGTAAGCATCCAGATACCAGTACTTTTATCTAATTGTTGAAATCCAGTTGTTGGTATCCTAACTTCTTTATCTGAAACCAATTCCTTGCCTACTGGTATTTTAAAATCTTTCCATGGATTTAGTCAATCAGCGTTCCAAACCTGGTTTATTAATCCAGTCAATTAGCGTCTTAAGTTTTACTTATCTGAATACAATTAGTAATCGTTGCTACACTGACGCAGTCTGGTTTGCTAGCCTCAAAAATTTTCTTGTAGGCATCCATATACTAGTAGCTTCATCTAAATCCAGTTATCTAGCTTTATAAATTTATTGTCCACTGCAGATAACTGACATCCTAACATCCTGGTACATAGTTACTCATATACACTACCACTAATGGTTACATTCCCTGTCAACCATTTGCCAGAGTTCGTCTTCTAAACGTGCCGGTGGCAACGCATGCAAGCGACGTCCAATGACGTCCCAGAAATGTTCGATAGGTGAGAGATCAGGGGAGACAGCTGGCCAGGGAAGCATCTGGGTCCTTGCAGGGCATGTTGGCTGATGCGTGCCGTGTGCGGCCGGGCGTTATCCTGCTGGAAAATGGCATTGGGCACCCCCTGAAGGAAAGGTAGTGTAACCGGCTGCAGCACGTCATCCACGTATCGTTGGGCCGTCAAGATGCCCTGAATACGGACCAGAGGTGACCTGCTATCGTAGGGGATGGCGCCCCAAACCATTATACCGCGTTGTCTCGCGGTATGGCGTTCCACAGATGCGGCCGGATTGGCCCTGTCACCACGTTGGCGCCAGACTCGTACACGGTGACTGTCATTGCTAAAACAGAAGCGTGACTCGTCTGAGAACACCACCCTGTGCCATTCCGTCGTCCACGTGGTTCTATCCCGACACCATTGCAAACGGAGACATCTGTGCTGTTGGGTCAATGGTAGTCGTCTCAACGGGCGCCATGAGGGCAGGCCGCCAGCGATCAATCGGCGGCTAATGGTCCTGGACGATATGTGAGCATCAGGGGTGTCCTGCACATGCTGCAAAAGGTCGACAGACGTGAATTGCGGGGCCGCCGATGCTTGCCGGCAGATGCGTCGGTCCACGCGTGCTGACGTCACTCTGGCTGCACCGGAACCCCTCAAACGTGCCACATTCCCTTGGTCCAACCATCTGTGCCACAACCGGTGCACCGTGGACGCGTGTAGGTGGGTATCTGCTGAGATTTGACATATGGACCAACCTGCCCTTCTGAGGCCAATCACCATACCCCTCGTGAAGTCGTCTGTTTGCTGGAACTGTCTTGATTGGCGGCGTCCTGGCATTCTCCGCTACTAGACGTTTTCTCTGAGACACAAAAACAAATTGCAACTTGATTTACCTGGCAAACAGAGCGGCGCGAAACTGACCACTTTTGCAGGTTCCTTCCCTGATTTTTCACTCGCCGTGCGCGGGACAGCTGCGCAGTCTGCATCATTTACATATCTCGGTGAGCTGCGTCTACCCTGTAAATTTCATCCTGTTCTGCGCACTCCTTCTGGGTGTTGCATTTTCAATGTCAGGTTATGTATTAACTCCCATGCCTAAGTTCAGTTACTCAGTTACTAGCATCCAAACCTATTCAAACTCAGTTACCAGCATCCAAACCTACTATTCAAACTCAGTTACTAGCATCCAAACCTACTATTCAAACTCAGTAACTAGCATCCTATCATACCTTCTTTATCTTAATAGTTGGTTGGGTTTCATGACGCAATATCTGAACAGTTATATCTAGCTTTTCTTGAATGTATTGGTTGAATATACAGGGTCTCCTCGACTTACGACCGAGTTCCGTTCCGACTGACAGGTCGTAAGTCCAACTGGTCATAAGTAGGATTTATATTTTTCAAAACTATTTTCATTCAAACGGGTTATAAAAATTGTACATAAAACACAAAAATTCAATTTATGTACGTATAATTATTGTACATAATGTGAAAAATACATATGTACACTATTGTAGCTTTTTGACCCTATCAATGTAGTTATCTTTCTTTCTTTACTATTTTTATTTATTTATTTTTGTGGTCTTAAGTGCGGATTTTCGTAAGTCGCATAGGTCGTAAGCCGAAGAGAAGGTGCAGTTTACTAACATCCTAATCTCATTGTTGAAATCCAATCACTAGAACCCATGCTTCCATTATATAATTTCAGTTACTAGCATCCTAACTTCAGTGTTTAAACCCAGACTAGCATCCTAATTTAATTGTTTGAAACTACTTTGGTATCCAAATTTCCACATATAAAGCCAGTTACTACCATCCTGTTTACATTTCCTAACAGATAACTATAATAATATCCCTTCTCATAAAATACATTACATTTACTTCTTTTAACCCTGAGTGTGCCTTGCCAGATCCATGCAATGAAACCTAATCCATATACTTCACTTTAAAGATAGGAAAACCGCGTTACGTTAATGGAAACTAGTTAGAACACATTGTGAGTTCGACCCAAGGACATTTGAAACATTTCCGGAATAAACACCACCACAAAGCAAATCTGTTTAAGTTACTTTTTAAACAGCATATAAAAAATAAACGACATGGCTTCCGCATCGACGACAATGACACCAACCTTAACTCACAAACCTCACGGGACCACGTTAATGCTTATTGCTTTTTGAGGGAAGAAAGTTCGCATACACACAGAAACCAGCTTTTGATAAATTATGATACCGATATAGTTCAAAAGAATGTAGCACGAGTTAGGCAACGTAATTCTTTGAACCACGATCAATTTGTCAAAGGCCTAGACTTCCCATCTTCGTAACTTAGGACTCAATTTTTCATGGACTTTTAAAAGGGTGGTAGTGAAGAACACGAGCTAAAGCAATGATACGAGGAAGAAATTGACTTTCTATTGATTTTCAGAGGCTCATCAATTTCGGGACAACTCTTCCACTAAAGGGGAACTTCATCGATATTTTAATCGAGTCTACTGAATCAATTTTTGGTGGTCTAGCGTCGCTCTGCTTTGGGATTGGGTGACGCAAGCTGCGACGATCGGATGAAAACTGCGCCTGTATTGTGGTGATTTAATTCGATGCTCTAGATTCTGGTTTTACATTGTTGTGAATTCATAGAACTTTTAATTCTCTTCTCAGAGTTTAACTTCATTCCTTCAATGTAAAACATTGTTATAGTTTAGGTTGATTGATTGCTTTTAGGTTTTATTCCACCAGGGCCATATTTAGCCAAGCTGCGCCAAACACAAAACAAAGTCAAGTAAAGATTGTCTTGAAAGGGAAAAAGAGATTGGGGAATAGAGTAGTGTCATGAAAGTAGAAAAAGAAAGCTTGGGTATCCCTCGATAGCTACTTATACACACAAGTTTTTACTACCACAAAAGAGGGTAATACACCCAGGGAGAGTAATACACACCAGTTTACAACTCGCAGGATGCTAGAGCACCTAACTGGAGGAATCGATTGGTTCGTTGGTTGTTTTGCGGTTTTATGCCGCAAGAAACCTATTTGGTCAAGCTGCTCTAAACACAAGACAACGTCAAATGAAAAAAGGTCGTGTAAGGAAAAAAGAGATTGGGGAATAGAATGGGATGAAAGTAGAAAAATATCGCTTGGGTATACCAGGTGCGCGCCCCTCTCCCTGTTTACTAAAGACAGTAAACCCCATGCGAAAAGAAAAGATCACTATAGTACCTAGGGTTCTTGAAGCCCATGCACACCTAAAAGAGATGTGCCCCAGTGGGCTTATGGCTTTAGGTGTTGGTATTTTTAATTAACATCGCACTGGATCAATACAATGGGATATTGGAGACGGTTCGGGATTTTTGACGAAGGGAAAGATCGAGGAAAACACCACGCAATTTTGAACCAGTCAGATGACGAGGTCACATCTGAGCTGGCATCCCACTCTCCAAACTTCCACACCACGCCAACGTAAGGACATTTGAGGCCACGACTGATTTAACGAGCACCAGCCTCCTTTGTACACATTCGCATCCCGCATGTAGCTAATCCGTTATTCTTCCAATCGGCTTATAGTTCAGGAAACTAGATTTGAATATGCCATTTCATTATAATGTATTATGCTATTCTTTAAATGTATCAAAGAAATGAATTTAATGACGTCACAAGTGAAGTACCGCTTGAGAATCTGTTTAGCTATTGCTGTGCACAAGGATAATGAACAAAGGGTGTCAAAAATCAAGACAACACATTCAGGTCTTAAGTCAGTACTCAAAATTGAATTACAGTATAAACTTTGATTATCCGAGGTAATATAGACCGAGGCCACTTCGAATAATCAGCAGCATCGAATGCATGTGTACAAACAGCATCGAATTATCATCCATTATCTTTTCATCCCGCTCAAGGAAATAATAGAAACACGATTAGATGATGTCCTTTCTTGGTTTTAATACTAAAATATATATCGAAATTTACTTAAAACATAATTTACAAAAAGTACTGACTATTGAAAATAGTAATCGATTAATATTAAATGTAGATAGATCTTTTCGCACTACCACTATCATTGAAGCTTAGGTAGGTAGTTGAATTAACGTCGTACTGGAGCAACACACTGGGTTATTGGCGACGGTCCGGGATTAATCCCAAGGGTAAATGCGAGGACAACACCTAGTAATTTTGAACCACTGTCATATGACGAGTTCTCACTTGAGCTGGCACCCCTCTCCAAACTTCTACACCACGCCAACGTGTGGACATTTAAGTCATGACAGATTTAACGTGCACGAGTTTTTGGTCAGGACGAATTTCGAACCCGCAATCCCTCGGTTGCTAATTCACAACTCTTCCAACTGGGCTACCGCGGCCTCTCGTTGAAGCTTAGTAGTGTTCACTTGAGTGACCAATTGTAAATTGGAACTCGTCTTTTTACAATCCAGTCTATACATTTTGTAAAATGACTGAAAATGTAAATCAGTTTAAATGTAACTATACATTTAATTCGAAAAACCAAAACAAATCCTAATCTATTTGTAATTCAATATTTCTCTCTACGGACAATAATATTTGCAAATTTAATTAAACCCTATAACAGCAAGAAGATTAAACATCAAAGGCGATGTCCATAAATATTCATCCTCCGGACGCTTATTATTTACCGCAAGGGTAAAATAGCGTTTACCATGATGGCATTTTGAAATTAACGCATTGAATAATACGACTACTTTAAAAAGAAAATTAATATAAATTCTGAATTCATTTAAATTACTATAAGGGGAGCAAACACATTTATTGATATTGCCAAACATTGTAAAAAGCATTACAAATTTTAACATTTGCTACTGAAATACCATAGCTCGTGACTACAAAATTTGTGATTAATACAGACGTATGTTTTCTTCTTTTATGCACATATATATATATATATATATATATATATATATATATATATATATATATATATATATAATCTCAGTTTAAATTAAATTCCTAATGAATGCTTGTTTTAAAATGTACTTTCCCAGTTGTTGCCGTTCTTAAAACTTTGATTTCAGTTTAATGTTTAGTTTGAATTCCTTGGAGTGATTGGTTAGAATTATCGCTACAGTTGTAGTATAGACATTTTATGGTAACGCTTTTGGCAAATTTTTTGGCGTACTTTTGTAGCGAGATGTGGCAAACATCGGCAACCCTGTAATTCAATTATGTTACCATTATTGCAACTTAGCGGGTTTTAAACTTGAGAAACGACCTTACGAAACCTGATGTGATTGCGCTATGTTGTATTTGAAATACAAACTGAAAGTTACATATGAATTCTTCAAGTTTACAGAAAAAAGGAAAAATTTGGAAAATTAATTCAAAAAGAAATCACAGGACAAATGAAATGATAATGAAAAGAACATTCCAGAAGGAAAAGGGCAGGTTTAATGTTTTTGGTGGTAAGACAACTTAAAGAAATGGGGGAGTTGCTAATTGTTTGTTTCGTATTAATTTATTTAAGGATAAGCAAATTTGGATTTGTTTAACCCTCTGCATACGTCGGGGCGAAATATCGTTTCCTTCTTTGGTTATGGCAGCCGGTCCAATGGCTTTACAGGCAACTTACTGAAACCGGCCGAAACGGCCTTTAAGCTTTCCCCAGGAGGAGAGGGAATATGTGTCGTCCCATTATCAACTAATGTGCCGGTTTCTATTGTAGGGTCATGGGTATGCCTAGAAGGGACAGATTCTTCCCGGGTAAATTGAAAGGGCGGCGGCGACTTTTTAAATGTATCCCTTTTCATTTACTCAACCTCTCAGACTAGATGCTCGAGGATAAACAATTTGCGAGGCTCCTCGTCCCTGACATCTTTTCAACGGGGAGATAAGGCTATTCATGCATGGGTCTCTTTGTACCATAGAAATGAGGGGATAGAAATCGTAATGGGCTTCGGCGATACTTCAGGAGTTTGATGTCTGAAAGTATCCGCGCCTTTCGTAATGAGGGGACTTGAAATGAACAATCCCTTAACCCTCTGGATATGGGGTTGATTGTAACTGTTGATTGTCTTGGGTGTTTTTTTAACATGCTGCGCCAAACACAAGACAGCAATGCGGGAACGAAAAGCACAAAAGAATGGCGGACATATCACTCGGGTACCTCGTGGTTGTGATACCTGTAAACACAGATGCACCCCCGAGGGCTGATTAAATAGGATTTTTGTGCAAGAAATGCAATGTACCGATGAAGTTTGCAACAAGAAATTTACTTTGATAATTATTTTATCAAAATTGTTCTCATTATTTTCCAATAACTTTTCCTTGGAGTCCGGAGACAATTTTAATTCAATCATTGAATTTTCTTACTGCTAAGCCTGAAACGGTGTCTTTTCACACATTCTTCCTTGGTGGCATTTTTGTCTGCCAAAAGCGCTGCCACAAGTCTTTTTATTACCAGCTGTACCGAATTCTTTATTATAAGTTTTAAGCTCACACTAATCCACCGATCAATTAATTTCAACAAAGTACATCAAGACTTTTTCCGAGCTCAAAACATTCCACGAAAGTCTTATTTACTCGAAAACAAAAGAGAAACTCCAACTTTACACTTCAGTTTACTTTTCCCCGCTTCAAACGCCATATTTATTCGGAATCCTGAATTCGTAATGTTTCTCTCCTTTAATAAATCTCACTCCAGCTCGGACCCGAAATCAGAAATTCCTGGGGCAACTTCCGGAAGACATAAATTTGTTATGAGTCACCAAAAAGTAAACATTCTACCTTGCACTTCGAACTTTTCTTCCTATATTTTTTTTCTCCCTTTCGGTGCAGATCGTTTTCTTTGAAATACCAGATCGACGCAATTTAAGGTAAATATTGCTCTTGACATCAAAACATCCGAGTTCCTTTCTTTTCTTCCGTTTTGCCGTATCCGAGTTCCAAAAAATATTAGATAAATAATGTAATTCCCCCTTTTCATGAAGGCGAATGGGTTTTTAAAGGATTTCAACTGTAATCAAGAATGTAACAGTTCAGAATCGGTCGGATAGGCAATATGAATTCTCCATAGATAACAATTTTTTAATCTTCCTATTGTATGTCAGGGAATTTCGTGGATATCGTAAGATTTTAGTTGCGTACCACATCTAACATATCCTCTTTTTTTCAGTTGATGTCCTTTTTGGTTTATACTACAGCGCATACAAAAGTACACTATGCTATTTGCCGTATTGTATGATAAATTGATATAGTACCCATTGCCTTAAGCGATTCAGAAAAGGCCGGAATAGGCAGTATGAATTCTATATAATAGATTTTTAACCATTCTTTTGTAGGATAGTTTATGGTACCTTCAGTATTTTATAGATATGTAAGATTTTAATGGATGCTCTTACCACATCCAACATAACATCCTCTTTTTACAGTTGATATATCCTCCTTTTTGGTTTATACTGCTGCACAAAAAATGCACAATTCTATGCGTCGTATTGTATGATAAATCGATCTAGTGTCCATTGGCTCAAGCGATTACAAGAGAACTTCCCTTTACTGTGAAATTCACTTGTGTTTAAAATTGATTTGCATTCGTTTGTATTTTTGCATATCAGTGAAAATGAAAGATGACGAGTTTTATCAAATTACTGCTCTAGTTTTGTAAATATGCTGGTAAGTACTTGGGTAAGTACTTAACTAACGTAGCACAAGAGCAACACAACGGGCAATTGGCGACGGTCCGGGATCAATCCCTAAAGAAAAGATCCGAGGATAACACCTCGTCATATTGAAACACGGTCAGATGATGAGGTCAACACCTGAGCTGGAACCCCACTCTAAACTTCCCAAAATGACACCGTGAGGACATTTGAAGCCACTAAGGATTCAATGAGCACCAGCCCCCCACGAACACGTCGGTCTCTGGTTAGATCGAGTTTCGAACTCGCAACGCTCCGGGTGCTAATCCGGTACTCTTCCAACCCGGTGACAGTGGCCTTCATATTTGGACTGTCACAATAAACACTTGTTTTCTATAATAATACTGTTGGATATCTTAAATTTTGTTTAATTTCGATGTCCTCCATTTCAGTTGATTTCTGATTCGATTGTTCTTTTTAGTTTTTGCATTTTTTAACCCGAGGTTAACACCTGAGCGGGAAACCCCACTCTCCACACCATGCCAACGCGAGGGTATGTCAAGTTTATCGTGCACCAGCTCCCAAACGACGATCTTTGCTTGGATCGAGTTTCGAACTCGCAAACCCTCCGTTTTCTAATCCGCGACTTTATCAACTGGGCTACGGCGGCCCGGAATTAAATTGAAAAAAAAAATTAAGTAATTTTTTTAAATAGAGTCTATAGGTTTGAATTTTTCTCCAAAGAGTGGATTTATTTCAAGAATCGCATGTTTTCCCTCGAAATGTTTCTGCCAATAAAAAAACATCTTTACAAACATTCCATATTATATTCTAAAAAAGTATAGATCCAGTTGTAAAATATTTCATTCCTAGATCATAAACCATTTATTTAATCAATCTGAATTTAAAGAATATTATCTAAAAATGTGCATAAGATGGCTACTTGGAATCAAATGTTTAAATGTGTTTAGGTAACGAAAACTGAAATAAAAAAGTTCGGTTTACTCTAAAGCATCTTAACAAAACATTTCTTCCTAAATGCATTTTTCAAAAGTATACCATTAAATTTTCCAAAGAAACGGACATTCCTCTAGAAGGTGAACTGGAATAATCATTTCAGACTCCTAAACATAAAAGGACTCTTTCATGTCTAGTACAATCCATTGATTCTACTTGGCAGAATTTCTTATGAAGACAGTCAAACCTAACATTTATTTTTTACCTTCCGTATTTTTATCTGAAATGTCACATGTAGGTAGTACATACAACAGAAAGTGATATGATTGAGACGCATTTCAAAAGGACTTATCTTTAAAAGTAAATATAACACTAACTGAAGAAGTTTTTCTTTTTTTAAGAGTTAGAAATAACAATGATTTTGTTTACCTTGTATCATGTTAGAAAATTCCAGAGGAATCACTATAATTCAATATCCTGAAATATAAAGGTAATCGATGTATTTACTTATAGAATTCTTATAGAATAAATACTGTTTATATGAGAGTGCCAAATAATTTCGATATGATTATGCAAACAATTTAAATATTTTCAGACGATCATTTCAATTTCTGCTTTATTTGTGGGTGACAGAAAACGCCGACATGTCATTATTTTTACTTAATTCATTTCATTAATTAGTTAATTCGTTTATTTTTATTCTTTAAGCTCTAGCTTTGGCAACGCTTTGTAAATATCTTAAGAACTTTTATTTTAATTGATATGGACGATTGATAGAAATTTGTCTGATGTAAATACTTTAATTGAAATTATTGAATACAATTCTCTATTAGAGTGATTTTCAATGCAAACAAACCGGACGCAATGCGAAGATTTTACTTTTACTACGCAAAAGCTTTCGCATGACAGATCGGAGATGTGTAAAAAAAAATTCACTTATTGCTATTTTGGTGATAAGAATATTTCCAAAGGATTCTATTCGAAAGAAATAGAATATTTTCAACGATTCTATTCTAAAGAAATAGAATATTTTCAACGATTCTATTATAAAGAAATAGAATATTTTCAACGATTCTATTCTAAAGAAATAGAACCCTTCGGAAGGATTCTAACCTAAGGAAAGTAACAATAGAACATTGTTCCAAATTATTCTACTCTAAGGTATATACCAATACTCTAAAATAGAAAGTTCCAAAGAATTTTATTACAAAAAAGAACCAATAGAATCTTTATAAAGGTTGAAAGAACCCATGGATACTTTAGAAAGATGTGGTTATTTAGCCATTTAGAGTGAAAAGATAAATGCAACACTACACTAATTTGAAATCTCGTGAAACTCAAAGGGTTAAGACGAATTTATTAACCACTAAAACAAAGCTTAATACGGTTTAGTAGCAGATCTGTCGTCGAAAGATGTTTTACATGCAGTAAACTTTATATTATTTACATATTTAAAGTCATTTTGTCATCAGTTGGTCATTAAGTACTTACTGGTCGGAAGTAGTTTCCAAATGGTGAACAATAATTGATTGAAATCTTAAATTGCAGCAGAATAAATAAATCACCCTTTTTTTCGCAGCATATCCAAAAATCTAGGTCGGTTACTAATATCTATTGTTTTAAAAAGCTGGCCACACGAAAGTTTGAATGTTCTATTTGGTATTTAGTTCGAAAGCCGCTCAGGAGAAATTGTAAATAATTTGTATTTAATCGTATAATTGTAATTAAACAGCCGTTCTTTTGTAGAGTCTGTTCTTTTGTAATGGGGTCTTTTAAAACCTTTGTATTTCACAAGTTTGTTATCGGGTTTGAATTTTAAGGACTCTGTTTCAAGTAATTAAGTTTTCTAAAACAGTTGTACTAACACACCTAAATACGATTTTATTTTGATTGTGTAAATATTATCAAAGAAATGAAGTACCTTACTTAGCTTCGCTGTTCAAGATTAAATCTTTTAATATTGTACCTAATAATCGTATGGAGTAATGTAATATTAATGTTTGATAAATCTGTCAAAAATCCGATTTTTGCTCTCCTTTCAAGATTAAAAACAGAACTAAAAGCACTTTTGAAATAAATTAAAACTTTTGCGTCATGTAATCCAATAAAACATTTGTATTAAAGGAAAAATAAAAAATAATAGCATTAAACTGGATATTGCGAAAACAATATATATTTTCTTTATGTGTATCGTCAACAAATAAACAACTTTAATCCTTCCTCAAATAACGTTTATAAAAATAATGTGTACTTAACTTAATGTTAAAAACAAATGTAGAAATGTAATCATTTAAAAGGCAGATATATATTTTAATTCTATAAATATTGCAATATATATATTTAAATGTAATAAAACTATTAAGCTTAACGCTAATATTTAATTAAAATTGAAGCGTTAAGAACATGCTTTTTAAAGCAGATTATTAATTAAATAAAATAGACATTCAAATTCATTATGAGATGTTGTCAGTAAAATTCCCATCATATCAATTCTAGCATAACTACTTATATAGAATTATATCCTTTGCATTATTTTTGAGTCTGCATTCGAGTAAATATCTCAAGTTGTCTCTAGATATTGAATAAAGCTATTTGATCAATTGCTTAATATAACAGAGCAAAGAAACTGCGCACTTAAGTTTCTCTAATTTTTGCATTGAATGAAATATTAGCTAAGTTTCACGTATTTACTGTTTACAATTACTAAAACATATATAAAGTACATTATATTGCAAATTTGGTTGCACTTGAATACTATCTGTTAAACAACTATAATTTAAATTATAATATGTATAATTTATTACGTAAACACTGAAAATATTACAGAAAGTTTTATTTTAATCATTTGCCTTCCTTATATTAACTTATTTAATAATACACAACTTATTTCGCAATACTTATAAAAATACATTTGTGTGTTCACTTGTTTTACATAAAACTTCTCATATAGATAAAAATAATTAAATGAAACTTAGAATAGAATTTTTGAGATTTAATTGTCATCTAAAGAGTTTGGGTTCATTTGATAAATTCAAAAGCATTCATCTTTTCTTTCTTTACAATTTTTATTTTTTAAGTATGGATAAATAATTCTTTTGGTTATTTATATTGCTGTAAACCCATAAAAATAACTGAATTTTGTATTTATAATTTTATCCATTTCAATTCATCAATTGTAAATTAAGATAAAGGCACTAAAATCTTTCTTACAAAATTAAAATCATTCCTTTTGTTCAGCCACAAAACATGAGAAACAAAATGAACTTTTGCTTCAATATAATGAAACAAATTCAATTAAGTCATGATGAGATAGATGAAATATTAACGTTTTTTCTAAATTAGAAAATTAAATATTAACAGCCATGGTTGAAAATAATGGATATTTTGTTTCTTGTGCGATTTACTTCATCAGACAGCGAAATCAGAAATAATCTTGGTATTATTGATTTAAACTTTTTTAATACTCAAATTATTTGGAAAAGACTAACGTCCTTTGCCCATAATTGTTGCAAAGTGAATATTTTCAAGCACAGAATATCTTGGTGAACTTTGTGAAAATTTCTATTCGATTAGCTGTTTTATGTATTTTAATTCATTTTACGCTATCGATCGATAGATGACGGAATTATAGAGCACCTGTCGCGTGGTTACCCGAAAAAACCACTATACATTTAGTCTAAGAATTTTGAAAGTGTAGTTTCGCGGTGAAACCATTTCACTTGAAAGGGTTAAAAGTAATTGTTTGATCATAAATTTAAAAAAATCATTCGTTGATAACACCAATAAGGTTATTCTATCTCAAACTCCAAAGCTAGAAATACAACCCCTTTCGATTTTTGAAGACTTGGCTATTATAACTGTATAACTGTTAAATGTAAAGAATTCTAAAAAGTTTATCCTCAAACTAGCAATAATTTTTCTTGGGACTATTTTTAAATTTCAAAATCGGATAATTTTTTAATGATTCTAGATAGATTCACTAAAAGAACTGTATCTTTTGACCTAATAGCCAAATCGAGCAAAAATAGGACTTAATATGCAGATAAATGTATAAAAGGTTTTAATACATTACGACTTTTTAGTACGCGTACGGCCCACATTACGGTTTGGCTGGAACCAATTCTGCTCTAAAGTTGTTTCAAGGCCATTTTACTTCTAAAAGGTAGGTAGGTACTTTAATTAACGTTACACTGGAGCAACATAATGGGCTATTTGTGACGGTCGGGATCAATCCCAAAGGTTTACTTTCAAAAGAAACAGACTGTTGGTAGGTAAATTTTTGTTTTTAATGCCATATTTGGCCAAGCAGTGTCAAAGACAAGACAGACAACATCAAGTAAAACAAGACTGGTGTGGCCCTTTATTAGCACCGTAGATATCTGGAGCTTCGCATGGGTGCCACAACTCTGACAAGTTTTTACTTAACCCTCCTAATGGTTTCGGCAATATTTCTGGTTCATCAAGATCTGACTAATTTTGCTAATGACGAGATATCTCGTCAAGATATTGGTGATATTTTGATGATGACGAGATCAAGACTGTCAATTTTCTTCTAGTGGCGAGATTCCTCGTCTATCAAAATCTTATCAATTTTGATAATACATCGTCGTAATACCTACCAATAATAGATACCTCGTCAAGACAACCACCAGTGGAGTTAACATGTACAGATTTACCTCAATGTTAGAGAATACGAATGTAATTCACGGATTAAATATAACAGGGAACTTTCCCACTTGAATTCCGCAGAGAAAAACCAGAAGAATAAATGCAATCGGTTATCGTCATAAATCGTCCAGTGTGAAGGCACACAGAAACATCTATGTAACGTTATCAGTTGTATTTATCTCCCTTTTTTAGTCACTGGTATTGTTTTCTAACGTTGTTTCTACTCTCATATTCCTCGTGATTTATTTCGATCATGGAAACAAGAGACTCTGAAGAGTAGAGTAGACGAGGATGCCCGCGTTCCCAAGAGATATTCTGTCGTAGGTTGTAATAGCAAAGTGACCAGAAAATTGGCTCAGAAACATAACCTCCTGAGCCAATTTCGTATTTTGATAGAAAAACAGACTCTGATTACCGCACCATTTCCTTGTGTGTGTTATGGATCTTCTTTCCGTGGAGGAAAATCCCATAAAATTTGATACAACTGCTCTCTTCGTTTTGGGCTTTGCGCTGTGACTTTCACCCAGGAAAACTCTATGCGAAAGCTGTGGGAGGGATTTTATGCCAATCACAAATCACAAGCGTAATTTGTCTTGTGGCATTTGTTACGCATTTTCGATCAAATAACTTTTCATTTTTATTTTACCGCGCAGTGCTCAACTATTTGAATGTTTGGAGAGATGGTTCCAAAGCTCGACGAATTGTGTAAGTCCTGTTATTTTATAAATTTCAGTCTATATTACATTGCGATTTTTCAATATAATTTCCTCTCAACTGTATGCACTCTCTTTTATCCATTGGTTTACAACTCGTTTCCGTCTTTTGAGTTCCGTCATAGAATGAAAATATTGACTCTTACATGGAATTACCAACTTCAAAATTGCGTTATCCTAGTGCAACGCGTGGGTGGATTTACGTTACACCTCACGCACATTCATCCTATATGGATAAGCATTCATGTCTTTCCCCGAATTCGTATTAGGGCCTTTTGATCTTGAAGATAGCATTCTGACTACTACACCGATTGATCGGACGTGATTTATCCATTATTTTTAAATTACATTACGATTATTTAAAAAGTCCATACATAAACATCCATTATTTAAAAAGTGAACCAAGCATTTATCATATACATTTGTTTCTGGGTAGGTAATTGAATTCACGTCGCAACACAAAGGCGAAAATTGGCGACCTTTCTAGTAAGGAAAGCAATCTAATGCCGAAAACACATCACTAAGATTAGTTCTTATTTCAAACTATGTGATGGTATAGTGATTCAGAGAAAATTCCATGTTATATATTTCATACGAAAACTCAGTTTAGTTCAATAAATCACTATGCCTTTCGAACAGCACTTTAAATTATGTTCTGCAAAACTACACGAAAAAAGAACAATTGAACTTTGATTTTTCTTAGCTTCAGGTCTACATTACATGAAATAAGCAAGTTCCTGATTAAGAAATCGGTGCTCCCTTAACTATTCAAAACTGAAGTAACAAAACATTTGTCTTCCACGCTTCATACGATTTAGTTTTTCAAACGAAAGAGAAACGACTGGATTTAGACATGTTATCGTACGTAAAACGTTTACTATAACGTAAAACGTTATACTATAAAAACGCACTATATTTTACTGATGTATACAGCGAGACAAAACGCATTTATTTTCTAACGTATGCTGAAATTTTGAAATACTGTTTGCATCGGAAATTACCAAATATTTTAGATTTTGAAGTACTTATATATTTACCTTGGTTATACTTTAAATTCTCTTTCCCGAGAAATAATATATATTCCATCTATATATGCAGATTTCAATTTAAGAAATCCGTATTTCAATAAATGTATGAAACGAAAATAATGTTTTTCATATAATGGCTAAAATAAACAGTGTTGGAATTGCCCCCCACTAAATGGGTTCTCTTAAATTTATAAAAAACTTTTAAGTAAAAGAAATTTTAATTTAATTCTGCACTTAAATAAATGTTAATTTTTTGTATCTTGAATTTCAACTACATGTTAACTTGGAAGATATAAGGAAATGAGGTATGTAATCTAATAGAATCAGTAATTTTCTACCGTGCTGTTATCAATTTACAAATAAACTTTGCAATACTAAATAATCGTGTGTTGGAGATAATGAAATTCGTCTAGTCGTGGTAATTGCTTTGTCTGCCTTTGCATTAAATTACGTCGGGATTGTGTTTATATCCTCGTTTCGAATAATGAAGCAATCTCCCATGCTTTATCATTTCCATCTATGATTTTATGGGTGATAGAATTATTTTCTATTTAAATGCCATTAATACCAGTCCTTACGTAACTATTTACTTTTAAACTATTCAAAATATTTTGTTGAATGAGATCGTACTGTAAACAACGACACATCTGTTGGTCCTTTGCCGGTCAGTTATTAGCTGAGAGAATGAGTCCCTTGATGTTGATTTCATCACGACCGTACATTACATCCTGAAAGCTTGTATTAAAACTTTAATTTTAATGTGGACACAAAACAGGCACTATTTGGATTTCTCTATAACAATTCTTACGAGGTGTTGTCATTTTATCTTTCCTAATGGGATTGATCCCGGACCGTCACCAGTAGCCAGTTGTGTTGCTCCAGTGTGGCGCTGATTTACTACTTACTTTACTACTTATTCTGGGAGTACCAAGCGTCCTACGTGTTTACTAAATATGTATACCCCATGTGAAAATAAAAGATCACTAGAGTATCTCGGTCCTTGTAGGCCTTACACACATAAAGTAGATGTGCCACTCATGGCATCAAATAGCGAGTGTTTAATAAAATTGGAATGAACAGTAACTTCCGTTACAATTTGTAAAAACGGAATTTATATACATTTGCATCCATAATTTTTAAATTCAGCAAGTCGTTCACAACCTCATAAGAATGAAACCACCAAGGCCAACAAAATACACTTTTTTTTACTTCATACTAAAGCAGAAAGGTAACCATGTATTTAATGAATTTAATATATAAGTATTTGAGATCTACAGTCGAATTTAAATTCCTTAATTGCTTGCAGTAATTGATGTTGAAAATATTAAATCTGAAATTTAAATTTTCATCCTTAAATTACGGAATAAATAGCAACTATATATGAGGGACTTTTAGTGTAAACAAACGAGACGGAATGCGAAGATTTTACTTCTACTACCTAAATGCTCTCACGCGATACATATCGTGGTTACTTGAAAATGCAGCTTATTGCCGTTAAGGAGTTTAATCTGACTCGCGTTGTCTAATACACTATCATATATCAATTCGGAATTCTTATTCTTTGGAATTTTTATTGTTAGTGATGAAATGGGTTACTCAAAAAAAGCTATATCACGATTGGAATATGTACAGGTTAGTTGGATTTTTACGGCGCAAGGACCCTCCATAATTGGGTATGCTGTGCCAAACACAAGACAAACACCATTAAGTAATGGACATACACAAGGAAAGGTTTACTAACACCGAAGAGAGAGATATACCTACAGAAGAATCGAATCTGCGTCGCCTACATCTCACAGGTTTCTACCATAGACGTAAAATATAAGTAGACTAATCATTGCTATTAAGAGGAGTTTCAAAAAATGTGACCAACATGTCGACTAGTAATCACGTTATTGTTCTGTGGAAAAAGTTATTTGTTTGGTCATTTTTTTCTTATATCCTTATTTGGCGATATTACATCGCATGATAGCACACGTGTGTGAATGTGCAATTCTGTTAGAGTGGCGACAACAATGACGAAATCACCAAAGTCGCCTGACTATCAGATGACTAACCAATGGACCAATGGACCAATCAGATTATGAATCAATGGATGGGCGTTTTCACCCGTCGCTTGGACAAATCAGATGATCAATGTTAGGTTCTCCCAACGTACCAAGTTGTCTGTCACGTTACTACTAGTTTCGGTCACATGATTCTGGGCACATAAAAAGGTTACCATTGCTCATCTACTTTTTTACCTCCTCTATGGTTGGTATTCACTGAGCCACGACGTTCCTGGGAAATGTCGTGGCTCAGTGGGAAACATGTTCGGCTGCAGAAACACCAACATTTCGCTTGAAAGAAAATGCTTCTGATAATCGTAGCTAGGTTGATTGAATTAACGTCGCACGTCAGCAATACGACGGGCTATTGGTCACTGTCTGGGATCGGACCCGAAGGGAAAGATCCGAAAGCATCTCGTTGTTTTGAAAAACGTTTAGATGACGAGGTCAACACCTGAGCTGGCACCCCATTCTCCAAACTTCCAGCCGCGTGAGGACATTGAGGCGACGATAGATTAAACGTGGACCAGCTCCCATGTACTCCTCGGTCTCTGGTTGGATCAAGTTTCGAACTTGCAACCCTCCGGTTTCTCATCCAACTTGGCTACCGCGGACCTTCTTAAAAAATAGTAATCGAAAAGTTAAGAACACCTGTTGGGTCATTATTAAAAGTACTGTTCGTCAGCTATCCCAGAGTGAAGGACCATGTAAATTCAGACTTATACATTTCCCCTAGGCAATAAAATTTAGAATCATAACTTAACGTTACGTCACCGTAGCGGTAGTGGAAAACCGTAATAAAAAGGAAGAAATGGGAATGTTAGGATCAAGTTCCTAACACTACCATAAAAACAGATGACACAATAAAATATTTGTTCTTTCAAGCCGCTGAGACTGCCTCAGAAAGAAAAGCCGGCGGAGAATAAAACGGAGGAAAAGTCAGAAATACTGTTTGCCTTTTCTCCCTTTGTTTAGGTTTTATATAGAGCTCCCCGCGTCTCTTCTTTCCTGGGTGGAAGCACTATCTCCTCTTTTTACAGCCACAACGTAGCAAAGTATGTAATTCATATCAAAAAGTTCGAAAACTCAAGGAAAATTCGATTTTTGGTTCTTTTTATTGCCTCCCACCCCTGCTCGGATTACGTAATAAAAGGAAATGGAACGCTCGATGCCGTGCGAATTTATTACCATAAGTGGACCTTCATTCTCAAGCTACCCGAAGGATGGAAATGTTATTACCCTACATATACTGTAAACTTTTCGGGTTGTGTAAAGCATTTTTTGCTTTACTCCTGACACATTTATGCTGGAAAGTAAGAGGGATAGCTGCGTTTTTTCGCCATCTGCGTATCTCATTTCATTTTGAAGTATAGGAGCTGCGTTATGCCTCTGCCTACACTCGCAGGGGATGCTGATTCTTATCGAATCAAGCCTAGGAGAGAAGGATTCCTTTGGTCATTCATTTCGTTTCTCGAATAAAACTGTACTTACAGTCGGGCTTAAATCATTTTTAGAACCTTGGAGATTCCTTCGAGGTAGAGAGGTGAATTTAAATCAAATGAAGCGGAAATCAATATGTGAATGAACAATTTTACAGTATTTACCAATCTTTTAATACAGTCCTTTATTAACTGTCCTCTGTTTTGGTAGGTAGTTGATTAACTTCGCAATAAAGCAACGCAAATTGGCAATTGGGATCAATCCCAAATGGAAAGATTCAAGGACATCGTCAAGTAATTTTGAACCACTGTCAGATGACTGGCACCCCAAACTTCCACACCACGACAACGCGAGGATATCTGAGGCCACGACAGATTTAAAGTGGATCCAGCCCCCTCGAACAAGAGTCTTTGGTTGGTTTCGAATTCGCAACCCTCCGGTTGCTAATCCATTACTCTTCCAACTGATCTACCGAGGCCTCACCTATGTTTTGGAAACGAAATTCTTAAATAGATATTTCACGAAACAAATATATATTTCGTGTCGCGGCAAAAGGAGTTAAGTCTGACCTTTGATGGTTCCAAAGAAGTCAAGTGCGTAATTAATTTTAAAAATAATGTAATATTCTTAAAATCAAACCTAAATGAATCAACGAATCTAAATTCCAATTATTTGTATCATGGCATGCTTCGTTTTCTTCCTTAATGTTTGTGAGAAGAGAGAAATATTCAATTTAAGATTCTGAGAAGTAACCATTTTAACTTAACTCTTTTCGCCCTGACACAGAAGACAGAGCAATATCTAGATCCTACACAGAATTAATACTTTCCTTGAAACAGCTCATGGATATAATTAAAACTAAAAGAGTTAAATTGTTTTACGAAGTGAGGCATGTACCTTCTTGGCCAATAGAATCTTTCGTGAGATTCTTTCGTCCAATTAATGTGGTTATTTAGTCATTAGGTGTGCCCTAAGGGAAAAACAATACCAATCCACTCTGAAATCTCGTGACGCTCAGAAGAGTTGGATTCCGACGAAAGAATAAGAGGTTTATTTTCAATTATAAGATTAAACATTTTGTAGGTTTGCTACATGCACTTCCACTTGCGCGGAAGTGGAAGTGCATGTAGCAAACCCAACGGGCTACCATATTCCAAAAGTATCACCAATTGTCTACATTAATTGTAGTATTAATTCTAGGCTAGTATAATTGTAGTAATATTCTGCTTCTTCACCCAACCCTTACTTGATGGTGAAAACTGAGGTGCAAGTGAAGAGAGAAGTGACTACATGACGCTGTTAGGGGTTTGACGGTGGTCAGAACAGAAGGAAGGTCAGAGAAGGACGGAATGAGAGAAAGACGGTCCTGTATGCAGACCTATCGTACTTTTTGAGGCTCTTCCCTGAGACAAAGATTGTTATTTGTTGTTTTGACATTCATCCAGTAAACGCTTTGAGTTTCAAGTGTTCTTTCGTTTGACAAAAAAAATCACGAGGATCGTACAGAAATTATTGCCAATTGGCGACGATACCGCGTTCTTTAGTCTATGTGTCCTTCACATCTTTCTCTCTCAAAGAATCCATAACCCTCCAAGGGATTTCGACGAAATGTCTCGTTCATCAAGATCTTACCGATTTTGATAATGGCGAGATATCTCGTCATCAAAATATTGTCTGGGAAGTTTATGACAAGATCAAAGATCTGGTCAGTTTTTTTCTAATTACGAGATACCTCATATATCGAGATCAGTTTTGCTAATGACGAGAGATGCCTCGTCAAGCCAACCAACTGGAGGGTTAACTAATTGGTCATGTCATTATTTTTTGTAAATACACTTAACAGTATAACTTAAATTCGTTTTAAAATACGAATTTCAATCGCTCAATAGTAATTTTTTATTTATGTCCGGAAGAAAAATTGTGTTCCTTCAGTGGATTTGAGTTTCGACAGAACATAATGCTTGATCTGATCGTCGCCAAACGAAACCAAATCAGGCCCTTTGTCACGTCACGAAAGATAGATTATTAATTAGGCTGTAAGTGGTTACATCAATTTCAGAAACGTATCTATCCATAAAACAAGATTCGAAAGGAATGATCGCGTGGGGAACTGATAGAACGCAGTCAATTTCCCAATTTTATCTTGCGACTCGTATATTCACCAGACAATACCTTAAGGAACGAAGTTTGTTTAACTGGCGATTATAATAACGATGCGAAATTTCTCCGCCTGTAAAAAACGGCAGAAATCTTCCAGGAAAGAAACCGCCCGCCCAACCGCTATGTATTGACAAGAAAAATAAACTCATAATCAATCTTTAACAAAGTCGATTAGCCAGCAAGATTAATAACCGAGCAAATCTTCGTAGCCGCGTTGTTTGGGGGCTCCACTCTACTCGCTAATAATAACACACTCCTCCCACCCCCGAAAGATGAAAAAATAACCTTTTTGGTGAAAATGTAAAGAATTAGCATAATTAAGTTACGTAATGCCTGTCTTAATTACCGCGATTAACGATTATGCCGAGATAAATCTACCGCTCTTTATAGGAGGAAGAAAACACCGCATCATACAAGGGCGCAAACGCACGTGTGAAAAAACACAGCCCCCTAAACTCAGCAACTGGATAGCTTTAGCACCAGCGTAAGCGTTTCTTGAGATTAATGGGGCAAATAACACTTTCCATATGGTGCCCGGGTATTTTCTTTGGGTTCTTGTTATACGCAAGAGGGTGCACTAATCAAGATGAAGTGCAGGTTGTTTGAAGCATAGAGAAGAGGTAGAGGTATCTTGATTATTGCGGCAACAAAAGGCGGTAGGTGGCAAAAAAGGCAAATTAAGGGGAAAGGGGTGGGATGTCTATTCGTGCGCTATTGATTCTTCCGTGAAGTAAATTTGCACGTTATTTTTTGCCATTTTTTTGTAAGGAAAAGATATTAATCTTGCTTTTCGTGAAATATCTGAGGGGACATAAACGTAATAAGCCCTGCGGGATGTTTTACGTGGTGGAAATACAACCTGCGCATTCTTTGAGTATTGTTTACCTTTGAATCTTGAGTGGATTTAGTTTGCGTTGATATTGAGTAAACACTTTCTATTTGAATCATTATATTGGTTTTTAGTTGGTCAGTTACTTTACGCGCTGTGAACTGTGTTTCGTTTTTTTATGTTAAAGACAAAATAAATGCTTTTCATTCAATTCTATGAGAATTTCTTTGGTGTAAACGAAAGAACAGACTAACGGAGAAAAATTTCGTTCAGCTGATTAAGTTTGATTTCAACCAGGTTTGACGATGCTTGGTGTTAATGGTTAATAAAAACGACACGTTGAAATTGAATTGGTTACCAAAATGCTAGCGCCATCAACTAAAGAAAAACCATCTCATGTGATGATACATTTTGAAGATGGAAAGATTCTAAGTTACCAAGAGCTATAAAATATAAATCAATGTTCAAAAACAGCAAGGAAGGAGCAACCTGATTAAGATAATATTGCTAGCACATACTTCGATGATATCGAATTTTTATAGACGAAATACGGGAATGTGGGTTGAGTTCCACTTTGAGCGATAAAGCCTTTTGATATCTTTTACTCAATTACAGCTGTATGGGAACTAAACTACGAGCAGACCTTCCGGTCATTTGTCGATTTTCTTCATGTTCCATCATGCGTCTTTTGACTATTTGCAAGCATTAAATACATACCATAAATTTGACAACTCCTATTTAGAATTTTGATGACGTATTGTAGAGCTTGGAAAGAGCGGGATGTTTGTATTTCCAAGATCGAATGGATACTGGCGTAGTTATTAATAAGTACATAACTCAATAATGGATTTCAAATTATGTATAGACTTTGTTAAACAAAAGGATTCACCTCTCACAACCCAAAAAGATTGGTTGTTTTATGGGCAATAATGGGCCAAACTGCAAATAAATAGGCACACACAAGGAAAGTCTTACCGACACAGAAGACAGATGTACACAAAGGGAGCAATCGAACATCTACCTATATTGTTAGCGCAGTGGGACGACTAGAGGAAATGTAAAAGCACATTGAGCAATGGTTATCTTTTTATGTGCCTAGGATCATGTTACCAAAATTAGTAGTGAAGTTACCCTTAGACTACTTTCGCCTGCTGGGTGGAACGAAGATTCATTATTTGATTGGCCTATGGAATGGGAGAAGACGCCCATATATTGATTCATCATCTGATTGGTCCATTGATTGATCTTCTGGTAGTAGTAGACTGATTTCACCACACTTACTTAAGATGTTATATCGCCAAACGAGGTGATAAGATACAAAATCGGTCAACCAAGTCAATTTTTCAAAGAGCAGTCATGTGACTACTAGTAGAAATGTCACACTTTATGAAGCTCCTCTCTATAGAAATGCTCAGTCTACTTATATTTCAAGTCTCTGGGGCCAACCCACTGAGCCATGACTACTTTCCGCTCAAGAGAAAAATCTATCCATATAGTACCACCATTATAATCTGGCTTTCATCATTATCGGAAATACAACGATTCCCACTTACTTTCAAATCACCTTCACAATAGTCAAGTGAAGTTCAAAATCCAACATTATTCGAAGAACTATATTTTTATGTAATCATGACCCTGATTGGTTGGATGAGTTTTTATGGCGCGAGGGCATATTTGGCCATGCTGCGCTAAGCACAATACTGACTAACACCATCACACACTCTCGAGCCTAGTGTCGTGAGACACTACCAGTTTAAATAAGTGTAGTTGGGATAAATTGAGCATGCCATCTCGGTGGCATGCCTATTAAGATTGTTAGAGCACATTACATCTATACATTATTACATCTGTATATTGTTACATCTATATAACAATTACATCTATGCCATCATGTTGGACAATACATACAACATGCAAAAACAGTTAGTCTCTTGGGATAATTAAGTCCTGATAATTCTCTATGAATCTCATCATGTCAATATTTTTGACCCTCGAGCCCTTGTTAAAAGCAAAGAACCTGAGCCAAGGGATTTTAAGGTGGTCGGCAGTTATCCTCATATGCCATGATGCAGACAACGTCAAGTAATAGACATGCACACAAAATGAAAGTTTTACGGACGCAAAAGAGGAATGGATTGATTGATCGAATTTTTATGAAACAAGGGCCAGATTTTACAGAAATCGAATCTGCGCCATCTGAAAGCATGACCCTGGAGATGCACGTGGACCACTAGTGAATAACTATACTTATGTTTCTTCTATTTCTTATTTTAGTTGTGGAAAAATCATAACATTCCCTCATGTATGGTTACGAAAATACGTATAATAACATACCTGCCCCATTTTCCAGATTTTAACATTGCCTATATTGAGAAAGTTATTTCATGCTTAAAGAAATTCCTCTTTCCATGTGTACCTTTTCTTGAATAAAACTGCCTGGAGAGAGCTCTGTAAAACAAATGTCTGAAATGCAAACTTTGAAAAACGAGTGTCTTGAGAGGATTTGAATATCAGTATGAGAATTTTCCTGACACTGCAGCTGCAAATCTAAAAATATAAATTCGACTGTGCAGAATGTTCTGAATCATACTGGACATAACCAAACGCGTGGAAAAATCGCAAGTGGTGTCTGGAAAATCTCTGGGGGAAAATATCGATGGCAAAAATAGTCCATACTCTTATAAGTGTTTCGAAGGAAATTTTACTTTGCTTATACATAAATTGCTAAGAGTACGTTCTAGTACCACTTTTAAGTTTTAATGTAATGTAGACATATGTTGGGGAATTTCAAGGAATATTTCGACTCGTTCGTGTACTCCAAATCAGGATACTTCACAAGCATAAGTATTGGTTGTTTGAGTTCATTCATGTGCCATAGTCGGCTATGCTGTAAAAACACAAGACAAAGTCAAGAAATAGAAAGTGAAGCAACACATCGGACTATTGGCTACGCGGTGTGTCATTTTCGCAATCTAGGTGGATAAAATTCAATTTTCTTAGTGTCGCAGATTGTGAAAAATACATCATAAATTAAAAGCAGTATGTCCCCTTAGCAAGAATACGTGGGTATTTTTCTATACAATTTCTTCCGACAGGAAGTACAGGGGTTCAAAGTTTAAATTTCTGCGTTGGCAGTAAACCATTCTGACGAAAGCGTATTAGTACTTTAATGAAAACTAAAAAGTTATACGTCCTATATTTTCTTTAGCGCTATTTGGTGAATACTATTTTTATCTTCTTTTCATAGAGGTATGTTTACGTTCTTTCATTTTCTTGAATACTACTTCATTAATTTGCAAGATCCTTTTGAATTTGTAACTAATTAGCGTCTAACGCAACTGCTAATTTCAAATTTCAACTAGACTTTAAACATATTATATATCCTTATATTACTAACACATTACATGTGTATTATAGCCTGATTCATATGACGTGGGCAGAAAAAAAATGTTGCGTAAATTTGCTGAACTGATAGATGTTCCTTAGATTTCAGACTGATTATGGAAATCTTTTTGTCAGTCCAGTTTTGACATTGGGGTGATAAATTCGGAGCAAACGAAAATGGATGCTATTATAACATATTTCTCAAGAAATGGATGAACATCTGTTACCAGACACTGAATGTTTTAAATAGTATCAAAGCGAAAATTCTCGAATTACTCGCCAAAGAATTAAGCAACGGAGGAGTAAAGTGGACAGGCAGAGAACTATTCCTATGAAATAATTTTTCTTGACTTCAAGGAAATCTTACTTTTTCTCATACTCTAATTCAAGGTCTACCTAGTAATTCTCAAAGTGGTTTGAAATATAGGCCTAGAAGGCCTCAAAAAGATTTTAAGCATGAAGTTCCAAGTATAAAAAACGAAACTCGCAATCCTGTAGACAACTGGTCAAAAAGATTTGCCAATGGCCTCTAAAGTAAATTACGAAAGTCAGGTATACGATATTCTACTTCAAATCGTCAAAGAACTCTCTGTTGCTTTTCTTGATGAGGTACATTTATGAAAACAACCCGTGTCTTATTAAAAATTCAATAAAATTATCTGCGAATAATGTGCTTGCGCTAATAGTTGACGCTAATCTTTCTATATACTAATATAACATTTTGTCAACAACGAAGAGGACATTGACTCTAATCTGTATACTCCGCATAACAAAATTAAATAAGCTAAACGGTTGTTACTCTTCTGAGATCATTATCACGGAAACTTCAGCTGTAGCACAACTAGTCACTTATCAACTGCTCTTTTATGCGGTTACGTACAATTAATTCATGAACAAGCCTCGAGACTGATTTAGTCAGAAGATAGTACCATAAATACAATTATAATGTGGGGCTGTGATGGCGCTTAACAGAAAAGATACCGGCAAATGTTTTCTGAAAAATATCAATCTGAGCAAAGTATGTTTAGTATTTCTATGGTACCTTTGCACACCTATACTTGTACTAATGAGAGTAAAAACATTATTTGGCAAAATCCTGCTCCATCCTCATTCCAGCAAATTTCTTTTCGCAAGTAATTAGATTTAGATACCAGAGAAGATAATAATGTGCAAGATAATTTTAAAACTGAGTTTTTTTTGTTTTGATAGATGTAACCAAACATCAAACAGGGAATACTAACGATACAAATACCGCTCGTAGATTTTCAGAAATTATGAGAGGTCTGTTGAAATAACTGGGATTATTGTAGAATCAAGCGATTTCAAGTCATTAAAATGTTTAAATTCCGGTACCAGATAAACGAATAAGTTTTCTGAACACGAAGTACAAGATATATATCTTAGAAAGCATCCTTGATACCTTGTGAGTGCCCGTAAATTATATACAAAATACAGGTTCATGGAAAATATTATTTTGCGTCTTGTATTCTTCCGATTTGCCGCTCTTAGAAGCGCAAGATAAGGGAAATATTTACTACAAAAATATCGATAACTGATACGAATGGATTTAATAAATATATTTCTCATTACCTCAGATCCACTAATTGCAAGTTTACGAGCAAGTTCTAAAACAAAACCACAGCCAAATGTTTCCAAAAAGGTTGGATTTGTTTGAGAACCTTCCCTTCAACACATCAGTAGACTATTTAGGTAGTTGGGATTTCAAGTATACAATTTTATTATATTTTTCAAAGATTTTCCCTTTTAGTTTTTCTATTACATACATCTACTTTATTTTTCAATGGAACTGTTATGGGGAAATTGGACCATTATTCAGGTGTATGTTAATATAAAATTGCAAAAAAATACGATTAATAATTATCATATATCTTATATATGGAGCAAAGCCTTTACATTTAGCATATTTCTACATTCAAATAAAAACTAAAAATCGTTAAGTATGTACCTAACCATACTTTACCACTCACAGCTTCTTATAACCACCCAAAACCAGTGTATTTTTGATGAAATAATTTTGTCCACCTGGATTGCTAAAATGACACATTGTAACTGTCTGAGATCAATCCCGACGAGAAAGATCAAGGACAACACCTCTTATTGTTGAAGCAAGGTCAGATAACGTGGTCAACTGGTAACCCATTCTCAAAACTTCGACAGCACGCCAGTTTAAAGACAGTTGATTCCATGACACATTTAACGTGTACCAGCCCCAAGCACACTACGGTACTTAATTAAATCGAGTTTTAAACTCACAAGCTGTTCTTCCGCTACTCTTCTAACCTGGTTACCACGGATCCTTCAAATGTGGGACTTTTTTTAGAGTATCAAACAAATCTTAAAGGGTTTAGGTCTATAATCGTATATATGAATGTATTTTACAAATAACAAAAATTCAATTTTAAGGTGTTGATGGAATCCCTCAATGTCTCGCTGCCCATCTAGAGAACTCCTAGATATTATACTATCAAATGTGTGAGGGAAAATTTATGCCTTAGGGCACCATAATATACCTAGACTATTTATAAGAATAGTTAAGGGTAGTTACCTACCCTTAACTATTTCAAGGAGATAGGTGCCAGACGTTCCACCGACCTGAAAAGGGTTTAGAAAATAAGCGAAACTCGTTTCTTAAAGTACAAAAGTCCATAATACTTGCATAATACATAAGGGTTAACATAAAATTAGATTTATTTCACCGTTTGTCGTTCAATATATTTAGTGTTTAATGTAATTAGCTGTCATACCGATTCAGGAGAGTTCATTATTTGGAATTTCTATTGACGACTATTTCTTATAGTTGAAATTTTAGTCGAAGAAGCGAAGTGACGTGAACGCATTAAATTACTCCCGCTACTTGAATTTAGCTTGACAGAAAAAGCCTCTTGTAGTCACGAATATTTATTTTCAGAGAATGAAATAATGTAATACTTATGACATTGCTCATTTTGTATTGGAAAATCAGAATTTTCAGCCGAAATAATAGAACGTAGCCTTACGCGATTTAACATGGTATAATTATATCGATTGGATCATACGTCACGTTTTATTTTTGAAGACAAATAAGCTATTTCTTAGTTTTTCCTTTTATACTTAATTGGCGCAGCTTGTCCGTCTTTGGACGTTGAGGCATAAAACCCAAAAAACCTATATACTTGGACCCGGATTCAAAATATCCGAAATATTAAAAAGCGAATTTTAAAATATGACCATTTTGAAAGTTTCTGGTATTACTTTTATTCTAGCCTCTTGAACTAATGCCGTTCCTAACAAATTCCTTCGTTTTGATAGGTTTCGGATGATGGTAAATACAGCCTTTAAATTAAACCTTTGACTTATGCAACCGAATTTTCTTAAATATTTTTTCTTTTCATGTATATAAATATGGACTGAAATGTAAAATACTCTCCGCTTTCTGTCAAAAAAGATAGCATTAGAACAATCTCCCTGTCAAAGTAGGGATAAAAAAATTGGAGGAAAGAAATGGAAAGATTGTGCCATGCGAATTACGATCGTTTATAGGTTTTCTAAGTGCCCACCACCATAAGTGCGTAGCCGGTCTTTGTGTTCCGCTATTGCCATAAATCAAGCCCGAAGGTAACTGCCCACACTTCTGCTTCCCGAGGAATTGCACCCTTCACCACGCAGTCCATCATCACAAATCGGAGCAGCATTTAGAACGATGGCATTTTCCATCAAACCTTCTGGAGAAACAGATAAAGCGAGTAAAGTAAATTTCTCGCGCAGTTAATCTCAATTTAGTTTGAGTGACGGTACGATCCCATTTCATCGAACTGCATTCTATTTCGTGGATTTTAAAAAATCCGAAACGGGATGAAATATCGCTGAGTGAGTGTTTCTCCTTAAAACAAGGTTAAATTTAGACTGAGTTATCATTGAAGCGCGTTGGGGATGTTATGAGTTCTTGAATAAATGACTTGTGAAGTTATGACGTTTAATGCTCCACCTCTTTGAAATGGTTAAGTCCGAGCATTTAAATATTCTTGGCATATTGAGGCTAAGATATATAAACGGTAACTCATTTGACTTATGTCGACGAGTGTTCAAGATGGGCTATGAAGATATAATGACTCCTACCACCTTAGAAAAACTAAATTTTTTCTTATGTGTATAATTCTGTCATATAGTGTGATAGATCTTTACGCATTACGTTTTTTCTACCAAAAAACTTTTTATCAATATTCAAAGGTTAATAATAAATAACTGTATAATATTAAGTCAAATAAGGCTAAACGAAATTAACTTTATTGTACTTAGGTAGGTATTTAAATAACGTCGCACTGAAGCAACACAACGGGCTGTTGGTGACGATCTGGGATCAAACCCACTATATTTAAGAGTCGTACCTCAGAGTATGCATCTCCCTGCCCCTTGAGCTTGGGATTTCTATTTGAGATATCTATTTACTCAGTTTCTCTTAAACTTCCTCGTTTTGTGGTGGCTAGTCGATTTCCTTTTCTCAGTAGTAAGTTATTTGTAACACTAAAAATGCATTCGATCAAGGATTAAGATGGGAATGATAACACAGGCCTGCTATGAAAAATGGTTTTATAGGATTCTAATGTAATTTTGAATGCATAATTCAAAAATATAAACCACTTCTCTCCATTGGGAAACTATTATTTGAAATTATACATTTTTCATTCTATTGTCTGATGAGCAAATATATTCTTATGTATAGATTATGAAGATAATATTCGATTATTTGCAGTGTTGAAGTATACAATTTCGAGAAATCAAATAATTTGATAGATACGCCTATATTTTCAATTAGTGGTATCAAAGTGCGACTATAAGTGTCAGCTTGTGGCTCAGCTGCAAGCTTGCTCGAACAGGAATGTCCCCCAATCAATTTTATTCCAAGCATAAGGCATGAAACATTTTCAATATCACCCTAGCAGTTGACTTGTGTAAAAAACATTCTTTTTAGCGAATAATTTTTTTCTGCTAATTATTTGAAATTTCTGATTACACTTAAGATCAGTCAGATATTATATGGCCAAAAGCAAAATTGGCCATTCGTACTTATGTTCTTTTAGAACTCGCATTTGGACTACTTAACAGATAATCTTGAAGCTGTAAGAAAGAGGGCGAAAGATTCCACAAATTAAGGACATGAAAAGTAAGCATCAATGATGTTGGGATATTAGCATATTAATGTTAGATAGTTCAGAGAGTAGCCTGGAGTAGTACGCAAACGTCGTGTTAATCGTGCCACAACAGTTTTGGATACAAAATAAAGTTATCAAAATAAAATTGTCATTCAAGGTATAAATCAATTCATATTATTCCCCTTCAATGCATGAAAATGTCAAGTGATATTGACAAAAACAATAGAAAAATTATCATTTGAACGAGATTACATTTATTCACCAAATACATCGAACACACAATTTGAAACCGTTTTTATCCGAAAACGTGAAGTGATAGAAATTTGTACTTTTAACTGCGTGTAAGCAAAAATATATATCAACAAAAGTTTTCAAACACCTTTTCTGAACTCTAATTTTGCAGACCTTGAAATAGTAGCCATCTGCCAAACTATAATTCCGGTATGTAGTCTGTTTCATTTTCTCCAGTTTCTGTAGTAAGTTTTCCTTAACCCTTCTAGTGGTTGTCTCGTCGCGAGGTATGTCGTCATACAAAACTTACGAGATTTCAGTGGAGGAGATATCTCGTCATTACAAAAAAATAACCAGAACTTGATATCATCATCAAACAGTCGGCAAAATCTTAATGATGAGATATCGCGTCATTAGTAAGTGTTCATATTTTGATGGATAAGATATCTCATCAAAATCACTTGGAGGTTTACTTTTTTATTCTCAAATTGGGCCCCCTTAAGTTGTCCCTCTGTTGGGCATATTCCTAAGTTAAGAATCATGGATGCAGTTAATTAATCTTATAACATGAGAATTGTCCTTGCTAATCGTATTGTTTCCTCCACACCATCAATCGCGCTACAATCTTTAAGACATATTTTTCCACTCTTCTTAAACTTGTTCTCAGTTCACCTGCCAAGAGTTGTACTTCCTATTCTGGACACTCCTCCCCTGAGGCATCACTTCCAAAGATGCCATTTTAAATTCTCTAGACAATACCGAGTCCAAGTTGAATCCTATTTTCTACATTATTCCCTCACTCAAAGTTCCTAGTGTCTTGTAGACATCGTGTCCCATTATCTCTTAATGTTTTCACTGAAATTTCAATGAATTGTTTAAGCTTTAAAAGTAACTAACACTCTTTTCACTAACTCCCAGCTTGTCTCTATTTTTTATCCATTCTAAAGCACTTCAGCAATCAACACTCATCGTCTAAAGTAGATGAAATGGGTTTTGTATCTACATACTTTCGTGAAAGAATTCCATGTCACATGTAGTTTAGTATAGTTGGAAGGGGTTTTGTATCTACATGCTTTCGAGAAAGAATTCCAGGTTACGAGAAGGTTAAAGAAGTACACTGCAGAACAGAAATCGTGCTCGTGTTCTAAATTAATTTTAAAAAAATGTTCCTCGAGAGATATTTTTCTCCGTGCTAGTTGTTTTTCTATGTATTGTGATATCTGCGTATTTAACATGCTGTAAATAGAAATAAATGTCTAGTAAATTCTCCTGAATAAAATCTCGGATCAGAAGTATATATAGCGTCTCGCCTCATCTATATTTACCCCCAATAATGCCTTATGAACCTATACAAAAGTATAACAAAACTAAGTGGCGTAGGAATAACTGTATAAATCATAAAAATACTCCAATAACAATTGCAAAGTTAGTTCAATCGAATCTGTCACATTTGTTGAAGTAATTTTCAGCGCTTTAGCCAGAGGGCCCGCGCTACCGTGAAGATTCCCTTCATACAATGTAAGAAGAAAACAAAAAGTGAGGACTGAAGGATGATGCTATGGAAGGTTGTTGGCTGTATCGCTCTATGATGTTGTTATTGTTTTAAATAAACCATTTGAAAAGACAGTTCTCCGTTTTAATACCTCTCCAAGTGCACAGTGAAAGCGATATGGAAGCCAACAGCATTTCAGAAGTGGGATGTTAAAATGCCGCCGTACAGAAGGAATGTTGAGTGTGTGAAACGAAACGCCCGTACAGAAACAGAATAAAAACGTGGCCGTTACAGAAGTTATATTGAGGTACATGGCTTTAGATTTATAAAATGAATAATCTTTGAAGCTGATTGAAGTATTTAGAAATTGAAGAAGAGTTTTTAAAATTGAAGATTGAAGTATATTTTGAAGATGTTAGTAGAAAATTTGCATGATTAAAATGAGATTAATGTGATGTTTAATGCATAATTTTGAGCGAAATGAAATTGAATATACTGTGTTAAAAGTGCATTTTATGTTGAGTTTTGAATAGAGAAACTGCATAATGTCGTTTCTTGGAAAAGGTAGAAAAGAGGATTTGATCTGTGTTGCACAAGAATTAGGAGAGATGGTAACTCCCGAAATGATTATATTTGATTTAAAGCATTTAATTACTACCAGTAAGAATTATGAAATGGAGTTTGTTAAATTAACACTAGAGAGAATAATAAATGATCGGTTAGAAATTGGAAGGGATAGAGAAAGAGAAAAGACAAAGGGAATTTGAGTTAGAAAAATTGCGTTTACAGTCTAACCAGAGTAATCTTGAATCAAATGTTCACGAAAATCTCGAAAACATGACCGGGAATTTCGAAAACTAATGCACAAGTATGATCCCAAAGAGGGCGATATTAGTTTTTATTTAGTACTTTTCGAAAGGCAAGCTAGGAGAGTGGAACTTAACGTAAATAATTGGGTCACTAATTTAATGGGATTATTGCCGTATGAAATAACTCAGGTTATAGCTAGAGAGAGGGATGAGACGAAAGCTAATGATTACAAACATGTTAAGGAACTTTTACTAAAAAGATTTAAGTTAAGCCCTGAAAAGTTTCGGCAAAGATTCTTAGTGCATTCAAAAACCCAAAAGCAAACGTGGAAGGATTTCGTTTTCGAAGAAATTATTTGAGGAATGGATAGGTGGGTTAGAAATTAACAGTTTCGCGAGCAACTTAAAGATCTCATAATCACGGAGCAGGTTAAAAAACAAGTGCATTATAAAACCCGCGACCATTTAATTCACGATTGGTGTAAATTTAATGACCCCGAAAAATTTGCAGCTCGACTCGAACAATTTGAGTTGGTGACGTCAGATTGCAGAATAGAGAAACCCTATAACGCGAGAAACGAAACGCAGAGATTTGATTATAGACGAAACAAAAATTATGAACATTCAAGATATCCGCAGAATAAAAATAATTTTCATCCCCACTCACCGCAACCACAGCGTTACGGAGTCCAAAAGGATTCCTGGTATCCACGACGGTATGATGGAAAAGTAAACAACGGGAGGAGGAATGCTTGGGATTCGGAACGAAGAAATAAAGTAGAAAAAAATATCCCCGAAAAACACGGTTCGGTTTCCACAAATGAGTCATCGTCGCAGATGCACAGTTAAGTGCTAGAGAGGTTACGGCCAGAGAGGCGAAACTTAACCTTGAACCGTTCTACGGAAAGTGATTCATGCTATCTGAAAAGTGCAATGGTAAACAAAAAGGGTCCAGTGTTGTGTCTTTGTGACACTGGGTCGGGTATAACGTGTTTGAGGGAAAGCAAAGCGAAGGAATTAGAGAAATGAGCATCAACAAAGAGGAAGTTAATTTATTTGGATTTGGCAATATGCTTATTGGAACAAAATCGCTGGGAAAAACGATAGCCGACGTTATGATCGATGATTTTATAATAAAGGGTTTGGAAATTTTTATCGTGACTTATCATAACCCTACGATATGATAGTGGATAAGAATTTTTTGGATTCGGAGGTAATTTCTTTTGCTTAGGCAAGGATTTGCATATTCGTTATGCGAATGAGAACCCCTTTTCTTCAATGCTACTAGAAAATGAGTCGCCACAAATTGAGTTAAAAACAACCAGTGATATTTGATAGAGGGTAATACAATTAATTTGATTAGAGTTAAAGCTAACATGATGAGTAATGGACTGGTTTTGATTGAAGGACAAGAAAATAACTGCGATTCATTATTAAAAGTAGAGGAAGGCGAGACTACGGTGCAAATTTTAATATGGGAATGGAAAATATAAAGTTTAAGAAAAAGCAGTGTGTAAGTAGAGTAAAAGAGATTGAGGACTGCTTAATTAGCTGTAATGAGACATCGTCAATGAGACCGATTGAGTTACATGAAATAAGATTTGATAATTCAACCCCGTTAGAAAGAAAATCCGAAATCTTAGATTTAATAAATGAATATCGAGATTGTTTTGCACTTAATTTGAGAGAATTAGGGTGTACTACGTTGACGAAAATGGAAATTAAGGAAGTTGAGGGAAGCAACCTATTTGTTCGAGACCATATAAGACTAATGCTGCAGAAAGGAATAATATTAGGGAAATAATAAAGGAGTGGAATGGAAAATGGGTTGGTTACAGAAACTCGATCGCCATACGCTAGTCCAGTTTTATTAGTTAAAACGAAGACAGGTGAACATCGCTTGGTAGTAGATTATCGAAGGTTGAAAGTCAGACAGTTAAGGACAAGTTTCCTCTTCCAAAAGTAGATGATTTGTTAGAATGCTTAGGAGACTGTGAGTTATTTACCACTCTTGATTTGGCTCATGGGTATTTGCAAATTCCTTTATCCGATGAGTCGAAATTGAAAACGGCATTCATCACTCCTGATGAAACAGGACAGTTCGAAAGAATGATATTCGGGTTAGCCAATGCACCTGCAGAATTTCAGACTCATTCAAAATGTGTTGGGTCCATTATTAAACACTAAAGCTCTTTGCTATCTTGATGATATTTTAATACCAGATAAAAATTGGGAAGAAATGAAAGGAAGATTAAGAGACGTTTTTAATTGTTTAAGAGAAGCTAAATTGACCTTAAAATTACCAAAGTGTGAATTTGGGAAGAAAGAAGTAGATTTCTAGGCTTTATCGTCAACACTAATGGACTAAAACCAGGTGCAAGAAAAGTCAAATCAATAGAGAAGTTTCCTAGACCGAGAAATGTGCACGAAGTATGAAGATTTTTGGGATTGACTGGATTTTTCAGACATTTCGTTCCGAGATATGCGGAGAAAACTGAACCACTTACCAGATTAACACATAAAGATGAGGAATTCAGATGGTTAGAAGACCAAGAAAAAGCTTTTTGTGCATTACGAAAACAATTGACAGCACAACCAATACTGACTCATTATCGTCCAGAGACAAGTACTGAGGTTCACACAGATGCTTCAGTTGATGGTTTGTCCGGTATGCTACTTCAGAAAGATGAAGATGGAAGATGGCATTTGGTGTATGCTGTTAGTAAGAAAACCACTGATGCTGAGAAGAATTACCACTCTAGTAAGCTGGAACTCATGGCTATTGTATGGACGTTAGACAGATTACGCCAGTTATTACTTGGAATACACTTCACCATCGTTACTGATTGTCAAGCACTGGTGTACATGAATGCTAAGAAATCTTCAAATCCACAAATTGCCAGGTGGAGCAATCTGATTCAGGAGTATGATTTCGAAGTTAGACATCGACCAGGAAAGAAGATGGCACATGCAGATGCCCTCAGTCGAGCTCCAGTGGATGAATCAGAAGACGCTGACGACAATTGTTGAAAATAACTTCGAAGTATGCTTAACCTTGACGGAAGATGAACAAATTTTGCTGATACAGCATGCAGACGCTGAGCTGATGAAGTTAATTGGAATATTCAAGAAATAAAAATATGACAGATCAAAGGTTGAGAAGCAGGTGGTAGAAAATTATACATATAAACGCAACAGATTGTATCGAAAATTGAAAGGAGGCAAGGAGAAACTTCTATATGTCATTCCAAAGTCAATGAGGAAAAGTACTGTTGTAAAATTCCATGATATGATGGGCCATTTTGCCGTAGATAGAACAGTTGCAAAAGAATCGTACTGGTTTTCACGAATGAAAAGGTACGTCAGAAGGCACATTTCAAGATGTTTTGAGTGACTAGTCAACAAAGTCCCAGGAGGCAAACAACAAGGACTTTTACATCCTATAGAATCCGGGAAGAGACCGTTTTCTATTGTACATATAGATCATCTCGGACCATTTGTAAAGAGTACAAAGGGCAACCAGGAGTTATTCGTCATCATAGATAATTTCACGAGATTCACTAGATTAATTCCAGTAAAAAGCACAAAGGTACAACATGTACTGAAGGCTATGAAGGACTTCGTGAATGATTTTGGGCTACCAGATAGAGTCATCAGTGACCGGAGGTCATGTTTTACGTCTCACAAATTTCAAGGCTGCTGTAGAAATTATGGAATCCATCATACACTAAATTCAACCAAGCATCCTCAAGCAAACGGGATGGTCGAAAGGACCAACCGCACCATAATTTCCGCTATTACGACAACCATGAAAGACGATAGACACAAGGATTGGGACGTAAACATCAAAGAAGTCGAAAGAAATCTGAACATCATGGTAAATAAAACAACCAACAAAGCCCCATTTCAGATGTTGCATGGATATACACCGAGAATTTCGGATGGGATTCTAAGAAGAGCAATAGACGAAAGCTGTGATGCTTGGGAAGACCCAAAAATAATCCAAGGAGAAGCAAGAAATCGCATAGAAAAGAAGCAAGAACAGATGAAGAACTATTACGATAAGAAAAAATGCAGTTCCATGAAATTTGAAGTTGGTGAAATCGTTGTGATGATCCCCAAACCAACTGGTGAGCCAAAGAAGACTCAGCCGAAGTACAGAGGTCCGCTCACAATCACTGCTGTCCTACCGAATGATACATACAAAGTTGTGCAATTGGAAGAAAATAAGGGTAAATTCTACACCATAACAGCACATGTCAGCCAGATGAAGTCATGGACGTGTTCTACAGACTCCGATGACGACTATTAACAGACCGATGATGAGAGCCATAGAGATGATGACCAGATTTTCGAACCACGAAGGAATCCGCAACGTGCTGTTCGAAAGCCAGTGTATTATGGAAAGTGACAAAGGACGGTAAATTTTAAATCTTTATTTTTACATGAACAATTTGTGAACTTTAAGAGAACTCTTGAACTATACCAGAACTTTAGTGAAACTTTTGAATCTTAACAGAATTCTTTAACTTTAAGAAAAGTTAATTGAAGATGTGAACTCTAAATTCTGATGACCAGTATTAAGATTGATTGGACTCTGACTTTATTTTACATGTTTGAGAACATTAATAATTTTCCATTAGAGACTATAACAGGAATAATATCTTTAAATTACTACGTGAGATGTTTATGTTCGAAAATTCAATTTCTAATCTGAATTGAATTCATATTGCAATTTAGTATATATATATATTGCACTGGATGTTTCTTCCATTATTTTAGTTTTAAGGAAATTTAATTGATTGTGTCTACACCTTTACATCTTTTCCATTCCTGTATGTGTGGTTCTACAGAATGTAAGTACGTTTGAATTTTTAATTTCATGATGTCAATGTTACGTGTCTAATTGAACTTATTGGTAAATATTTGCTGTATGTAAATCTTGGTAATGTACAAATTCTGTAGTATCAATGTTTGTAATCGAAGACGATTACATGTCAGAAAGGCCGATTGTAGAAGTAATTTTCAGCGCTGTAGCCAGAGGGCCCTTGCTACCGTGAAGATTCCCTTCACACAGTGTAAGAGGAAAACAAAAAGAGAGGACTTGTTATTATTGTTTTAAATAAACCATTTGAAAAGACAGTTCTCCGTTTTAATACCTCTCCAAGTGCACAGTGAAAGCGATATGGAAGCCAACACATTACAAAAAGTAGTACAGTATCTCAATGAAATTATAACGGAAACGTACTTAGAAACGAACAATTTTAGCTTAATAATTGCCTAACTATAACCCAATTTTGCTACGACTTATAATCGCAAGACATAACACCCAATTCATTGCAAATATAATGAAATTAATGTAATATAATATACTAAAACTTAATTGTCAGTAACTAATGCTCTAGAAATATCTCAATCGCCAAACAAATTTACATCCCTTCTTTTCGTCACAATTACAAAACTCTCTAGTTCTTAACCCTCCTAGTAGTTGCCTAAACGAGGTATCTCGTCATTAGTAAAAACTAACCAAATCTTGATAAATGAGATATCTCGTCATTAGAAGAAAACTGATCAGATCTTGATCTCGTCATCATAAAAACGACAATATCTTGATGACGAGATATCTTGTCATTAGCAAAATTTGCAGTTTACTAGACGAAATATCTCATCGTAACCATTTGGATGGTTAAATCTGATTTTTAATGTTTCATGCACTGTTTTCCAATTTATTATTAACCCTCTGATGGGCTCGCGCATATATCAGTTCTGCAAACTGAAGTCTTCTATGCATGACTTCTAACCATTTTTGACCTTCTTGGCCTGTATATGTACTGTTTCTTTCGGCCAGTATATGTAGTTATAGTCATTATATATGTTGTTGGGTAAAGTAATACTTAACTAAACGGAAATCTCATGACGTTCAGATAAATGCTCGATAAAAATAGTATGTATCTAGATTATGACAGATTATCTTAAACTATTTTGAATCTTAAGCTCTTTACGAGATTCCCTAGATTCATTTCTTTCCCCGAATACCTCATCCCAGGACTCGAAATACTTCCCAGAGCCTATTAAATAACATCGCAATTTTATTCAGTAAACAAGTTAAATTCCACGAGTGACATCAAACTGGTTTAGTTTTACCCAGTCACACACTTGCTTCAGCCTATTCAAATGGGAGTCTAAGAAACTGGAATTCTCATGATCTTCAAGATGATCTTCACTCCCTTGAAAGTCAGATTGAAATGGGATTTGATGCTGCATCCTCATATGCGCAGTTTTTGGAATGTTGCACATGCAATGTATATTTAATGCAAATGTGGCTTTAAAGTTTCATTCTGCATTTCCCGGGATGTTTGCACTCATTCTACGGTATGGTATAGTTTAACGTCGAAAAAATAAATTGAAAGCATGAAGTGCTTATGCGTAAAGAGCGCTTTTATATAAAGCAAAGAAATCAGTTGCATTTCGGAATATGGAACGTGTTGCGAATTTTAAAAGCAACGAATCCTACTTTTTTTAAAAATAAAATATAATTTACTTCACTCGCTTTTATAGTGAGTTCATCTATGAGCAGGAACGTTAGAAATGTGTTTTTATTTTCTTTAAGCCTGAGAATTTCTAGTTATTTATGAAATGTTTTTTAAAAAGAGTTATCCAGGATAGAATGCAAGTGGTGCATTTGTGCTTCTTTGTAACTCAAGTAAAATATTTTTATGTATTTTAATGCATTTTTCTAATACAATATTGTAGTTTACAATATTTATCCAAAGCAGTATTTAGATCTAAAGAAACTCACTTTGTGTTAAAACTAAAACTGAAATGCTTTTCGTTTTATGAAAGTTTTAAATAAACGTAATTACATTTATTATTTTTCAAAAAACATTGACGTCTTTTTATGTGTCCAACAGGTTTTTTATGCGCTCAATTTTATTTCATTCTTTAAAACAATCAAGTTATATTTGACACGAATAATTATCACTCAAATATTGTATAAAAGGCTTGCTATGATAAAAAGAACTTTAACTTTTGTTCAATGAGATTGAACAATCTAAAAGTTAATCACACCGAGAGAAATCTGAGTGAAAAATACATTAAACTGATATATTAGTGTAGCTATTTAAGGCTAGTGCTAATAATTTTTATAATATCATAAGCTCTAACTCCAAAGCCGTTAAGTATAGTGAGCTCATCTATGGTTAGTTTGTTTTGTGGGTTTATGGCGCAGGGACATAATTGGCCATGATGCGCCAGACACAAGACATGCAACACCAAGAAATAGACACACACAATGAAAGTTTTACTGACACAGAAGACAAAATATACCTAGGGAGGAATGCACTTGACAGGAATCGAACCTGCACCGTCTACAACTCGAGGGGAGTTCATCTATGAGCAGGAACGTTAGAAATGTGTTTTTATTCTCCTTAAGTTGAGAACGTCTACAGTTATTGATTCAATGTTGTGGTGCCATACAACATTGAGCCGTTGATGTTAGCGCGAAAGTGTATAACCTCTACAATTCCTAGAAAAGCCCAGACCTGAATAAAATATTTTATCGTCTATTTTATGTACTTTGAGACTCGGATAGTATTTTAAAAAGTATTTGAAAAATGGATCTTTATGGGTTCTTTATTTTTAGGTTGTAGCTGGATGAGGACAGCAGGAACATATTTATTCATACTGTCAAGAAGATTAACTCCAGTTACATGACAACGAAAAAAGAAAAAGAAAGAGAAAAGACAGAAAACCAAACAGTACAATTAATTACCCAACATAAACTACATCCTACGAACACCAAACAGAAATTGTAACGAATAATACTGATATATAAAATAAGAAATGATCGAAACACAACGACATAAAAAGAAACTCATTTCCTAAACGCAAAAGTTATAAAATTACTAAAATGCAATTGATCGTCAAAGAAATTATTAAGAGTTGGTTGTAAACCATTTGTCTGACAAAAAAGCTATTAGATATTTAAAATAATTTCGGCTGGAAAGTCTCCTAAATATAATTCTATTGGGAGTATAAGAGGGTAAATAAAAGAAACATAAAAAGAAAGGGAGTATAAGAGGGACATAAAAAGAAACACATTTCCTAAAGGTAAAAGTTATAAAATTACCAAAATGCAATTGATCGTCAAAGAAATTATTAAGAGTTGGTTGTAAACCATTTGTCTGACAAAATAAGCTATTAGATATTTAAAATAATTTCGGCTGGAAAGTCTCCTAAATATAATTCTATTGGGAGTATAAGAGGGTAAATAAAAGAAACATAAAAAGAAAGGGAGTATAAGAGGGACATAAAAAGAAACACATTTCCTAAAGGTAAAAGTTATAAAATTACCAAAATGCAATTGATCGTCAAAGAAATTATTAAGAGTTGGTTGTAAACCATTTGTCTGACAAAATAAGCTATTAGATATTTAAAATAATTTCGGCTGGAAAGTCTCCTAAATATAATTCTATTGGGAGTATAAGAGGGTAAATAAAAGAAACATAAAAAGAAAGGGAGTATAAGAGGGACATAAAAAGAAACACATTTCCTAAAGGTAAAAGTTATAAAATTACCAAAATGCAATTGATCGTCAAAGAAATTATTAAGAGTTGGTTGTAAACCATTTGTCTGACAAAATAAGCTATTAGATATTTAAAATAATTTCGGCTGGAAAGTCTCCTAAATATAATTCTATTGGGAGTATAAGAGGGTAAATAAAAGAAACATAAAAAGAAAGGGAGTATAAGAGGGACATAAAAAGAAACACATTTCCTAAAGGTAAAAGTTATAAAATTACCAAAATGCAATTGATCGTCAAAGAAATTATTAAGAGTTGGTTGTAAACCATTTGTCTGACAAAATAAGCTATTAGATATTTAAAATAATTTCGGCTGGAAAGTCTCCTAAATATAATTCTATTGGGAGTATAAGAGGGTAAATAAAAGAAACATAAAAAGAAAGGGAGTATAAGAGGGACATAAAAAGAAACACATTTCCTAAAGGTAAAAGTTATAAAATTACCAAAATGCAATTGATCGTCAAAGAAATTATTAAGAGTTGGTTGTAAACCATTTGTCTGACAAAATAAGCTATTAGATATTTAAAATAATTTCGGCTGGAAAGTCTCCTAAATATAATTCTATTGGGAGTATAAGAGGGTAAATAAAAGAAACATAAAAAGAAAGGGAGTATAAGAGGGACATAAAAAGAAACACATTTCCTAAAGGTAAAAGTTATAAAATTACCAAAATGCAATTGATCGTCAAAGAAATTATTAAGAGTTGGTTGTAAACCATTTGTCTGACAAAATAAGCTATTAGATATTTAAAATAATTTCGGCTGGAAAGTCTCCTAAATATAATTCTATTGGGAGTATAAGAGGGTAAATAAAAGAAACATAAAAAGAAAGGGAGTATAAGAGGGACATAAAAAGAAACACATTTCCTAAAGGTAAAAGTTATAAAATTACCAAAATGCAATTGATCGTCAAAGAAATTATTAAGAGTTGGTTGTAAACCATTTGTCTGACAAAATAAGCTATTAGATATTTAAAATAATTTCGGCTGGAAAGTCTCCTAAATATAATTCTATTGGGAGTATAAGAGGGTAAATAAAAGAAACATAAAAAGAAAGGGGGTATAAGAGGGACATAAAAAGAAACACATTTCCTAAAGGTAAAAGTTATAAAATTACCAAAATGCAATTGATCGTCAAAGAAATTATTAAGAGTTGGTTGTAAACCATTTGTCTGACAAAATAAGCTATTAGATATTTAAAATAATTTCGGCTGTAAGGTTTCCTGAATATAATTCTATTGGGAGTATAAGAGGGTAGACGAATTTTATCTTATTGAATAGGATGATATAATTTATTTAAATGTGTGCAAATTATTTCAACATTTAACAGATAGAGCTTCTAGAGAGGACATATTGTATTGGGATCGCAAAAGCGATCCAAATAATCCCAAATTCGTGAATACATTTTAACAATTTGAAGATAAAAACAATAGTCATTACTTTAATGGGCACCCAAATGGTACTCCAGGTAGGTATTTAAATTAAGGTCGCACTGGAGCAACACAACTATATTGGCGACGGTCCAGGAACAAACCCAAAGGGAAATATCCGAGGACAACACGTAATTTTTGAACCAGGCTCTAAACTTCCGCACCACGCCAACGTGCGGACATTTGAGGCCACGACAGATTTAACTTGCACCAGCCTCCTTTGTACACAGCGGTCTTTGGTTGGATTCGAACTCGCAACCCTCCCGTTGCCAATCCGTTACTCTTCCAACCGGGCTACCACGGCCCGGGTACTCCAGGACTGACATAGACAAGAGATACTTCCAGAGCTTCGCTATATTTTTCACTTCTATGAACACCGTAGGTACCGCTACTTACTACAGAAATTGATGCGTGCTAACGTAACTAATTATAGTTACGTTAGCACGCATCAATTTTTTGCCAATGTTAACAATGCTTGTCGACCCTCCTGGAGGTATCCCGTCATTAGCAAAATTGGTCATATCTTTATGGACGACGAGATATCTCGTCGCTAGAAAAAAATAACGAGATCTTTATGGACAACGAGATATCTCGTCATTACAAAAACAAACCAGGTCTTGATGGGAAACAAGATATCCCGTCATTAGAAAAAACTAACCAGATCTTTATGGATGACGAGATATCTCGTCAATGGGAAAAAACTTACCAGATCTTGATGGACAACGAGATATCTCGTCATTAGAAAAAACTAACCAGATCTTTATGGATGACGAGATATCTCGTCATTAGAAGAAACTTACCAGATCTTGATGGATGACGAGATATCTCGTCATTAGAAGAAACTTACCAGATCTTGATGGATGACGAGATATCTCGTCAATAGGAAAAAACTAACCAGATCTTGATGGACAACGAGATATCTCGTCATTGGAAAAAACTAACCTAATCTCGATCTCGTTGTTATGAAAATATATGCAATATCCTGATGACGAGATATCTCGTCAAAACCCCTTGAAAGGTTGTGTGTTAATGTCTAACTACATATTTGACCCCCCTACGACTCACCCAAAAATTCTAAAGTACCACAAGAGGAGATTGTTTACCAGTACTTTTTAATAGTCCATGAGTTCTTTTGAGTACTCGAATCATGTGGAAGTGGGCATTTATGTTTATCAACAGCAGTACAATCATTGCCTGACAGACTGAAGCTTCATGAAAAGTCGAATTTTACAGTTTTTAAAGTGCTGCTAACCCTCTGAGCGTCACGAGATTTTCGAGTAGTGTATTATTGCTTTTACCCTGACACATATATCCATCAAATAGCCGCATATATTGTTTGAATAAACCCTGAACAGGATTCAAAACGTATAAAACTGGATAGCATTCATGCAGGAAGAACTACGAATTGCATGCTGAAGTAATGCGCGCATAACCCTCAGAGGGTTAATGGCCCGTCAACGAATACCCCGAATTGGAGTAGATCACACTGACATAATATTCTACTGGGCTGTTGAATGAGCCATTGTTTCTCAAACTTGATGTCCGAGTGACAACTTCGGAACGACAAAAGGTCAACGTTGACAGCCATCGTCGGAGCATAACTCCCAGAGACAGAATGTCTAGACTCACTTCTAAATGTGAGTGGAGATATGGAGAATATGCATTTACCAAATAGTCTGCTTCGCTGCTCACGAATTTCTCCGTGGTTGTGCCTTACGGAAACAATGCAGTAGATATTCGCACGAGGTTATATTCTTAGCACCTCACAAACAGTACGCTGTAGTGCTGAAACGAGGCCCATAGTACCATTTACAAATAAATAGACATTCACCTCTTTAAGTATATTCCTTTGAAAGAAAGGTGCTTTAGTAATAACCAAGCCTGAGTTGTCTTGTAGGCCAATAAATATCCAGGGATTTCAGATTTCCTTAAAAAAATTTTGAGGGGTTGGAGTGCATAGAACTAGTCGTAGATCTGTAGTAAACAGTACTTATGTCCACGTCTCACCATCACGATGTTTGCTTATAAGGGGTGAACATGCTTTGCGCAGTACTTGTTCATCTCCATCTACTTCTGACTGTATAGAGATCCTGCTGAACAAACTTCATAATCAAAACCAGTGGATGCATAGAGCTGCTCGGAGATATGCAGTAGACAAAAATTTCTCATCACCATTTCATCTGCACATTTGTATTAAAAGAGACTTTTGTTCACGTCTCACAACACTTCTGTTTATCAAGAGTTTTGCCTTTAAGTGAACACGTTAAAAAAGTAGTTGCCCACCATCTACTTCTACGCATATCCTGCACAGATATTTATGACTGAACATCGCTCATTGGATGAATAGAGCAGCTTCTACCCCAGTCAGCAATTTATACCACATCTCAGATAATATCTATAAGACAAAAGAAATTTCTCTAAGAAACAACTTACTGATCATCTTGAGAAGAGAAAACTATACTTCATTTTACATTCCGCTTATTTATTTACTTCAAATGAATAAATAAATTACTCATTTTTGATATTTACTTGATGTATTAAAATTTTGCCACGTCACACTGACACTTCTTTCAAATTCCTCTCCTTAATTCATCATCACCGCTGGAATATACGCCGTATATAATTTTTAAAACAAAAAGACGTACTTCAATTTTTTTTACATGCGTTTGATTTTTCTGATTTCAGAAATATCAAATATTTATCACCGTTTACTTTCTTAGTGCGCTTGCCAAAAAGGAATAAAATTCAAGATAAAAAAAAGCAGCTCAAATTCAACAATTTAAAAATCCACAAAAGATAACGACGTTACAATAAATAAAATCAGCACAACACATTCGCAGATTTCGAATCGAAAATGAAAGAAAAGGGAAAAAAGGAAACTGGGAAAACAAACGGAGAACAAACCTCACAAAAAGAGCTAGTTTAAAAGCGTGGAAATATGAAAACAAATATTATGAACTGATAAATGACAGTGCCCGAAAAAAAAGTAAAGAATGCGTCGAAAAAGAGAAACAAAAATTAATTCCCATTTTGGGGAGAAAGCTATTTGATTAATGAAACAGCAGGGAAATAACCATTCGTTACGCCATTGTCTTGGACAATAATATTTCATCTGTTATTGATATAAAAGGCGTTGGTATTTAAGCATTTGATCATTATTTGGTTGCTTCCAAAAAGAGCCATTTTAGATGCCAAATAATCTCTCTTAATACGCTCATGAAGAGAGCATGGATTAATAAAAGGGAGCTGAAGAGAGAAATATTGCTCTGCTTTAAATCCTGACAAAGTTTCTTTGTAAAGACCTCAAAGAAGGTTGAAAGAAAAGGTCCCCTGTTATGCAAAACTGCGCTAATGCCGGCAAATTGGGGGAATCGAGAGCCAGAGCAATTTATTTTCCCAAACAATGCTCTTATTGGGAAATAACTGTTGGGCTTCAATTCAGAAAGGTTTGCTATTCTGCAGATTATTCATGGCGAATGTTAAACTTTAAAGACAACAAATAAAGCTACATTTAAGCTCTTTAAAATTCTTTTGTCCTGTGGATAGGAATATTTTCTAGAAAGTTCAAGGGGTCATCTTCTAACCTAGACTGTAGTCAACGGGAGACGGTTCTTCTTAAAATCAATTTTAAAAATTGAATGCTACACCCGTCTCCGGTCATCTCCGTGGGATTGATTCCAGACAGTCGCCAATAGCCAATTGTATTGCTCCAGTGCGACGTTAATTCAACTACCTATAAAACTACAGTTCTTGGCTAGGACCGTTCGGTACAGGCTTTATTTCTCAATAAAACGCCACGGTTCTTTCCTGCACACATCTCTTCTGATTGAAAAACTATTGATCCTAATAGACAAGCATATAAACCTCTTAAAGTTACATAGCGGAAAAAGGGATTTAGGTTGGGGCAACTGGGCTCCAGCCTTAGTAAATTTGCTAGCTTGTCATTGCCATAATATACCAGTGACTTGAGATTGTAAGGCAACTTTTTCCTTTGCCTTCTCAAGGTGGTTTAGTTAAAATGTATTATCAACAATATAGAATTTCGGTCTATATCAGTTTATCTTGCAGAATTTTGGGAACTTAAGATATGCTTTCACGGAGATGCCCGATCTGCATATAAATTCGAATTTGTAGATTCTGTGCCAGACTTGCAAATGATGGAAGCAACCAAAACAGAGCAAAACCATGTTTAAAAAGTAAGACTCCATACATTTCTTTCAAAAAAATTTGTACAATATTTTCGGGTTAAAAGCTCATATTGTAATTTAGGGAGATGAAGTTGCTGATCAAGAACCAAAGAATCATAAGATAAGCATCGATATCATTGAAAAGTTTATGTGATCCCATGTATACTAATCCTCCAAGTGTTTAGACGAGATGTTACGTAGCATATGTACGTCGTTCAAGATCTGGTCAATTTTGCTAAGGATAACATATATTGTCGTGACAAAACTGCCCAATCACTCCAAGTGGAATGATGATACAAGTAGGAAAAATAAATTGTTCCTCGCCCAGAACTGATGACACCTTGTAACAGGTTTTTGCACCAGAAGCCGGGCATTACAGGACATTTTTCGACGCGAAGATAAACCACGCCAGAAGGGTTTAAAACATCATTAGAAGGTAATTAAATATGGAAAAGATAAGATAAGAATGAAAAAGGAAAGATATACTCACCTAATACCAAAAGTTAAAACGGTTTTATACAGGTTTAAATAAATCAAATAACCACATCACATGGAATATTTGGATTGGTTGGTTGGTTTGGGGGTTTTATGGCGCAAGGGCCATATTTGGCAATGGTACGCCAGACAAGACACACCATATCAAGTAAGACACACAATGAAAGTTTTACTGACACAGAAGAGAGCAATACACCAGGGAGGAATGCACCAAGACAGGAATCGAACATGCGCCGTTGAATATTTGGAACTCATCAAGCTAGATTTCATAAAAAATAGATCTTTGCCAAGGTGGCATACACTTGGGAACGGTTGATCACACAATTTATTCTTGCAAATTATGGAAGCACTAGGGTACAAGACTTCAAAAAAATTAATGCATTCATTTTATATCTGGTCAACAAACATAATGGAACGCGTATCTAAGTAATTATATTTTAACTGATGTAGATTATTTTTGATAATTGTGACTTGGTCTGTAAACATTGCTTTTTCCACATTTCTTGTACTTGTGAATATAATTTTTTAATTCAATGAAAAAACTTTTTTTTCAAGAAACAGGATTTAAAGTTTTCAAATATTTAAAGGGTTAAAAAACTAAAAATACAGGCTCTTAGGGAAGTCCTTAAGCAACTCGAACTTTTGTATGAAATATCCTGTTTCCATACGTTAAATCTATCTTTGATAAAATGGCTATGCCCTATGTAATAAAGTGGTTGCAGTGTCCTCTCTTATCGAGTAATTACAAAGGCTAGGATAACGAACTCTCCAACAAAGCGAGGTAGACGCTTAAAAGCTAATTAAATAGTTGTAGAGCATCGTTTAATTGGTAGGAATCGTGGTAGCTAATTAATAGGATCGAGCTTGAATGGTTGCTAGACGTACCACTGCTGTGAAACGTTGACTAAAGACTCATGACCCTGTAAAAGTAATGTCAATGATCATAGTACTCATTTGTGCGATAAAAGGCATATAGTAATATGGGAATTGAAAGCAATTTAAATTACTCGTCATGTATGAAAAATGGCCAACCGTTTAAACATTATTGAAATATGTATTATCTTCCTTACACGCATTTTGTGTTCCCGGTATCTATTCCTACTAAATGGACAATCTTACACCACCTCACACTCCGGTACAAAATTTCCATTTCAACTTAACGCATTTTTAGCAGTTGCACTAATTTGACAGGACCCTGCAATGCTCTAATTTGACTTTTATTTCTACTTTTCTCTGAAGTTAAATGAAAATTCTCCACCATAGGCGCTGCAATCCGTTGCATTGGATTCAGCAGGGCCAATTAATTATACATGGTGTTTCAAAACTTACTGCACAAGCTTTAGAGAACCCAAAATTAAGTCTCATTCACATAAAGATGCACCTCGATGAATTGGCTGGATTGTGTTTGCTTTGGGGTTTGATGGCGAAAGGGCCATATTTGGCTAATTTGCGCCAAACACAAGACAGTTAACTGCAAGTAAAAACTGTCATGAAAGGTAAAAAGAGAAGATAAATAGACAGTTGAATTAACGTCACACTGGAGCAACACAACGGGCTATTGGCTGCAATCCGGGATCAATCCTGAATGGAAAGATCCGAGGAAAACCCTCGTCATTTCGAACAGTTAACACATGAGCTGGCATTCCACTCTCCAAACCTCTACAACACACCAAAGTGAGAATATTTGAGGCCACGACTGATTTAACGTGCATCAGTCCCCCACGTACACGACGATCTTTGGTTGGATCTAGTTTCGAAATCGTAACCCTCCGGTTGATAATCCGTGCACTGGTATAAGGAATATTAAATTGTTGTATTATGAGACACACAATCGGAAATATGTAATTCCAGTGCTCCAATCGAGTTTGGACAGTGAAATGCTTTATGGTAAAGGAGTTTCCATTACCCTAGTCACTCCTAGTTACCATAATTACGGTTCTTCCCACCGTGATGTCCCGGTCAACAAAAAAGAAGGATTGGGAAAAAATAATGAGATAAAAGCAGGATAGATGGCTTAGGTATCCCTGGAGCACGACCCCCGTGTTTGCTATAAAGACAGCAAACCCCATGAGAAAAGAAAGGATCACTTGAGTACCTTGGATCCGTGAAGCCCGTACGCATCTGAGGGAGATGTGTCCCTGATTATAAATTAGCTACATGAACCTGTGGCAAAACCACCAAGATCACCGATTTATAATGCATAAAGTTCTTCCTCTGGGTACACCTAAAAGACATCATGTGCGAGACCCCCTCCAAAACTGACAACGTAACAAGGATTGTTGTCGTGGAAGTATCTACGAAAGAATTGGAATTTTGGAACTCGTACGGCAATCCTTACATCGACACTGTCAAGCGTGCATTGCTGTTGGTCTCAACTTTGAAGCTTACTGTAACTGATTGTTCCAATCAGGTGAGCAACGACTGTCAAAGTGTAAAATTAGGAGTTAATAAAAATGCCCTTTATATATTTTTTATCATTATTTTCCACCTTAGTGTATCTTTTAGCACCCAACAGGGGGCTTTCAGAAATACATCCTTATGTGAATAGTTTCATTTCGTACCTATCTCCCTCAACCCTCCTGAGGTAACTCGCCATTAGTAAAATTGACTTGAAAAAGCAAAAAAGGATCTTGTTGGACGAGATATCTCGTCATTAGGAAAACTTACCAGATATTGATCTCGTCACTATTGAAACATGTTCAATGTCTTGATGAGATATTTCGACACCAGCAAAATTGGTCAGATCTTGATGGACGAGATATCTCGTCAAAACCACTTGGACTGTTAAAGTTTTTGCTCGTCTTGTGTAGATAGACATAATTTGTACTCTTAATTCCTAGCTTTCTGTAAAAATTTATTTTGGTGCTTATGGAATTTTCTTAGAACCCTGTACGTTACTGTAAAAGCATATTTAATCACGGGAAACGGAAGGAAACATGGATATTACAATGAAAATGCGTTATTTAAAAATTATATTAGTACATTAAAAGTCTCAAATTATATTCTTCAATTTAAAACGTATTCCCAGAAACCTAAATTTTTCCAAGGTATTTATTAAAAGGATCAACATTCCTCCTGAAACGAGACTATATATACTTTGAACCAAAATATACATTTACTATAATATTCCTCAATGTAATACGTAAGCCGCTTATATGTAACTTCTATATTTCTCTTCGAGTCATTTCACTATTCAAACTAGATTAAGCTTTAAAGTATTATGCGAGTAGTTCTTAAGAAATTAAGAGATTGATTTAAGCAGATGCTTCTTTGAAAGTACAATCGCAATCTATTTTCTGTTTGGTACCTTAATGCACGATACTTGGTACGATGATATTAGATTCACGAGTGCACTATATTTGATTAACATCGGAATTGAAACATAGCTATGCAATTAAAGCTGACGGAGTTCTAAACACAAAGCAGTTTCAGATAGAGTAACTTTCTAATGGGTAGTCTACAACTGTGAAACTCCGCTAAAAGCATATTAAATTCTACGTCTATTGAAGTCAATTTAAGGGCCAAATAGCCTAAGCAAACTAGATATGATTTACTTTGAAATTAAATATCCACATACAAAATGCGTGTAGTATGTACAATTCAAACACTAGCGGCACACAATATCACTAACATCCTCATCAATATCCCTCAGTTGTTGACATTAGCAAATGACTAAGTACAGTCGTTCAGCAACTTCGAGTTGATTTCAAAGTGATGTTAAAATTGGTTAGAAATGCACAAACAACTTCGCTGCATCCTTTCCTAAGAGTTATTCATTACGAACGTATATGACAACCGATTCGCTTAGCAGTCAGAAACTCGCGGATCTGATATTGTAAATAGTCAATTAATTTTACTAACCATTGAATGTCAACAATCTTACGAACCTTATAAAACAACTCAATTCCGACAGTAGTTAGAAAAGCTTGCAAATGATTTTGCGACTGCATTGGTATAAGGTAGGCAGTTGAATCATTGCACTGAGGCAACGAAATGGGCTATTGGCGACGGTTCTGGATCAATCCCGAAGGGAAAGAAAGATTTGAGGACACCTCGTTATTTTGACTGACGGTCAGATGACCGGGTCACACCTGAGCTGGTCCCCCACTCTTCAAGCTTCCACACCACACGAACATGACTGCAGTTGTCCACGACAGATTTAACCAGCATCAGCTACCATGTACACAAAGGTCTTTGATTGGATCGAGTTTCGAACTCGAAATCCTCCGTTTACTAATCCGTTATCTGGTATAAGGAATATTAGCTTGTATTATGTGACATAATCGAAAATATATAATTCCATAGTGTCCCAATCGAGTTTGGGCAGTGAAATACTTTACGGTAAAGGAGTTTCCATTACCCTAGTTACACTCGATGGTCAATTATGCATCTATGTCCATTGTCCGATGAAATGTCCGTTTATAGCATAAGGCAATATTCAAGAGAAAATAACTAGTGGTAGCTTGCTACAGAATGTCATTTGTGTCAGACCAGCGGAGCAGTACGTATTACGTGTTGCGAATATCTATATATATCAAGCTTATCCCTCCGTTAAACGCACTGATTTCTGACAAGCGCGGGGTGACTTTTTTACGTGAACGTCTTTAAAATCAGAACAGTAGTGGGGGCATGCATGAAATGTTGAGCCTTACAAATGTTTTGTCTTGCGATTTGAGAACGCAAAGTAACATCCAGAAGATAAATATAGCGTCGGGTAGACAAAAGGATGCCCGTGCCTGACATGCCCTTCTGATAAAATGAGCAGGGGAGGGAATCCGCAATATTTCGAAATTCTACGGCGATGGGCGAGATTTGGGCCAGTGTAACTTTCGATGGCGTAAGTGGTTTCATTCGAAAGCTGCCGAGCTACCCTACAATCATAGGCCTTTATAGAATAAAATTATCCTTCAACATAAAAATCCAGCTGCACTTTAATCCGTTTAACCTGTAAATTAATTGCTCAATATTCACAATAAGCAATCTTCCTATGTTTGCTTCGTTCATTTTACAATCCAATATCAGGCATGAGTACTCATGTCAAAACTTAGTTTGCGTCCTCCACACAACAAATTTTTTTCAATGTTTTTAAAACTGTATCGACTGTAAAACTGTATTTATAATTTTAAATAACACATTTAAATTGTGTTTCAGTATGTCCGTATAAATATGCCGTATTTTTAATTAATGCTTAGCACCTCAACTGATGCATAGCAATCTCATTTGTTTAGACTCGCGACTAATGGATGGAAGACAAAAATTAAAAGTTAACTATATCCTTTTATCAGAGAAATTAATGGGGCAGTCGTGGCTCAGTGGGTATGCCCACTGAGCTAGCAACCTTCGAGTTGTAGGCGGCGCAGGTTCGATTCCTGACAGGCGCATTCCTCCCTGGGTGTATTTCTCTTTGTCAGTAAAACTGTCATTGTGTGTGTCTATTAATTGATATTGTATGTCTTGTGTCTGGCACAGCATGGCCAAATATGGCCCTGGTGCCATGAAACCCCAGCAAACCAAACCAGAGAAATTAATTTGCAGTCTACACTAGGAGATCCATAACCAGGTATTTCTTCTGAGCTCTTCACATGATGTGGTCATGGCGAGAAAAATATTTTAGACGATAGGTCTACGGGGATGAGGTTTGAATCTAAGAGATTCTTCGAATGTAATAAGTAGTTCAATTAACATCGCACTGCAACAACACGACGGGCTATTGGCGATGGTCCGGGATCAATCCCAAAGGGAAAGATCTAGGACACCACCACATAATTTTGAATCACGGTCAGATGACGAGGCAACACCTGAGCTGGCACCCCACTCTCCAAACTTCCACACCACGCCACCATGAGGAAATTTGAGGCCACGATGGATTTAGCGTGCACCAGGCCCCTTTTTACACGACGGTCTTTGGTTGGATTCGAACTCGCAACCCTCCGGATGCTAATCCGTTAGTCTTTCAATCGGACTACCGCGGCCCGTCGATGTTTCGGGATCAATCCCGAAGCGAAAAATCCCTGAACAACTCGTAATTTTGAGTCGCGGTCAGAGGATGAGGTCACATCGGAGCTGGCACCCCAACTTCCAGCCAACGTGAGTAAATTTGAGGCCACGACAGATTTAACGTCTACCAGCCCCCACATACACGGCGATCTTAGGTTGGATCGCGTTTTGAACTTGTAACCCTTCGACTACTAATCCGGTACTTCTCCAACCGAAGATATTCGGGAAAGATATTTATATTTAACGCTGAGACAACAATTACTCAAAGGAAAGGGTTCAAACGGAGTTAGAAATTTAAAGGTTAATTAATACGATTCTTAATTGATTTACCCGCGAATGTGTGGTGTGTGTGTAAAACACCAATTTGAGTTGATTGGGTTTGACACCTCCCTTTAAACACCCATAGAATCACTTTATATAAAACCACATTACTTTAATACCTTTTGATATCTTGCTTTTATATTTCTGTACTTTCTTTTTAAGGAGATAATGTCCATTTTGCAAATTCTTGGGAACAGCTTAGCTCAGAATTAGTGAACACAATTTTCACCCAATGAAAGCTCAAAGTGTTTGTAAGTATTGGAAATTTATTATTTTTCAGCTTACTCTAGTATATGTCTATTAATTTGACGTTGTCTTGTGTCTGGAGCAACTTAGACATATATGGCCCTTGCGCCAAACAATTCAAGACTAACCAACCTAAATCGATCGAAAATGAAAGTCTAGTAAAAAAAGTAATTTTAACGATAGCTGAATCATTTTTATTGTAAGCCGTTATATTAGCATAATACATGAGAACTGGTACATTAATTTGGAGATCGTCCAGTTTTCAATTACTGCATTTGTCCATTAAACAGTGAAACTCATTTTAGTCGAATGTTCTAATTTTAATCAACGTCTTAAACACCTTAATTCATTTACTTTGGTTTTAGAAGACAAGCCTGGAGAAAACCCTCATCCAAACATTTTTAACTTTTTATGACATTTGGTTTCATTCAATATATTTTAGAGATTTTACATATTTCTTTTATTATCACTTGACGTCTTTCATTTTATTTTATTATATTCATTTTAATCATCCTGGTGGTTGTATCGACGAGGTACCTCGACGTACTAGCAAAACTGACCAGATCTCGGTGGACGAGATATCTCGTCACTAGAAGAAAACTGATTACATCTTTATCACGTCATCATAGCATAATCGCCGATATCTTGATCTCGTTATTAGCAAAATTTGCCAGAACATCTTCTATCACGTTATCAGCAAAATTGTTGCGATCTTGATGGTCGAGATATCTCGTCGAAGCCACTTTGAAGTGTTAAAAGGATTATATATTTTTTTAATTTAATGTCTTGAGTTGATAGGCAAAGTATAGGGGGGTCCGAAGAGGATTCAATTCCCTAGAAACACATCCAATCCCTTCACTTAATTTCCTTTCATTTTACCAAAAATTGTACGAATTGAAAACTCCGAAAATATGTCCCAATCACGTCCCCTCCAACCGCCCCTTCCACTATACAAAACAACAAACCCTTTCCTTTCCCGAACACATCCGGCGCAATCCTGCCAGATTCAGCGTTATTCATTACTTTCGTTGCACGGTTATGGGTGCACTAAGTCACCAAGAAATAATTGAGAGGCTGCCCAGAGAATTGGCGGATAGATAGCGTTACACTCGCGCTCCCCCCGTGGCAGTCGCTGGAACAATCATTACCAGAAGCTCCTGCTATCTAAACGAATTATCCGCTGGCGGTGCAAATAGCTAGAGTGCTCCGGCTTCTAATGTCTTCATAATTGTCCTGGAGGCGTCTTGAAGCCTAATGCTTTATGGAGGAGGCAGATTTTGATGTTGCGCTGCTCGCTTTTTGATACGGGACCCACAAAGGAGTGTCGGTGCTGTGGGGAAAGGGAGATGTGATATAAGCGGTTTATCTTTGGTAGAGCGAAGTTGCGGCTTTGAGTAAGTGGACTTTAGTTGACGACGGAAGTTGAATTGCGTTTGAAACATTTTTGGATATATAACTGGGAGAGTATTTAAATACTTATTAATATGGACGTAGCTATATGTTGTTAAAAGATTGTTTTAAAATTTTCTCAGGGCTTCACACGCATATATCCATTCTGCAAATTCCCTACATGACTTCTGACCAGCTTTGACCTTGACAAATGTGACAAATGCGATTTTTCTTGATTCTTTCAACCAATCGATTTAATTATTTAGTCATTGTGTGCGTGGTGGATAAAAAATCAATACTAAACTAAGCAGAAATATCGTGACTTTTAGAAGGTTAAAGGAATCAATCTAAATTGGCACACGTATTCTTTATATGCTCATGTACAAAGAGAATGCATTGCTTCATTTCATTAACCTTCCTGGTGGTCGTATCAACGAGGTATCGCGTCATTAGCAAAACTGACCAGGTCTTGATAAACAAGATATCTCGTCATTAGAAAAAAATTGACCAGATCTTGATCTTGTCTTCATAACAAAGTTGTCAATATCTTGATGACGAGATATCTCGTCATTAAGCAAAATCGGTCAGACCTTAATGTACGAGATTTCTCGTCGAAACCACTTGGAGGGTTCAGGGAAAAAGAATGCCTTAAGGTGTTCCAAATTATCGTAGCAAGAGGTTTTATTACCTATGCCAAAAAATACTTAAAACATCACGGGCGAGAACTTATGAATAAATATAATATTTTTAGTTTTTCTTAAAGGTTAATGGAGCCCCTTATGTCTGACCTAAACCTCCACCTAACCCTAACCATCCCCTAAAGCCCTCCTAGAACATCAAATTATTATACGACAGAACCCTCCTTATTTCATATTTATATACCTTCGCAGCATTGATGTATCTAGAATATTTACATACCTTGCCAAATACATTTCAAGGATGTGAGACGCTAGTTCTCCCACCACAATTAAAAGGGTTAAAATAACCTTGTAAATTGAAATATTAGACTTGGATTTTATTTGTTAGTTCTTAAGACAGTTCTTTTGACTAACCTGTAGCAGTGTATAGAACCGTTATAGGTATCATGCACTGTTTTCGTGGAAATATGAAAAGTTTATGCTGTCATGCACAATCAGTTTTCCCAAATTCTAAATGATGATTTGCTTAATTGTGTTTACAATAACAAAGCAGTGAAATGAGTGTGAAAAGAAAATTATTAAAGTACATTTCTGTGAATTAACTATTTTGTACTTGGATTACATTTGCATTTGAAAAAGGGCTAGTATTTACCTAGTACTGGGGCTTGTCCTTTACCTAGTACTGGGGATTATCCTCTATCTAGTACTGGGGATTATTCTCTACCTAATGCAGGGGATTATTCTCTATCTAGTACTGGGGATTATTCTCTACCTAATGTAGGGTATTATTCTCTACCTAATGCAAGGGATTATTCTCTACCTAATACTGGGGAGCGTCCTCTACAAGCCTTAATACTACCTAGTATTAGGACTTGTCTTTTAATATAGGCTTTGGGTCCTGAGTGCAGATAGAGAAGGGAAGTTGAGATTCAGCAAGTTTCTAATTTGTTTTTCCTTTGTTTTGAATCTCACGTAAAGTTAAGTACTCATAAATGCCTCAAACATTTCACTGAGGCTTGTTCTCTACCTTGTGCCGGTGCGTGTCCTCTAGCTAGTACTCGACTGCGTTCTATACCTATTACTGAGTAGTGACCTCTACATAGTATTGAGGCTTGTCCTCTACATAATACTGGTGCCTGTACTCTAACATAGATTTTGGGTATTCGATTAATTATATTTGAGATTCAGCAATTGTTTCAAACTTGTCTTTCCATTCTGCCTCAAATAGGACATGTGAAAACAACTTTTAAATGAAGAATGTGCAATTGAAAAAAGACTACCATGAAGAGATTCTCAAAACGATGTATATGAACAATTATTATATCAAAATGCATTCAAGTAGTTTTAATTCATAAATGTTTAAGGTTGGTTGGTTAGGTAACTGAATTTTAAAGTCACAAGGGTAAGATTTTGGCCTAGCTGCGCTAAACACATGACAAAAGGACCAATGTTAAAATATAAAATTGTATTGAAAAGATCAAGTAAAATTTGTAAAATGTAAATTTAAAATTTGTGTAGGATAAAAGCAATGAATAAAATCAAATGAGTAACCCAAATTAAAAATATGAATACTAATTTTTTATCCCACGAAGATTAATTTAAAATAACTTAGATGGGATATCTCAATCTTAGTTGATAAAACTCAATAAAAAGCAATTTAAAAGGTGATGAATTATACAAGCATGGAAACAACCCTAAATGAAAAAGGTAGTGACAGAAGAGGATGATGACCCAAAAATTCGATAAAATTTGTAAAGCGGTATTAAAAATTCGATGGTAAAGATGTTTAAAACGTGAACAAAGTTAAAATATGATGTATGATGAAAGGTTGTTCGCAATGGTTTCATGATAGAGCGGTTTACCCTATTATACGTCAACATAAATATTTAAGGAAAGACTGCATTTCATAATTTATAATCTAACACATATGCATAATATTTTCATCATGGTGAAAATACAAAAGTTATAGTGTTCGAAATGTTTACATCTCTATCAATCATTGGTACTTTATACGCATCATTTCCTGAACATGATTTCAAAGTTAATATATGTCATGATCAATTTGTGTGTGTGTGTGAATTAGTATAATAAATATAACTTAATTTATGCTTATAACACTGGGGTATTAAAATATAGAAACTAGATTTGCGTAACATTAATTGCTCATAAGTTTGAATATAAAAATTTACTAACACGATGAACCTAACTAAATACATTTATCTCATTTACTGCTGTATTTAATTTATTTTATTATGTTCATCCAATTATATTACAATTGAAAATATAAATTTGTATTGCATTACAACTGCTGATAGAATGGTATTGTTTCAGTTTTATTTAAAACAAGTTACATTAAAATTAAATAAACCAAAAATCAATTACATTTCTGACACTTTTGCAACTGTTATTTAAATTTTAGAGAATTACAATTTAACCTTAATCCCACTGTAAAGCATTCTTCATTTTACATTATATCTTCCTTGAATGGTTAACGATTTTTAAAAAGTTGACCTATGTTAAACAAGAAATGTAATCTGAGAACTTAAAAGAAAACATCATTTTCACGAGAAAAATCATTTTCGCTTTTCTATTGTTTCTATAGCAGCCGTTTATTCTTCTTGGAACACTTTTCTTGTGTACGTTAATGTATAATTTTCATACACTTTAATTTGCATTCCACACAATTTACCTTTTACTTAATTAATTGCGACAAGAAATTACTGCAAATTTTATCTTAGGTTTTATCATTACAAACAGGAAATTATTATTTATGAAATTTCATTTTTAATTCTCGCTTGGAAGGAACATACGCTTAACATTGATACCAAGTTTAATATCTAAAAATCTTGTGTGCCCCATGTATTTGTAGTATTTAATTTCTTAAAAAGTATGAGAGGAAGTAAAACATGTTATAATTTCCTCAATTCACACACACATTTACTGGTACAAGGTAACAAACTTAGAATATCAATTCTTAACTTGTTTAATTAGTTTAAGCTTAAATTTACCGAGTTCAAAATATCAAAATTCAGTAACACAGTATCTTTATAAAATATTACATGTGTAACTATTTCTTAAACAAAAAAAGTTCCTTATCTTGTTCAAGACTTCATAACGCAAGTGCCTCCCTTACGTTTCGTTAACAAAAACTTAATCTTCAAAAGAATCCAGACATATTAAACAGATGCTGTTAAAGAAAGTCACCACAAAACAAGTTACGAAGAAAATTGTCGAGATATAAGTCTAACAGATTTTAATTAACTAAATAAGCGAAAGTAAAATGTAAAGGAGACAGTTTGATATAATGTTTCAAAAGAATACAGAAGGGATACAGCAATTAACACTTCTTTATCTTTTATACTAGAGTTAATTTCTTAACCACACGATCATAAAAGTCCCCCGCTTGTTATTTAACGTTATTTTTTAAAGTCTGCATTATATATATATATATAATTTAAACGGTCTTTTAAACAGCAATTTTATCACTACACGCATCACTCTGATCCCGGAATTTTTCAAATTACTTTTAATGGATGTGGTTTTAAAAGTAAAACTTTATGTTACAGGTATTTTCTTTGCCTATTAATGTCAGGTTTTAATTTCAGCAGAGGCTTGAAATAGTCTTCCATGTGATAGACTTAAAAAAAATTAAAGACAATATTTTACCTTATTACAGCAACTTATCAGGTCAGCTATATAAAAATCAAATCTCAGGACGAGACAACAATAATTTACACAAGAAACGAAAACGGTACACATCTCCAAACGGACAACAGAACAATTGCCCCCTCGGTTCTTAACAGAAACAGACGCTAGAACTTTCACACGGGGCACATGAGTAAAGAGCACGATCATTCGTCCTTGGAAACAGCTGATAAATACACAGGCTGTTCGGACTTTTTTTAACGATTTTAATGGACTGAAGCTCAATTTTTTACATGAAATTTTGGTCTTTTAAATGTTCCATTTGATAGCCCTTATTGTTAACTATCTTTCTACAGCTTAATTTTTATCATAATAATGACTTTTGTAGTATCGACTGTGGTATTTTGTCCCATTCTTGTTCCATAGTTTTCTAGTCCATGAATGGTTTCCGGTCGACGTTTCGATAATGCCCTTTTTAAAAGTCCAAAAGCACAAAAGACCATGGGTGAAACATCTGGACATTTAGCAGGAATATCAGAAAAGGGACTTGATACCAGTTTCTTGTTCCATTTTTTTCAAGAATTTAATAGTCGATTTAGATGTGTGGGTGCTTGCTTTACCCTGATGCACTTCTACTGATTGTTGGCACTGTGGGTAAAAGATATGGTATTTCTTTTTTTGAATATTGGGGATAAAATATGGTCTTGATAATATGTGGGAATTGATTTTTACATGTTCTCCTCTTTTTACTTTTAATTTTCCATTATATGCGAAACCGGCAACAATCATAAATCTCATAGAGAAAGTTCTCCCGTTCACTTTGCTATAGTCCTTTGACTTAGCGGATTTTCTTTTAAAATTAAAGATCTTACCTTAAAATTCTCAGAAATTCTTTTCTTTTTGGATACTTTTTTGAAAGTATTTTTCCACTTTTACGTTTTTTTTTCTCATTACTATTACTTATCGTGTCTTTAGATATCGAAAAACCATGACTTTTACAGCGGTTTTGAATTATTGAATAAGCATAATTCTCTTCGGAAAGAGCGGAAACAGCCTTCCATCCATTGCTTATTTAAAAGCGCCATTTTGAAAGTAAACAAAACTCTGAGTTAGCAGACGATAGGTAATATAAAAATTTCCGAACAGCCTCTGTAGTTCCTCGTTCCATTCGAGAAGAAAACACTGATATTCTCTTTCACTCCCGTAGAATTGTCCTTTTTCTTGGATCTACCTCTTCTTTTTAATGGGGCAACTGGAATCAGAACATCAGGTAATCCCCGGGGTAGGCTGTTAGGGATGAAGTGTGATAAACTCCCACTGGCACACTTGGAAAAACAGCAACAATGGATTGTGAATCACTTAATTAATTTAATTAATTACTTTAAACCAGGAAGAATGTCGATGATGATGGAAGTTAAGTAAAATGCTTCTCACGAGATTATCTTTCGGGAATAATATTTTTTTAATAATTTGAACCTAAAAAATCTTATAAATATGCAGATCTAGAGACTGTACCGCAGGATTACGGTGGAATCAATTTTGTACACCCAATGCATTGGTTTTGGACATCCCAAGCACACTTTAAAGTCTTTTAAGTCTCAATGATTTCGTTGAATTTGAGATCTCCTAGGTTGGGTTCTCTTCTAAAATGTGTAGCAGAGATGAAGTTAACAAGACAGCGAGTACTTCTAAAATGTGACACTCAACACCTCAAAACCTTTTAAGAAAAGTAACATTTGGCTCTTAATTGGCCCACAAGACATTCAGACTTAGTCATTACTAAATTATTTTTTTACTTTCAAAGAGCACATTTAAAGACATCTTAATTTGCTTTGCCATTGTTGATATTTTACTCTACATTTGTTTATATAGTTATATTTTCATATTTATTCTTTCAACGTTTTCTCTTCGGTTTTTTATCCTTTTGATTTGCTTCTGTTTTTAGTATGCGGAGTGTGTGTGGAGGGAATATGGGGAACTAGTAACTTTCTTATTAAAGAAAAGTAGAAATTATCGCAATCAAAATGATCGTTTTATGTAAATTTAGGTAACAGTAACACATTAAATATAAGTCATTAAAATCGGTTTTTATATTCCATACCGTGCAAAAAAAATTAAGTCTCAAATTCTATAAATTGAACTGTGATTGCTTATTATACGAATTTATCATCTGCTACTTAATATAAGCTGCCAAGTTTGATCCAGCGCTCTATCAGAACGTAGCCCCCTCCGGCTTTCTAGGTATAAGACAATAATAAGTATCCGTCTTTCTCGTGTCTTAATGTGCAAAGTAAAAGATTTCTAAAGCTATTAAGTTTTGTGAAATATAACTTGGCCTAATAAGGTCATCCAAATGTCTCGGTTCATAGTATTGCTTAACTAATCTCCAGAAATTTGCAAACGTGATTTGTTCCCACGAGCATAATAGTTTTAATATCTAGAGTTACTCTAAAAATTAACATTTTAGTATTAATTACCTTAGATTTAGTTTGCATGTTTAATTAAGTGTTATGAACTGTGCTAATTTCAAACACGTATTGTTTCCAAAATATGATTTACAAATATCTCAGGGAATTAATCTTGTGCTGAGCGTTTCAAGCAAAAATTACAATTTTATTTATGTACGCATTTAATCCTTTTTTATCCTACCATAAGCCAAATTATTTTCAATCCTAAGTGCTAAAAACCAAAAAAATGTAAAATCTTCCGGAAACAATCAGTTCAGAAATGCTAGCTTAGAAAAAGGGCAATGTTCTGAATCTCTCCAATGCATATTCCATGTTATAACTACCTTCCTAATACTAGGATTATTCAGAGATGAAGAAATGAGATTTCAGTGTAATCCCACCACATTTAAGGCTCAAAGATTCCGTCCACGTATTTAAGACTCACCAACAAATTATCCGCAAGGGACCACGTTCATTCAAACAGGGCTTTTACCTGTATGTCACACCAAATCTCCATCACCTAATGACTTTCATAATGCGAATGGATGATTATGTGCGGTGCAATCAGTCTGGTTTCGCTTTTATGAGTCGACTTTATGATATACGATGACGGATGAGCTATACGAGATGTCTGATTCTTGTGTTACAAATGCTCGACTGCTCTGTGGAAAGTCTCAACGTTACATGATCAGCGGAAAACTGATATTCCAAGCACATCCTTCCCTTTTATACTGTTATAAATTTGTAACTTTATGCAGCAGTACCTCTCTCTCTCCGACGTATACCCCAATTCAATAACTAAATAGGAATTCCAAGTTTTAGCTGAACTACTATAAATGAATTATTTGTCTCAACTTTTTTTAGTTTTCTGCTTATTTTATTAGAAACGCCTGACCAATGACCTCTTCGGCACTACAAGAGAGGTACTGGAGGCTATATTTCGTCGTTTAACCATCCAAGTGGTTTTGACGAGATATCTCGTCCATCAAGAGCTGACCAATTTTGCTTTTGACGAGAAACCTCGTTCATCAAGATCTGACCAATTTTGCTTTAGACTAGATATCTCGCCATCAAGGCATTGCCGACTTTTTCATGATGGCGAAATCCAGATCTGGTCAGTTTTCTTCTAATGGCGAAAGACGACGAGATCTTAATAGACGAGATATCTCGGCCATCAAGATCTGGTCAATTTTGCTAATGAGAGATACCTCATGGAGATAACCACCTTGGGGATTAAAAAGATTATTATGAGTTACTTTAATTAGCAACGAGTGCACTGTGAATTCGACGGAACTGAAAAAGTAAATGTAGTTTTAAGTTTCGAATAAAAACCTTTACTCAATCATAATACTTATTTAAAATTTTAATAATTATCTATAATTATTTGGAGATTATAATGAGATTAGAGTGAAAGGGAAGTAAATCATGAAAATGACTTACATTTTCAGAAAATAAGTTCTTAGTACTTGATATACATAAAAATAAAATGTTCTTGTAGTGTTAACTATTCTCGCCAGAGGGCACGCCATACTCAATTGATAAAAAAGGAATAGATTAATAAGGAGATTAACGTCTGAGCCGGGCGCGCTAGGTTGCTTGTCTGGGTGTATAATCCTTTAGGGCCTTGTATTAATTCCGTATAAACTGTACATGTAGATAAAATTTGTTTTTGTGTGCACGAAAGTATTGGTATGCTGGATCCTTGAGAAACATAACCTGCCACTACTTATAAATTAAGCATTTTACTTACAGGTATATTTAAAATGACGTTACACCTACAAATGACATTAAACATTACGTGAGTCGCACTGGCTTCAGTTTGTCTACTAGAAAGAGGAGGGTCCAAAAATAAAATAATAGACTGTGGGATAAGTGGACTGCTGGCATTGGTCAGAGCATTTATTATGAAGCTGGGGTTCAATGGGTTAGTGATCTAGTGAGCTTGCAAGAGAGGTTGGTCAGGTTTCTGTGGAGCAAGGGCCATATTTGTCTTAGCTATGTTAACGACAAGACAGAAAACTATTGATAAATACTGGACATACACATACAATGAGAGTTTTACTGACACAGAAAAGAGAAGGGCGAAGTTAAGACTGCACCACTTACACTTCTCAGGCTGCTAGAGTAGTGAGCAGCCCACTGAGCCCCGGCGCCCCCCTGGCAAGAGATAATTATAATTTGTCGTGCGTTCTTTCTATGGCTGTAGGGTATGGGCCATAGAGGAAATATAAAAGTAGAGTGAGCAATGGTAACCATTTTGTGCCCAGGATCATGTGACCAAAAATAGGAGTTATTACCCTTAGACTACTTTAGTGTGCCAGGTGGAAACGAACATTTGTCATCTGATTGGTTCACAGGACAAGACGCTTATCTATTGATTCATCATCTGATTTGCCCGCGCGACAGTAGGCTACCGGTTTTATCACTTTTCAACCACTTTGTAGAAATATGCATTACACACCTGCCCTGTCATATGTCATGTCACCAAACAAAGCGATAAAATGCCAAATCGACCAACCAAGTCAAGTCCCTAACCATCCATGCCAAATTACGAATAACAATTAACTAAACCTCCATGTAGTTTCCAAGAGATATCTCGTTCATCGAGGTCAGACCAATTTTGCAATGATGAAATATCTCGATAAGATATTGCCGATTCTTTTATGACGAGTTCAAGATTTGGTCAGCTATTACCAATTAACAGATATCTCGTCCATCAAGATCAGGACAGTTTTTACTAGTGATGAGATATCTCGTTCATCAAGGTCTGACCAATTTTGCAATGACAAAATATCTCGTCCATCAAGGTCTGACCAATTTTACAATGACGGAATATCTCGTCATTAAGATATTGCCGATTATTTTATGATGACGAGATCAAGATCTGCTCAGTTTTCTTCCAGTCACGAGATATCTCATCCATCAAGATCTGGTCAGTTTTCACCAATGAATATATATCTCGTCCATCAAGATCTTGTCAGTTTTCACCAATGAATATATATCTCGTCCATCAAGATCTGGTCAGTTTTCACCAATGACTAGATATCTCGTCCATCAAGATTTGGTCAGTTTTCACCAATGACTAGATATCTCGTCTTTCAAGATTTGGTCAGGTTTTGCTAATGACGAGATACCTAGTTCAGAAAACCACCAGGAGGGTTGAAGGTTCTATAACAGTGTAATTGAAAGAAATATTAAATGACATGCATGGGAATTCGTCTGCACAAAAGATGTCCTCCTTATTTTGAAATTCAGCAGTTTAATACGTCTTATCCAATCATATCTTCCGTACCTTCCGTGAGGAAAAGACAAGCATTGGCATTACACCCCTTCTCGATCGCGTCTATTCATAAATACAATAAACACGAATCCCGAACTGCTACCGTAAACAGGTACAAATAAAATAAAGCAATTCCGAAAAAATATGCTACACAATAGAAACGGGAAACGGTTTGAAGAGAGAGAGAGCAAAACTGATTCCTCAACTGTCAAGTTTCTCGGATGGGGAGGCACCTCTTTTTTACTATACACAGTACTTTCCAAGAAAGGCCTGAAAGAAAACGAAACAGACAAAAGTCGAGTTTTACGCAAATCCCCAAAAATATATAAAAGAATCGGAAATTCCAGCAAGGGTGAGGACTTTGCGAAAAGTAAGCGAGGTGTCAAGTTTGCGAGAATAACAACATTGTCTCCTGAAAGGCCGTTGCAAAATCATAGTTCTTCCCTTCATTCCTTATTTATTCCTCTTTTCTCGAACTTTTCCATTTCTTCTCTATTCTCTTCTTCCCTACTCCTCGATCCGTAACCTTTTTAACAGTATCCGATTTCTGACGGGCATTGGCTGGGCGATGGCTCAGAGGGTAAGGTAATCTGGAACTTGAGGGCTGCAAATAAAGATCGATTTCCGAGGGGTTCAGGCAATCGAAATTTATTTGAAAGCTGGAGGGAAGTTTTAAAATCGCATTTGTAGATTGTTTGGCCTATTCCTTTTCATTCACGTCTTGCTTGTGAAGCATTTACATGGGAAAAGGGTCCTTGAGACTCGACTGAAGTCCAAATGCTGGATTGGATTTTAAAAAGGATAGGTAAAATGAAGGGCAGATTACAATACTTTTTTTGAGCGATATGCCCTGTTGTTTTTTCAGAAGTGTTTGTTTAAATTGATTATTCACGTTAAATAACCTATAAAAATGATTATCAGGTTTGCTTTCGAGGCTAAGCCAGCGCTAAGTCTTAGAAGCATGTAATTAGACATAATCTGAAAAGATTTATTTCTACTCCTTTCATAAATTTTCCAATAATTAACCCTCCAAGTGGTTTCGACGAGATTTCTTGTCCATCAGGATCCGATGAAATGACGAGATACCTCATCAAGATAATGCCAATTTTTTGGATTATGAAGCGATCAAAAACTGGTCAGTTTGACAAGCTATCTCGTTCACCAAGATCTGGTAAGGTTTGCTAATGACGAGATACCTCGTCCAGACAGCCACTAAGAGGATTAAACGTTAGGTTGGTTGGGGCTTTATAGAGCAAGGGCCATATTTGTGCCAAACACAAGACAGTCCAGTAGGACAAGGCCTTAAATTCGTGGCATTTTTCCGCTTTATAACTTTAAAAAATGCATTCAGCCCTTGATTATTCTTAGCACTGCAATAATACATAACTATGGGTGTTGTTGCTAATCTTCTTGGTCAAATTGAAACCTAGACCAAGTCCAAAATACCAAGTGATGAAAAGATTAGGGTCAAAGGTCATATTCGGCAAAGCTGCACCAAACAACAAAACGTAAATGGACATACATACTCGAGGAACGTTTTTACTGACACAGAAGGGAGTAATACTCTCAGAGTGAGTAAAACACCAGCATACGATTCGCAGATTGTTAGAGCAGTGGGCCACTGCGATCTCACTCCCAAGGAGGAATCGATTGGTTAGTTGCTTTGCGGTTTTGTGGCGCAAGGGCCTTGTTTGGTCAAGTGCACCAAACAAGTTCAACTAGTGTATTTACGATGTATCCACCATTTGAAATAACAAAATAGTATCGATTTACTGTCAGCTGAAAATAAAAAGTGCGGCGCACAAAGATCATTACTGCATGAACCAACAACCCCTGAATGTATGTGCGTAATCCCCAAGCCCCATGGATTGACTCAAGCCATATCGCATATTCTTTACATTTCTGCCTTGCAATTCCACGTCCAGTCACTGGTAATCTTTATTTTTACTTACGGATACAAGATGCGTGCTTATTTAATTTATATGGTAAATATATGCCTTGATGAATGAAGAGATTTGAGACGGCATCGCGCTGTCGCTTCGCAAGTTCTGGAGCGAACTGAAACTTATAAAAGCTACAAGACGAGAAGAAATTTCCTTAATGTTTCTCTTTTATTTACTTCACTTATTTCTTTTTTTTCTGTACATAAAAGCACTTCTGATACTTTGAAAGGTTACTTTAAGCTTTACTCAGCTGCGAGACCCGAAAACTTATTTCGGAGATGGAGGGAACGAAATCATTCTCGAGTTTCGCGATGAATTCTTCCTTTCTCGATATAACACTTTAAAATGCATGCCGGAGTTGCGCGAGGCGTTTGTTATTCAAGAGCTATCGCTCGGAAAACATGAGAAGTAAATGTTTTCTTAATTTAAAGCTCCACTCTTCTCATGTTGCAAAACCTTTTTCGACGCTCCTACCTTTCGCAGGGAATAAGGGATTGCTGAAGGGGTTGAATAAGACGTAGAAAGTCCGGAAGTTTTCTTCAATCTGTTTGGTTTCGAGGTGCAAGTAAAAGGAAAATATAATGGGTTCGGAACTTATGAAAGGTGTTGTGCTTTACGTCATTTTTTATTACATCTCCAGATGGTTTCCCTTACATCCGTCATTTTTATTTAATACCAAAAATATTTCAGTTCCTTACGTGAAGAGTAGTGAATAAATTAATGTTACATGCGTTTTTCTTAACTCTTCACGTGGTTTTGACGAGATATCTCGTCCATCAAGGTCTGATCAATTTCGCTAATGACGAGATACCTCGTCATCAAAATATGGCCGATTTTTTTTATGATGATGAGACATTTCGTCAATCAAGATCTTGTTTCGATAATGACACGTTACCTCGTCAATACAACCACCAGTAGGGTTAAAATTCTGCCTTGATTTTCATGAAAAGGTATCTTATTTTCTATCATCCTTTACAAAAGAATATTGTTAACTGCATAATAATTTGGATGAACAATAAAGTAAACTGGGGACCCGTCTCGTTAAAAACTAAATATGTTTGATTAGTTTTTATAACTTTTTTAGTTAGAGAATATATTCAATCTTTCAAATCAAATAGCTGTTGGTTATTTTTGTATAAGAAGCATATAAACTATTTATAGGGATATCTTGTTTGATTTGATAATCTCCTTGATCTCTGCTGTTCGTTTGTTATCTTTCATGATCAAAAAGTCGAGCTGAAATTGAATTGTCCTACTTGATGGCATATGTATAAGTTAAAAAATAGTATTACCCATCCGGACTCTTTTAATTCGTTTTCATCTAAGTCTTAACACTTAAACTATACAGGGTGATTCTACGGTCAAGGGACAAACTTCAGGGGGTGATAGAACACAACGAAACACACTTTTCCCCAGAGAATGTATGGTCGCAAGTGCAGCGGTTAGCCGCTAGAGAGCGCGGTCAAACGCTTGTATAAAAGCCCATAGAATGTCTATTGGGTGAGTCTAAACTAATACGACAAACTTCAGGGTGTGATAGAACACAACGAAACAAACACTTTTCCCCAGAGAATGTATGGTCGCAAGTGCAGCGGTTGGCCACTAGAGCGCAGTCAAACGCTTGTGTAAAAACGTTACGTCGGCGATGCGAGGCCTGCATCAGGTGTGGTGGTCGACATTTTGAACAGCTTCTGTAATTGTGCATTTGCGTTGTACTTACCGACTGATGTTTGTACATGTCGTTTCATTTCCACGTGAAAAGTTTATCATATTTTGTACATGTTATTTCTTTCTTACCCGCTTGCTCCTTGTTCTTATCTTTAATTTATGCAAATCTAATTGTATTATTTCGTTTTGTCAAGCAGTTATTGATGTTTATTTGACATTAAAGCGTTGTTTCCATATTTCAGGCCTCTTTCCAACTTGCGTCGGACCGTGTTTGTGACGAAATGGAAAGCGCCCTCTAGCGACCGTACATTCTATGGTGAAAAGTGTTTGTTTCGTTGTGTTCTATCACCCCCTGAAGTTTGTCGTATTAGTTTAGACTCACCCAATAGACATTCCATGGTCTTTTATACAAACGCTTGATTGCGCTCTCTAGCAGACAACCGCTGCATTTGCGAGCATACATTCAATGGGGAAAAGTGTTTGTTTCGTTGTGTTCTATCACCCCCTGAAGTTTGTCCCATGACCGTAGAATCACCCTGTATATTAGGAAAAAGTTAGACAGGATCTGTGGTTAGTTGATTGCGTTTTATGGCGCAAGAGCCGTATTTCGATATGCTGAGCAAAGATAGACAATAAATAATGGATATACACACGCAAGTAAAATTACTTCAAGGAAGTAAACCCCTCAGCGTGAGGAGAGGTTACTTATTAAAGGCAATTTTAAAAGCGTACATACGCTTTTAAGTTACACAATGTAAACTTTTAAATGTCATAATCGCTGCTAATACATAAATGCATTAATCATAACCACAAAAAGAATCGAATGCTGCATATTTATCAGTTATATACTAAGATGCCTTTACGTGATCTTCCCTTTTTCGTGCATTAGTCGATCAACATCAGAATACTTCCAATCTAGCATTATATTTATTTTCGTGAAATTTAGATGCATCAAAATAAGTATTTTTTCTTAAACCAGCTTCGTAGAAAAAAATGTTACCTAACAGTGTAATAAACAAATTTGTATGTCCTATTTAATATAATACTTTAAAAAACTTGTTTACTGGTTTACGCTATTAATACCTAATTACGCGACTGACACTTTTTGAAGTTGGATAATTGCTTCTAGATTTTTCAAAATTTAATCTTCCACTAATTATCTCATTTTGACATAACTTTTAATTACTAAAGTTATAAACTTGAGCTAATATTAATGGCTTAGTGAACGTCTAACAATATTTTTAATGTTCACTTCCCCACGAGAGAGATCAATATAGAGGTTCATACTATTAGTTATAGATAACTAATAACAAATAGGACTTATTCAATATTAATCGTATATTGAAAACAAAATATGCCCTTAAATTCAGAAATGAGACACGACTACAAAATATAATAAAAATGAAGAAAAATGCAAACATGAAAAGTATAAAATGTACCCCATTCATTGTAATTAAATGATACAACAGGTACTGAATTTTGTGTAGAACTTTTATCTATTATATGGAGATCGAAATATTATTTATTCTTTTATATAATATTTAGTAACATTACGTATATTTTATAAAGTTAGTCTGTATGCCCCAACGTTGATTAAAAATTAATTTTTTATATAAATAATTCATACTCAGTTGAAATTGTGTGTGCAGGTTATTTACATTTGGAAATTATCTGCCAGCTAAATACAATACATCTAAATTTGTTTCTTCGTTATAGAAAAATTCATGTGAGAAAGCTGAGCAATTTTCGCAAAATGATCAGTTTGGGGAAACATTTGCTTATAAGTTTAAAATTAAGAATTACGCTCAGCAAATAAAAATATCCGGCAAAATAAGGAAAAAATATTCACTGTTTGTAAACTAGCTGAGGACATGACGTCCAACTGTATATTCAATTAATTTTACTAATAAAATCAACTTTAGAGTTCGAATTTGTTTGTGAACGTAACACTAAAATAAAAACTAAAGGAGCAAATATGTTATTTTCGTGTAGAGCTGTATACCTTACCATTGTAGGGAAAGTTTTCAATTACCTACAATAGATTTTTATCATTTAGAATACATATTAATGAATTTTGAAATTGTATGTCATTTGTAAAGCCGGCGTTTTATCCAAAGTCAATAATGAATTTGGTGAATTTATTAATTAATGAATTTGGTGAATTTCACTAAGTTGTTTTTCTTTGAAGGAAAAATTTCTTTTTGAAAACACATTTAGGGCTTAGCTGTGAGCAGAATTTTCCCTTTGTTTTTTGCAAAACTGTTTTTTGACTGAGGTTTTCACTTGTAACCGGACGAGAAGTTTAAAATTGATACGGCTATTTTCAAAAGGTGACAATTAGATTTTAATTTTTATAATTTTTAGTCTGTTTCATGAAAAATTTATTTCACCCAAAATTTCATTATCTACAATACTTAATTTCATTTTATTTCAATTACATACACAGCTTTAGAAAAAAGTTTCTTGTGGATGGTTAAACATTTAAACTTCTGGACACTCCTCTTTTGGAAATAAACGATTCAACCGCAAACTTTTCTTATATTTTATGCACATAAATTTACTTATGGTCTACATTTTAAGCCAATACGTAGTATTCCGACTTACTCGTTTGTGTGCAAGACAGTGTAACATCTAATCAACATTGCATACTCCCAATAATTTCGCTTATGAAAAGATAACCGACTCATACTTCTATCACCAGAAACCATTTTTATCATTATTAAACATTTAAAGCTCTGAATATTCATTATCTTTGAAAATAAACAAACCAATTACAATATTTTCTTGTTGCATTTTATCATAGACTAATGGTGTATGTTTTAAGCCATAATTAGTATTTTTATTTCCTCGTCCGTGCACAGAACAGTGTAACATCTTATCAAAATTACATGCTCCCAACAATTTCGTTTATGAAAAGATAGCCAACCGATACATACATCAACGAAAATCTTTATCATTATTAAATATATGGCGAATAACGAAAAGTCAAAAGTACGCCATTTATTTCTTTCTTTATTAAACATTTAAACCATTGCATATTCATCTTTAGAAAATAAACGAATCAATTACATTATTTTTTGTATCTTATGCAGTAACTAATGGTCTACATTTTAAGCTAGTATTCTTATCTACTCTTCCATGTACAAGACGGTGTTAAATCTAATCAACATTACATACTCCCAATCATTTCGCTTATGAAAAATAACAGACCCATACTTCCCTCACCGGAAACCCTTTTTATCATTATTTTATCACCGATCGTGTCCGTTGTCATAAGCAGGAACTATCCAGCAAAACGAGCACAAAGTGAGTTGGTCCCTTATGAAAACAGAGCTTCACCAGCCGTAAGGAAGAGCGATGGAAGGCAGCAAAAAAGCGCCCATTGATTGTTGTCAGTACTGATAATGTCTTGGTCTTCTCTTTCATATTTCCTACGGATATATCTATACTGCTACCAGTGTTGACGTATATTACTGTTGACTCCGAAAAGCCCGGAGGCTTACCGTGGGGATTCCAACTTTCTGCTCTTCGCCATTCTTTAGCTTCCTTGCGCGCGTACGCATTGGGCAAAATAAGTACAACAAAGCCAGGACTCCAGAAATAGGTGGAATTGTTTAATTATGGTGGATTTACGGGTTGTCCATCCAAAGGAAGGACGGTTTTTTTTTGCTCGGCCGTATAGTTTCCATGTTTGCGAAGGTATCGATTTCGCCCTTTTGGTATTCTGCTCTTTTTCTGTCATGGTGTCCCGGTCTGCAGCATTAGCGACTCCAGACGTAGCACTAATCCGTGAAATCGGCAATTCTGTCTTGATACGTCTGCGGAAGGTTGACAACTTTTATTAATAGAATGGGATGTGCCTAGTGGCAAAATGCATCATATTATGCACTTGGGCTGTAATTAGAATCCTAATATATTGCAAATTTTAGTTTATTAGGTTATACACACGTGTATATGTCTCCCATTACATCCCACCCTATGGTATCTGTCACAAGTAAAATGGATATCCCTAATTAGAAAGTGGCGCAACCTTACAGCTCCATTGTACTTTCATTAGAATTGTGGTTGGTTTGTCACTCTACGGTCATTTTTTCTGACGGAGTCAAATTAGACCCATCAGAATCCATCTGTTGCAGGTTTTAGTTTCTTAGTTTGTGTAACATAAGTTTAGTATTGTATTGTTACCCCTTGGTATTATGTTCTTTTTCTATCCTTGTGTCCTCCCTGTAGCATTAGTGAAATACTAATCCGTGGAATCGGCGATGCTTAGTCTTGATACGTGTATGATAGGTGACAAAATTTATTAATAGAATGCGATATCTCAAGAGACAATATGCATCATATTGCCCAACATTACGCTTGGGCTGTAATTAGAATATATTGCAAATTTTAGTTTATTAGATTATGTATTGCACATTGATGTCTTTCATTACACACCACCCTGCGATATGTCGTTATCAAAATGGATATCTAATTAGAAAACGTGGCTCAACCTTATAACGCCATTGTACTTTTATTAGAATAGTGGTTAGTTTGTCAATCTGATCTTTTTTGCTGATGAAAGTAAATTAGAATCATGATCTATTATAGGTTTTACTTTCAGTTTACATAACACAAGTTTTGTATTGTGGCTCGTTTGTATTCCGTTCTTTTTCTATCCTGGTGTCCCCCTTGCAGCACATTATCGATCCCAGACATAATACTAATCCGTGGAATAGACAATGCTTATAGTCTTGCTATGTCTTCGGTTGGTGAGAGGTTTTATAAATAGAATGTAATACCTCTAGTGACAAAATGCATGGTATTACCCAACATTACGCTTAGGCTATAATTAGAATCCAAGCGTATTGCTAATTTTAGTTTATTAGGTTCTGTATTGCGAATTGGTATGTCTTCCCTGCAGTACCTGTCATAAGCAAAATGGGCGTCTAATTAAAAAACGTAACACAACTTTACAGCATCATTTAACTCTCATTAGAATATTGGTTTGTTTGTCGCTCTAGTCCTTTTTATTGCACTAAAGAAAATTAGACCTTTAAGAATCCTCATCTATCGTAAGTTTTTGTTTCTTAGATTGTATAAAACCCACTGGTTTTTGTATGGCTTTACTACCTTCTAGTGAACCACCCTTGTCTTCCCTGTTTTAATTATATTTGGATACTTCTAAAAACAAAATGTATAATTGGTTAGGATTTATGGCATCTTAGGCCAAGCACAAAACAAACATCAATTAACGGACATACAAGGAAATTTTTACTGCTACAGAAGAGAAAAATCGAAGTTACACCTAAAACTCATAGGCTGCTAGCACAATGAGGAAATTCATTGAACCACGGCGACTATAACACAATGTATGGTAGTACCATACATTAATATTGTACTTATTTAATATATTGAAACGTTTAGTTCAATAATGAAGCTTTCTTGCTAATGATTTGGGTTTAATGTGAGAATAACAGCCTTGAATGAAGTGACCATGTGAACATTAGTTTTTCCTGTTCACTGCTTGGGGTTCTACTGCTTAAAAAAAACCCAACGTATATTGCACTGATACGCCAAAATATATTCGAAGTAATATTTCTTGACCGTATCATCCATTAAACATATTAGGACTTACTATTGATATAGAATAGTTATTAAATTAAAAAATTTTAAGTAAATAAGAAAATTTAATGAAGAGAAAGTTACTTTAAGTGTAAAAAAAAATTAATGTTTCAAAATTAATGAATTAAAAAATGCATACCTTTTTTAACCTTATGCATGTGCTTAAGCCTTATGCTTAAGCTTTACCCAACAAGATTTAATACGTTTTCAACTGCCCTTTTTACTGTAGTAAATTAATGCCTTCAATATTATTAGTATTTCGATAAAAGCTCCAAGAAGGCGTCAACATTACTTTATATTCTTTTAAATTCAGTTTGTTTATCGTCTATACTACAAAAATACGCGCGTTTTCTAAAATGCACGATATTTTTAATTATACTTTGTAAAAATTTTCAAGTTCATAGCAACAAAATTTTCAGGACTTCTATTTTTCATATTTTTTCCGTATTTCGACACTTAAGAAGCAGCTCGAATACTTCGCAAAATGTTTATTCTGTATATTTTAACACAAACCTTAATTCCAAAGAAATTCATGTACTATTTTAATTTTAAATTGAGCGATCGAAATAGGAGACGTCATGTGGAAATTATAAAAGTGAGGTTTTAAAATTTGAGTACAGTAGAACCTTTAATATCCTAGGTAATTTGTACCGAGCAATAACCAGAAACTGAAAAAACACACATATTGACACAAAACAACCTAAATGAAATGCAGAAAATATTCACTGCACTGAATGTCACTTCAGCTATTGGAAGAATCAGAGGGAAAGAAAATATCAATTTGGATTGGAGAGAACGTACATTCGATTAATCGGAGCCCGGATAAACAAGGTCCCATTGTATCTTTAATGGTTGGGGACTACACAGTTACATATTCTAGCCATAAATTTAAAATAGCTTACATGTTTCACAAAGCATATTTCGAATATACTGAATCCAACCTTAACACATACACTTTTATTACTTCAGTTCTTTGATAGTCACTATAAACTAGACAGCCGTCAAAAGTTACAATGTCTTAAGTAACACCTGCTTTGAAAGGGAACGGATATTTATTTCCCCTTGCTTTATTTAGATAAAAGGGGACTGAAACTATCCACCTCTTCACGAAGTGGTCGTGCCCCTCTGAGCAGTAAACACTATTCAGCAAAACATAGATCGAGTTTCACTGAAGCAGATACGCATAAAATTCGGCAATCTGGGAAAAGTTCGACTTTACTTCTTTCACCGTGAGGAAGGAGGCGGGCGAGGAAAAAACAAGTGGTCGTGTTGCAACTTGCAGAAAGAAGGCAACCTTCTTCTGGAACGGTGTCTTCTCAGAGAGCAGAAGGTTGGACCCTGGGGACATTGAGGTTTTGTACTGCTCCACGCTTCAATAGCTATGCAACTTCTTCGTTTTTTTTTCTTCCTTTCCTTCTTTTTCTTGCCCTTTCATTTGAAGCTCCCTTGAGGCTCGATGCAGCGGAGTAGATCTAGGCAGAGAGCGATTTCGTAAAGATGGTCCTGAATTTTTGAAGCGAATTTGTCAGGACTTGGGAAAGGGAAACGCTTTCGCAGTCGAAGTTCCGGTTGTATGGCAATTAGAAGGAATTCCGTTAAGCTTAAGATTCTGTCTTGATTTGAGGCTGAATTACTAGTGAATCGGTTAGTTTATTTGTTCCGACTTGTGAGTCGATATACGCTAGCTAGCATTCTATTGTGAAAAAACCTGTTTGTATTCTTTTAGTAACCTATTTCTTAAATATGGTCTTGAATTTTCGAAGAAAATTTGTCAAGACTTGGAAAAGGGAAACTCTTTCGTAGTCGAATATTCGATTTTATGGCAAATAAAAGTTTTGTTAAGTTTTAGATTGTCTTGATTTGAGTTGGAATTACTGGTGAATCGATTAGCTTGATGTTCCAGCTTGAGTCTGTATAAACTAGATAGCATTTTCTACTGTGAAGAACCTTAAGTGTTTTTAGCAATCTATATGGGTTGTACTTGCGTAAAAGGAAACAATCATATCTATACATCAGGAAACAATAAACTCTATCAACATTATTTTACTTCCAGTTGCAACTGGAAGTAAAATAATGTTGATATTACTCTTTAACAAAAGTATTTTTCGGATTGAATCAACTTGGGATCGGACTAGCATATCCAGGGAAAAGTTTCGGATCAGTCTGACTCGAGTTGAATGTATACCGATCCGATACCAGGAATACACTGGATGTCTACAATGATCTTCACCAAAATGTATCGATTCACTCTTTGCGGATATATCCAAAATACCGGGTATCGAGAGATGAAAGTATCGATACTTCAACTATCCATATTTTCGATATCCATGCCTCAAGTATCGATATAGTATCACCCATCTTTTTTCCATGAGCTAACAGTAGAAGTTTAGGTGAGCGCCGTTGCCCAACCCCCGATAAGGCCGTAGTTATTGCGAGTTGAAATCGGTCAAATAATTACGTCGCGTCTGAAGCTAATCTGTATTTTACCTAGGCCGCGGTATCCCGGTTGGAAGAGTAACGGATTAGCAACTGGAAGGTTGTGAGTTTGAATCCAGCCCATGATTGTCGTGTACAAAGAGGGCTGTTTTACGTTGAATCTGTCGTGGCCTCAAATGTCTTCACGTTGGCGTGGTGTGGAAGTTTGGAGAGTGGGGTGCAAGCTCAAGTGTTGCCTCGTTATCTGATCGTGGTTCAAAGTTACGTGGTGATCGGATCTTTCCCGGACCGTTACCAATTACCCGTTGTGTTGCTCCAGTGTGACGTGAATTAAAATACGTATCTGTATTTTACCTTACAACGTAGTTCTACGTCGAAGGAAGAGAAAGAACACGCCTATAAAGCCACCAAACACCTATTCAGAAAGAGGCAGACCAAAGTTCAAAGAATGTACATACTTCAGTTAAATTGCTTTCGTTTGCAAAACTTTTCGTCAGTTACGAAAAGAAACGAAAATCAATTTATCCTTTACAAATTAAAAAGCTATGAAAAAGAAATCGGCAGGTATTCTTTGAATATTTTACAGGCACTAGAAAAGCATGACATTTGAGTTTTACAAAATGTAGTTTTTCTCGTTCACAATCCTCAAGTATTATGAAGCCATAAATTTACCTTAAGGAATTATTTGGGTAAAGCTAATTTTTAATATTAACTCAAAAATCTAAAGAAAAGAACTCTTAAACATTATAGCTCTCTCCTCTTGAAGAATTCAAAAATAAATTAGTTTGCTTTACTTTTTTGTATGGTGATATATTTTTTGTAAGTTGAACAAATCCTGTCTACTTACCAAAAAAAGTCTGTATGCGCACCTAAATCTCATTTGAACCGATTTTAGTGATTCATGGAATAAAAATCAAGACAAAATTCTCTAAATTTCATTGTAGACTTACAAAAAAATATGTTTTCAAACTTTTTCTGATTAAGTAAAGCGCATCACTTGAGTACTTTTAGTGAAAGCATCAAATGTTTTGCGATTCCAATACAATAATTTTTTTATGTCTAAACTTGAATTTTGAATTGACTTATAAAGCATTCTGGCTGTAGCGTAGAGTGATACTAATAACTAAGGTTGCCGAGATAGGCAATTATTTAACATCGCATTGGAGCAACGCAAAGAGCTATTGGTGACGGTCGGGGATCAATCATGAAGGAAAAGATCCAAGGACAATACCAAGTAATTTTGAACCATTGTCAGATGACGTGGTCACACCTGAGATGGTACGCCAATCTCCAAACTTCCACGCCACACTAACATGAAGACTCGAGGCCAACCTTTTAACTTTGAATCTCGTCAGATGTCGAGGTCAACAACTGAGTTGGCACCTCAATCTCCCAACTTCCACGCCAACGTGAGGACTTTTGAAGATACGAGATTTAACGTTCGATATAATTCGCTACCTTTCCTGAAATAGGATAGAAAGCAAAAACTCTATTGCTTAGCTTTAAACGACCTTATATGTCAACGAGTTTCACCATTGTTTCTTTTCCTCGAAGACAATAAAATGAAAAAAACTTTAGCCCCAAGTTAAAAAGGAGTCAAAAAGGTGCAGTTGTGTTCAATCCTGGCAACTGTTTGTTCAAGCGCTATTTTTTTAGCTTGTCTACTATCAACCAGCGGGGTAATATACATAAAATGAACATTAGAAAAACAGTAAGAATAGCTGATGAATCACAAATTTTCTTTAAGATAATTCCAAAAATGTCCTCTCCGGTGCAGTTGAACTTGATTCGGTATCTTCCATATGAAGGCAAATAAGGCACTGGTTGGAGTCAGCCATTTGAAAACGATTCAAGTACGCCTAAGCTACAATGTGGTCTATTCTTTATGGCTTTAGAAGAAAAAGTGTCGACTGCTCTAGGAATTATTTTGAGTAATGGAGGTCATTAGGCTCATTCTGTAATTGAAAAAGATGGTGATTCGTTCCAGTGTTCCTCCATAAAGTACACAAAAGTGATCGAGCCTCCCTCCTGACCCTTCCTAGACACCTAGAGAGGGTAGTTGCTGAAAAAGGAAATGGATTATTGGTTGACAATTTAGCTCTAACTTATAAGCCATTTCAATGCAGGAACCCACTGCAAAGTGATGTCTTTGTCTTTTAATTTGACGAGGAGCTGTACGATTACCCCAAATCAAAAAAATAGTTGCCTGGTCTATGCTGGCAAAGACAGTTAAGAGCAGCCATGAAGGCTGTATTATACAAAGATAGGAAAATGAGAGAGTACAGGAAGATAATAGACCAAACTAAAGATCCACTGCGCATATGATCTAGACTGGACATTAGTCTCAGTAGGAAGCATGGGGTATGGGAGGATTGGATTGGATGTTTGGGTTTTATGGCGCAAGGTCCAAAAGCGGACAAGCTGCGCCAAACACAAGACAGAAGGGCCTTGGGAGGAGTCGTTACTGAAGGTACTCGTTGGGCATGACAACCGCCATTAACGAATCATAATAAATCATTTAAGACTAAAAGCATGGGGCAAGTCTCCGGTTGGCTTTTTGTGGTAAAAGTCAAAGATGTTAAAAAGAAACTGACGTCCCACTTAGATTTACGTTAAGAAAATCGTCTTTTTTGCTTCAGGTTTAATCGTGTTTTATTTTTTTTTGCCACAGAATTAAATATTTTCATTAGGGGATGCCAGGCTTCCATGAAGGCTTCGCCAATGCAGTTTGAGTTGTGCAATGGTGTCTAGACGCTTAACTGGCATTAATCTAAGCGCGTGACAGATCTTTTATTTTTTTTACACAATTGAGATTTAGACTTGTCTCAAATAAAGCATATTGAATTGCACAATGGTCTTCTAAACACTTAATTGGCATTGATCTAAGCTCACATTCTTTATTTTTTTCTGAATTGGAAGTTTGACTTGTCTCAAATAAAGCATACTGAGTTGCACAATGGTCCTTTTAAACGCTTAACTGGCATAATTCTAAGCACACCTTTATTTTTTACGCTATTGGAAGTTTGACGTCTCAAATAAAGCATTTTGAGTGACAGAATAGTCCTCTGAACATTTTACTGGCATTAATCTAAAAACGACACCTTTATTTTTTATATAACTGGAATTTTAACTTGTCTCAAATAAAACAGTTGCACGATGGTAAAAAAATAAAGGTGTGCTTAGATTAATGCCAGTTAAGCGTTTAGAAAACTAAACGCTTAACTGGCATAATTCTAAGCACACCTTTATTTTTTACGCTATTGGAAGTTTGACGTCTCAAATAAAGCATTTTGAGTGACAGAATAGTCCTCTGAACATTTTACTGGCATTAATCTAAAAACGACACCTTTATTTTTTATATAACTGGAATTTTAACTTGTCTCAAATAAAACAGTTGCACGATGGTAAAAAAATAAAGGTGTGCTTAGATTAATGCCAGTTAAGCGTTTAGAAAACTAAACGCTTAACTGGCATTAATCTAAGCACACCTTTATTTTTTTACGCTATTGGAAGTTTGACTTGTCTCTCAAATAAAGCACGCTGAGTTGCACAATGGTCTTCTAAACGCTTAACTGACATTAATCTAAGCACATGACACCTTTATTTTATTTACACTGCTCTCACCCACTTTAATAGTGATCTCCCCCATTGTCGTTCCCTCCTGTTGAGACGATTGATTCACACTTCTTTCTGTTGCGTTAATTGGAATCGATGAACTCAAAGAAAAGGTGAGCAGCGACAACAACAAAAATAGAGGGGAAGAAAGGCCGAAGTACTTTGAATTGTTTTTTTATCAACAAAGTTAATGGAAACCTTCACAGTCCACTCTCCTGCAGTCGTTGAAGGCACAAAATACGGCTGTTGTAATGGTGAAAGCTGATAAAACGAGCGAATACTTTCGCATCAAGGCGCATTCCAACAGCAATGATCTCTCTCGCAGCTTTTCCACTTCCTGGCTCCTTTTATCGCATTGTTTTCCGAGATGAGCGAAGAGGACAATAAGGTTCTCCTCCCCTCCCTTATTACAAGTTGTCGCTCGACTCCTTATTCTCATATTGGGATCGAGTTCATACCGCACTTGACAGCTACAAGGGTCTTGGAAATGAAAGTTACGAGGGAACAGGATTTTTTCCGCTTTTCGATGGGTAATGACAGACTCTGAGGTACTTAAGCTGATGTGTTTCGTGGGTAAAATTGGATATGACTCTGAATTAAATAATGCAATTCAAGTATACAGTTAAATTGTTGTAGGAAAGCGGTGATGTGTCAGGAAATAATTTTGTATTATATACCAGGAATTGATTCAAAACATACTTGATGTGGACTGTTACCGAACGTCTGTTTCTAAAATTCGCATTTAGAGAAAAGATATATTAAGATTTAATACGTGTAAAAGTAGGTAGATAGTTGAAGTCGCAGGTAGATAGGTAGATTAAAGTCGCACTGGACCAACACAAAGGGCTAGTCCGGGATCGATCCCAATGGAAAGGTCCCAGGGCAAGACCTCCCAATTTTCAACCTCGGTCAGATGATACCTGTAAAGGTCTCTCGTTGATACCATTGCATGTACTAAATCTAGTTGAACAACGAGATGCAGAGACGAAAGGACAAGATGCAGAGAGGAGGACAGCGAAGTAGAAACGAAAGGACATAGAAGCAAAAACGAAAGGACAGAGAAGCAAAAACGAAAGGACAGAGAAGCAAAAACGAAAGGACAGAGAAGCAAAAACGAAAGGACAGAGAAGCAAAAACGAAAGGACAGAGAAGCAAAAACGAAAGGACATATAAGCAAAAACGAAAGGACAGAGAAGCAAAACGAAAGGACATAGAAGCAAAAACGAAAGGACATAGAAGCAAAAACGAAAGGACATAGAAGCAAAAACGAAAGGACAGAGAAGCAAAAACGAAAGGACAGAGAAGCAAAAACGAAAGGACAGAGAAGCAAAAACGAAAGGACAGAGAAGCAAAAACGAAAGGACAGAGAAGCAAAAACGAAAGGACAGGGAAGCAAAAACGAAAGGACAGATAAGCAAAAACGAAAGGACATAGAAGCAAAAACGAAAGAACATAGAAGCAAAAACGAAAGGACATAGAAGCAAAAACGAAAGGACAGATAAGCAAAAACGAAAGGACATAGAAGCAAAAACGAAAGGACATAGAAGCAAAAACGAAAGGACATAGAAGCAAAAACGAAAGGACAGAGAAGCAAAAACGAAAGGACAGAGAAGCAAAAACGAAAGGACATAGAAGCAAAAACGAAAGGACATAGAAGCAAAAACGAAAGGACAGAGAAGCAAAAACGAAAGGACAGAGAAGCAAAAACGAAAGGACAGAGAAGCAAAAACGAAAGGACAGAGAAGCAAAAACGAAAGGACAGAGAAGCAAAAACGAAAGGACAGGGAAGCAAAAACGAAAGGACAGATAAGCAAAAACGAAAGGACATAGAAGCAAAAACGAAAGAACATAGAAGCAAAAACGAAAGGACATAGAAGCAAAAACGAAAGGACAGATAAGCAAAAACGAAAGGACAGATAAGCAAAAACGAAAGGACATAGAAGCAAAAACGAAAGGACATAGAAGCAAAAACGAAAGGACATAGAAGCAAAAACGAAAGGACAGAGAAGCAAAAACGAAAGGACAGAGAAGCAAAAACGAAAGGACAGAGAAGCAAAAACGAAAGGACAGAGAAGCAAAGACGAAAGGACAGAGAAGCAAAAACGAAAGGACAGATAAGCAAAAACGAAAGGACAGATAAGCAAAGACGAAAGGACATAGAAGCAAAAACGAAAGGACAGAGAAGCAGAAACGAAAGGACAGAGAAGCAAAGACGAAAGGACAGAGAAGCAAAAACGAAAGGACAGAGAAGCAGAAACGAAAGGACAGAGAAGCAGAAACGAAAGGACAGAGAAGCAGAAACAAAAGGACAGTGAAGCAGAAACGAAAGGACAGAGACGCAGAAACGAAAGAGCAAGATACACAGACGAAAGGACGAGGCACAGAGACGATTTGTCAGTTGGTTGTTTTGGGGTTTATATCGGAAGAGTCATAAGATTTGGCAATGCTACGCCAAACACGTCCAGTAATGGACATACATACACAAGGAAAGTTTTGCTGACACAGAAGAGAGAAATACACCATGGGAGAAATAAAACCTGACAGGAATCGAATCTGTATCTCCTACAACTCGCAGGTTGCTAAAGCAGCAGGCGAACCCACTGAGCAACGGCGACCCAGGTAGAAACGAAAGTATAACGAAACAGAGAAGAGACGTAAGAGCAAAGATGAAAAGAAAATGGAGGAACGAAGATGCGAAGAACGAAGCAATAAAGGACAGACAATCAGACATGACATACAACATGGCTATAGTTTCAGAGAAAAGTTTAGAATGTTCTAAGAGTCGAATTGTATCTGAGTATTCTCAAGGCCTTTGAATTTTCAAATTAAAAGTTTTCATTGTCAAATTGCGTTTCTGAATGTTTCACTACTATTAACCTGCCTGATATATATGTCGGATCATATACACCATATTTTTATATGAATATAGAGACTAAGATATTCAGACGTGGGAATATTTAGCTGCATTGGGTTGGTAACACGAAAACAGATTCTATATATTAGCATTCTCATAATTTAAAGGAATGAGGTATACCCATTCCCTCATTTTCCATATTCGTAGATGGTTAGTGTCTTAGATAATTACGAACTCGAAAACATTTGCCCTACGAATATACTAAAGAAACTTATACCGTAGCTTTAAGAAATATGAATGCTGAATATTCAATTTTCGAGATTTAGCTAATACCTTTAAAACAAAACTTTTGATTTTTCATCAACATTTACTCCAGCCCCGGTACCTAATTCCTATTGAGTTTTCACATTTGAATATACGTGAATAAAGATGTATGCATTATTTGATCGCGACTCAAAGGTATCGTTGTCATAACATCTGAGATAGCATACTATTTGAAGTTTTTCTGTAAAGCTAAATGTAGATGGCACTAGTGTAATTGTGGTAGAACGTGCTTCCTGGGCACGTATTTAGTATTGGTTAACCGGAAGGAATATACACTGCTGGCCACCGTAAATGCAACACCCTGAAGGAAGCATGCAAATAATATGAAATTTACAACATGCATTAGCGGAGGTGAGATATGCAAATGATTAGAATTTCAGCGCAGACGCACATCATGCACGCCTGTGGCGCCACTTCAAAGCGTTATTTAAGGCTTGGAGATTTCGACGATTTCAAGTACGGCAATTGTGTTTTTCTTGTGGTTTTTTCAAAAAAACGATCAATTATGCCTCGTAGAAAACAGCGATCATCTTTTGATCAAGTATCCGAGTTCGACAGAGGAAGGATAGTGGCCTACCGAGATTGTGGATTATCTTTCAGGGAAATCGGTAGTCATGTTGGACGAAACCAAACAACTGTAATGCTGATATGCGATCGTTGGATGCAGGAGGGTACGACGGACCGTCGTGTTCCATCGCATCCACCTCAGTGCACCACTTCACGTGATGACAGGCATATTGTGCGTATGGCAGTGACGGATCGCTCAGCCACATCACGAACCATAGCACAGCACATTCAGTCTGTACCGCATCATCCAGTGTCTGCGCGTACCATTCGACGCCGTTTACAGCAGAGTGGTCTGTCCGCAAGACGTCCATTGCTTCGTCTACCCTTGACGCAGAACCACAGACGTTTCCGCCGTCAATGGTGCGATGAAAGAAGGATGTGGACGGCAGAATGGAATGAAATTGTATTTACTGACGAGTCACGCTTCTGTCTGCAACACCACGATGGTCGGATTCGAGTCTGGAGACACCGTGGAGAGAGGATGCTGAACAGCTGCGTTATGCACCGCCACACTGGTCCTGCACCGGGTATTATGGTATGGGGCGGTATTGGATATCACTCTCGCACTCCTCTAGTACGCATTGCCGGTACTTTAAACAGCCAGCGCTACATCTCCGAGGTGTTGGAGCCAGTTGTCCTTCCTTACCTTCAGGGCTTGCCCACAGCCATATTTCAACAGGATAATGCGCGACCACACGTGGCACGCATTGTCCAAGGGTTCTTCGTCAATCGCCAGATTGAATTGCTTCCCTGGCCAGCTCGCTCTCCGGATCTTTCGCCGATAGAAAACATGTGGTCCATGGTTGCTCAACGATTGACCCAGAATACATTCCCAGCTGCCACACCAGATCAACTTTGGCAACGTGTGGAAGCTGCTTGGTCTGCTGTACCCCAAGAACACATCCAAAGTCTCTTTGAATCAATGCCGAGGCGTGTGGCAGCGGTGATCTCCAACAATGGCGGCTACTCTGGCTACTGATTTTGGCAGGAACCACACTTCACAGAAGTCTATAAATTTAATCATTTGATACTTGGTCAACATGTTATCTGCAAAATAAATTTTGTTGTGATATCTCTTGTCTTTCTTGGTGTTGCAATTTGGGTGGCCAGCAGTGTACTTGTCTGAGGGTGGTAAGCTTGTTTACATTGAAAATTCCTCAGTTAAAAAGCAGCCAATTTCCTAATGACGCATAACGTGAAAGTAAACAAGACAAAAAAGTGTAATATGTAAGTAATCTGGAAAGTTATTCCCATTAACGTCTTCGATTCGAAGCAAACGAAACAGTTTCCAAATGTCGCATAACGTAACAGTAAACAAGACAAAGTGTAAGTTGTATGTAATCTTCTGGAAAACTATAACCAATAACGCCTTCGATTCGAAGTAAACGTAATTCAAATTCCCAAACTTAGTATTGCATTTACAACATGGAGAAATATGAACTAAAATAGAGCTTTCCAGTTTTATTGACACTGTCTACCGAGAAAAGTATGCTACTTTCTGAACTCGGAAATGCGAAGAGAATTTACACAAAAATGAAATGGTAAAATATTCACTTTCTTTGGAAATAGCATTTCAAGAGTAAAAGGGAGTTTTGAATGACGAATGGTTTGTATCGACACAATAGTGGATTCGAATAAATGAACACATGCAGTGAGCACTTTAGAATTTTAGAATGATTTATATGAAAAATTGTCAGTCGCATAATTCAAAGGCCATTAGAAATACTGAAATGAAAGAGTTCATAACGCCGTTAGTTTTGGTGCAAAAGAAAAATTATTTATCTCATGGGTTTTCCTACTTTTTTGGTCTCGTTTTCGAAAAAAAGCTTGCCCTACAGAGCAAAATTTTCACTAGGCACATTAAAGTGATCTTCTTTTCTTTCGAAAAGCGAATACATTTTTTTCTAATGTACATGTTTGGTTTACTTCAATTCTTTTTGCTACTTTCAAAACGTTTTATCCTCTTGTTTGGAAGTATGGTTTCAGGATTTTGAAACTTCAAAATTTGTATTAATGATATCACGATTTAAAACGTTTAATCGTTTCAGTTACTATCTCTATTCTTATTAAATTGGCGCATTGTTATTTTGCCGTACTTTTCTAATGCAAAACCAATAAATTGATTTCCTATAAAAAATTATGAATTTTCAATAGATATTAAAACATTGTTATTAACACGAAACACACATTGTTAAAACATTTGGCCCCAAATCCTTATCTTGGAGACATTCTTTTAAATTTTTCTATAGAATCAAGTTTATAACTATTCTTGATTTCATCAATAAAAATTAAATTCGCAACACCTCCAGACAACATTCAGCCTCATACAGTTACCGAAGCACAAACAAGTACAGAAACGCTTGTAAGTGAGTATATTATGCTGAAGAAATTACTCACTTTTTTAGACTTCTGATAAACATCACCTATAAAAGTATAAAGCAGTTTCTGAGGTGATGGCTCATGGTGCGTTTGTAAAAACCTTAAAAGTGAGTTGTTTCCTCATCACACTGCATCCAATTCCAAGCATGGAAGTGTTTTGGTACCTGTATGTTGTTGAATGTTGTCTGGAGATGCTGTAAATTTAGTTTTTATTCGTGTAATCAAAGAACTATGATATACTTGATTCTACTGAAAAATTCAAAAGTGCCCAAAATATGTATTTGTGATCAAATTGTTGTATCTATAGAAAACGTCAGAACAGAGACAACAGGTACGGAGCAATAATAGTTGTTAGTTTCTGTTCTACCTTAAATGGCAACTATGCACCCTACCACAATCTTAGGACATCAATAGTTTGAAAGATTGTAGTCCTAGTAGGAAAAATAGTTGAAAGCCTTATATTCAGGACATGGAACATAAGAACTAATCTACAAGACAAATGGGCAAAATTATCAATAAAAATAACTCAAATTGATGTCAACCCTCCAGGTGATTGATCTTCGCGTTGACCAGCCTGATACGAAAACCTGTTCCAAACTGTCACCAGTTCTGCTCAAGGGACAATTTATTTTTACTGCTTGGATCTTCAATCTTCCTTGGTGTAATAGAGCATTTTTGTTTTGACGAGGTATTTCGTCACTCGCAACACTGACCAGATGTCTACGGACAATATCTCTCGTCATTATCAAAATCGATTTGAACTTGGTTGGTTATTTTCAGGTTTCGTGGTGCAAGGGCCATATCTGGCCAAGTTGCACCAAGCACAACACAGACAACACAATGAGGGAGGGAAAAAAGCAGGAGTGTAGGCGGGGGTAAAAATAAAAGGGAGGAAAGGTAATTCGGGTACCTCGGGGTTGTGATGCCCATGCACACCTAAAAATGTGCACCGATTTGATCTAGGGCGAAGCATCTCGTCAAAATCAATTGGAGGGTTGATTCCCTGCCACTTTATTAAGAAGCAGTTCTACATGCAAAACTATAACAAGCTGGGTGTATGTTTAATTTTGTCACAGAATCTTAAGTTCTATTTAAAATCTACCTTCAAAAATACATATGACGTCTTTTAACGAAATGTTTCTAAATATGTACTTTAACATTGTTATAAAAATTAAGTTAAAATCATTATTTATTACAAAATTTTGGGCATGTAAAGAAATCCTTTCTTGGCGTACACTTAATTTGGTCTAGGTACTCGGGATACGTGTCTTAAACGCATTATCCTCGTTTAGTACCTTTCCAAAACCACCCAAAGCCTCTACAACAAAAAGACCATGACCCAAACTCCTTCGCCCTCAAAGAAACTAACCCTATTCTTTACTGGACATAATTCCCTCCATTGTCGCTCATTTTCTTTTCCTTTGGAAATGGCTTAATATCGAAAAGGAGTCTTCAATTAATCCTGGACCGAAGTTTGCTCAGCGCGCGACCATAAATCTTTTCTTCGCAAGGGGGGGGGGCTCCACTTAATTAGGTTCTAGGCGTCTGTCAGTAATCTATCAATTTTAAAGGAGAAACTCGGTCCCTCTAATCACCAGCATTGTGCGAAAAATCTAGTTCCTAATGCTTTTCCTGGGAAAAGAGAAATCGAGCGCGTCTTTTCCAGCACTTTTTATGCTCCCCTGGAAATGAGATGAAAAACAGCGTTTTATAACAAGATTTTTATGGTGTCTACTACACTGTTGTTTTGGTGGACAGGGGTAAGGGATTGAGGTGATTTTGAGGTCGTTATTCCTTATCTCGGATTGGAATCATTTTATGTGGATATCGATTTTCGGTGTTTATACCATGCTTTTCTCCATTTATCGTTATCGGGGTACCAGCGGTAAATCATGTCTCAGATTTAGATCACTTTACTTGATAGGGTTAAAATCAAAAGCTAGAATTACTGTTCCTTGTGACAGCGATAATGTGTCGTTCTAGCTGTTCTAAATTGATGATTCTAGTGTATGTTCTATTCTGTTTTTGTCTCACATATACTAAATATTATTGATATTATCCTTACATTGCTTTATGGTGCAAAGGCCCTATTTGGCCATGCTGGGCCAAACACAAGATAACATCAAGTATGGGCATACACACACAAAGAAAGTTTTACTGACACATAAGATAGAAATACACACAGCGAGGAATCGCACCTGACAGGATGAATACGAAGGAATTAATAGAGCATACTTGGTTTTAAACTTACTATTCATAATAGTGATAAAAGTCTGCTTCTATAATCCAACTCGTTCGTATTATCTTACAAATGTGAAAGTTTGGTTTGATTTGTCGCTCTATCAAAGAGGTAGGGTTTTGCTACGCTAGAGCAGTTGCAATGTTTTGCTACAGTTAGATCTGACGACTGTAAAGGAATTGAGAGATATTTGCGTTACACTTACTATTCATAACACTAACAAAAGTCTGCTTCTATAATTCATACTTTTATATTCAGTTGCAAATTTGTTACAATTATAATTGGTGATTGTAACAAGCGTGAAATGCAAACTTTTCAAAACCTTCTCTTCAAATGACAATATTTTCTTGATTGTATACAAAATTTTCTTAAGCTATTTTTCCAACTAGTGATTTTCCTAATACTTCAAAATATCTGTTTTAAAATAATTCTAAGATCTAATAACACCAAGTAGATCACACCAGTAGTAACCACAGATAAGGCTGTAGTGTTAAATTGCAGCTCAAGTTTATACATTTACTCAGTATTTCTACGTAAAAAATTGAAAACAACTATTATCTCGGATTTCATATCCGTGAACATCAATCAAATAGAATTCATGCAACAGATTATTGGCTTGTTTCCAAGTTGTACTGTATACTTTAGGTCCTAGACTAATTAACCCTTAAGTAGCAAAAATGGCCGTAGAGCAATGAACTAAAATGAATTCATAAACCAGTCTTCTGAAGGTAGTTACAGCCCTTTTTAACACTACTGAATACTTCGAAAGTAGTCATACTTCTTGATCGACTCTGCGCACTACAAACATCCCAAAATAAATCAAACGTTAACCCTCCAAGTGATTTTGACAAGATACCTCGTCCATCAAGATCTGACAATTCTCTCGTCATCGAGCGGATTTTTTTATGATAACTAGATCAAGATCTGGTAAAGTTTACATTAGTTTTAGTTTAGTACATAAAGTTTACATTAGTTTAGTACATAAAGTTTACATTAAAATTACGCCTACTTGTGATTTTTGTTGCTTCCAAACTTTCTTGGTTACAAAAAAGAAAATTCGTGACTGCTTGAAAAGCAACCTGTCAATAATATTATACAAATCAAAAGGACAATAATGTCATAAAGCAACATGACAACAGTTAAAAATGCGCGAAAAAACTTTCGATTTCAACAGTTCCCAAGTGTACTCTAATG